>CAJQUW010007830.1:5000-119730 GCA_907163375.1 Prostheceraeus crozeri
GGATGGGGGAGGGGTGGGGCGCGTTGGGGGGGTTGGTGGTCCGGGGGGGGTTGTTGGGTGGTGGGGGATGGGAAGAGGGGATTGGGGGGGTGCGTGCGTGGCGGGGGGGGGGGGGGGGGGGGGATGGGGGCGGGGGGGTGTGGGACTGGGGGGGCTGGGCGGGAAGGGGAAGTTGGGGGGGGTGGGGATGGGGGGGGGGGGGGGCGCGTTGTTGTTGACTGTGGGGGGGGCGTCGGAGGGGGGAGGGGTGGGGGTTGGCTAGGGCTCGGTTGTTTGTGGGAGGGGGGGGGGGGCGTAGGTGGGGGATAGGGTTGGGGGTGGCGGGGTGGAGGGGGACGGTGAGGGGGAGGGGGGGGGTGGTGGGTTTGTGGGGTGGGGGGCGGGGGGGTGGGGGGGGGGGGGTGGGGGGGGGGGAGGGGGGGGGGGGGGGGTGGGGTGGGGGGAGGGGGGGCGAGGGCGGGGGGGGGGGGCTGGTGGGGGGGGCGGGCGGGGGGTGGGGTGGGGGGGGGGGGGTGGGTGGGGCAGGGGGGGGATGGGGGGGGGGGTGTGGTAGTGTTGGGAAGGGGGGGGGGGGGGTGGGCGGTGGGGGGGACTGGTCGAGTATTTGTGCTCTGGGGGTGGGATTCTTTGGGGGGTGGGGTGGGGGGGGAGGGGGGGGGGTGGGTTGGGGGCCGTGCCCAATTGTTGTGGCCGGGGGGTGGAGGGGGGTGGGTGTGGGTTGGGGGTCGGGGAGTGGTCGGGGGGACGGGAGGTCGGGGCGGGTGGGGGTGGGGGGGGGGTGGGGGAGTTTTTGGGGTGGGGGGGGGGGGTTTCGTGGCGAGGGGTGGGGGGTCTCCTGGGCGTGCGCTGGGGAGGGGGGGAGGGGAGGGTTGGGGGGTAGGTCGTGGTGAAGGGGTGAGGGTTGTTGGTGGGTGTGGGGGATGGGTGTGGGATGGGTTTGGGTCGATGTGGGGGTGGGGATGGGTGGGCCCGCGGGTGAGGGGGTCTCGGACGGATGGGTAGGGGCTGTCGAAGGGGGGCGTGGGGGGGGGGGGGGTGGGTGGCGAGAGGGGGGTCGATCCTGGTGGGAAGGGGTGGGGGGGAATGTGAACGGTCCCGGATTTGGTGGCGGGGGGGTGGGGGGGGTGACGGGGGGTTGCGTTTGGGGCGGAGCGGGGGGGTGGGTGGTGCGGCGGACGGGGTTTCGGGGCGTCGGGTGGCGGGGGGGGTGGGTGGTGTGGGGGGGGGCTTTGTTTGGGTAGGTGCGATTGGTGGGGGGTGGGCGGAGGGGGGGGCGTGGCGGTGGGGTGGGCGTGGGGGGGGGTTGGGTGTGGTTTGGTTGGAGGGGGGTACATAGTTTTGGTGGGGGGATGGGGTTGGGGGGGTAGGGGGGGGGGTCGGGGATGTTGGGGGGGTGGGGGTGAGGTGGTTGGTTGGGGTGTGGGTGGCCTGGGGGAGGTATTGGGGGGTGGGACTCGGGTGGTCGGGGGGGGGGGGGAGGTTAGTGTATGGTAGGGGGGGAGATGGGAGGAGAGGGGCGGTGGGGGGGAGGTGGTCGATGGTGTCGGTGTGGTGGGAGCGTATGTTGGGGCGTGGGGGGGGTGAAGGGGACTGGGGGAGGGGAGGGCATGGGGGGAGGGGGGGGGTGGCGGGTGGGGGATTTGGGGGTGTGGGGTGGAGGGGGGGTGGCTGGTGGTGAGGAGGGGGGGGGTGGGTGGGTGGGGGATTGTATTAGGCTGCTGGGGGGGTGATGGTGGACGTTGGGGGTGGAGGATATGGGGGTGGGAGGCTATCCGAGCGGACTCTGAATGGTGGGGGGTGGGGTGTGCGTGAGGGGCGGGAGGGGGATGGGGTGGTGGGGGGATTGAATTCGGGGGCGGTGGGGGATGAGGGGTGGGTTGGTGTTTGGCGGGAGGGGAAGGGGGGGCGGCGGGCGGGGGGGGGGGGGGGGGGGGGGGGGGGTGGGGGGGGGGGGGGGGGGGGGGTGGGGATTGGGGGGGTTTGGGGTTTTTGTTGGAGGGATTGGTGGGGGGGGGGGGGATGGTGGGGGCTGGGGCTGGGTGAGGGACTGAATTGCGCATCCCTTGTGATCATTGACATTAGTTTGTGGTGTTGGTTGCGTTGATTGAGTAAATATCTTGGACGCTATGGCTATGCTTGAAATTAGTAGAGGAGATGGTCAAATTTCGTAAAATCCGTGAAATTAGGTCAACTTTGAGAGCCTGCTGTGTCCGTTGCAGGGCATGAAGGAGGATGTGGACTGAATTGCGCATCCATTGTGATCATTGACATTAGTTTGTGGTGTTGGTTGCGTTGTTTGAGTAAATATCTTGGACGCTATGGCTATGCTTGAAATTAGTAGAGGAGATGGTCAAATTTCGTAAAATCCGTGAAATTAGGTCAACTTTGAGAGCCTGCTGTGTCCGTTACAGGGCATGCAGGAGGATGGGGACTGAATTGCGCATCCTTGTGATCATTGACATTAGTTTGTGGTGTTGGTTGCGTTGATTGAGTAAATATCTTGGACGCTATGGCTATGCTTGAAATTAGTAGAGGAGATGGTCAAATTTCGTAAAATCCGTGAAATTAGGTCAACTTTGAGAGCCTGCTGTGTCCGTTGCAGGGCATGCAGGAGGATGGGGACTGAATTGCGCTTCCCTTGTGATCATTGACATTAGTTTGTGGTGTTGGTTGCGTTGATTGAGTAAATATCTTGGACGCTATGGCTATGCTTGAAATTAGTAGAGGAGATGGTCAAATTTCGTAAAATCCGTGAAATTAGGTCAACTTTGAGAGCCTGCTGTGTCCGTTGCAGGGCATGCAGGAGGATGGGGACTGAATTGCGCATCCCTTGTGATCATTGACATTAGTTTGTGGTGTTGGTTGCGTTGATTGAGTAAATATCTTGGACGCTATGGCTATGCTTGAAATTAGTAGAGGAGATGGTCAAATTTCGTAAAATCCGTGAAATTAGGTCAACTTTGAGAGCCTGCTGTGTCCGTTGCAGGGCATGCAGGAGGATGGGGACTGAATTGCGCATCCCTTGTGATCATTGACATTAGTTTGTGGTGTTGGTTGCGTTGATTGAGTAAATATCTAGGACGCTATGGCTATGCTTGAAATTAGTAGAGGAGATGGTCAAATTTCGCAAAATCCGTGAAATTAGGTCAACTTTGAGAGCCTGCTGTGTCCGTTGCAGGGCATGCAGGAGGATGGGGACTGAATTGCGCATCCTTGTGATCATTGACATTAGTTTGTGGTGTTGGTTGCGTTGATTGAGTAAATATCTTGGACGCTATGGCTATGCTTGAAATTAGTAGAGGAGATGGTCAAATTTCGTAAAATCCGTGAAATTAGGTCAACTTTGAGAGCCTGCTGTGTCCGTTGCAGGGCATGTAGGAGGATGGGGACTGAATTGCGCATCCCTTGTGATCATTGACATTAGTTTGTGGTGTTGGTTGCGTTGATTGAGTAAATATCTTGGACGCTATGGCTATGCTTGAAATTAGTAGAGGAGATGGTCAAATTTCGCAAAATCCGTGAAATTAGGTCAACTTTGAGAGCCTGCTGTGTCCGTTGCAGGGCATGTAGGAGGATGGGGACTGAATTGCGCATCCCTTGTGATCATTGACATTAGTTTGTGGTGTTGGTTGCGTTGATTGAGTAAATATCTTGGACGCTATGGCTATGCTTGAAATTAGTAGAGGAGATGGTCAAATTTCGTAAATCCGTGAAATTAGGTCAACTTTGAGAGCCTGCTGTGTCCGTTGCAGGGCATGTAGGAGGATGTGGACTGAATTGCGCATCCCTTGTGATCATTGACATTAGTTTGTGGTGTTGGTTGCGTTGATTGAGTAAATATCTTGGACGCTATGGCTATGCTTGAAATTAGTAGAGGAGATGGTCAAATTTCGTAAAATCCGTGAAATTAGGTCAACTTTGAGAGCCTGCTGTGTCCGTTGCAGGCATGCAGGAGGATGGGGACTGAATTGCGCATCCCTTGTGATCATTGACATTAGTTTGTGGTGTTGGTTGCGTTGATTGAGTAAATATCTTGGACGCTATGGCTATGCTTGAAATTAGTAGAGGAGATGGTCAAATTTCATAAAATCCGTGAAATTAGGTCAACTTTGAGAGCCTGCTGTGTCCGTTGCAGGGCATGTAGGAGGATGGGGAATGAATTGCGCATCCCTTGTGATCATTGACATTAGTTTGTGGTGTTGGTTGCGTTGATTGAGTAAATATCTTGGACGCTATGGCTATGCTTGAAATTAGTAGAGGAGATGGTCAAATTTCGCAAAATCCGTGAAATTAGGTCAACTTTGAGAGCCTGCTGTGTCCGTTGCAGGGCATGTAGGAGGATGGGGACTGAATTGCGCATCCTTGTGATCATTGACATTAGTTTGTGGTGTTGGTTGCGTTGATTGAGTAAATATCTTGGACGCTATGGCTATGCTTGAAATTAGTAGAGGAGATGGTCAAATTTCGCAAAATCCGTGAAATTAGGTCAACTTTGAGAGCCTGCTGTGTCCGTTGCAGGGCATGTAGGAGGATGGGGACTGAATTGCGCATCCCTTGTGATCATTGACATAGTTTGTGGTGTTGGTTGCGTTGATTGAGTAAATATCTTGGACGCTATGGCTATGCTTGAAATTAGTAGAGGAGATGGTCAAATTTCGCAAAATCCGTGAAATTAGGTCAACTTTGAGAGCCTGCTGTGTCCGTTGCAGGTCATGCAGGAGGATGGGGACTGAATTGCGCATCCCTTGTGATCATTGACATTAGTTTGTGGTGTTGGTTGCGTTGATTGAGTAAATATCTTGGACGCTATGGCTATGCTTGAAATTAGTAGAGGAGATGGTCAACTTTCGTAAAATCCGTGAAATTAGGTCAACTTTGAGAGCCTGCTGTGTCCGTTGCAGGGCATGTAGGAGGATGGGGACTGAATTGCGCATCCCTTGTGATCATTGACATTAGTTTGTGGTGTTGGTTGCGTTGATTGAGTAAAGATCTTGGACGCTATGGCTATGCTTGAAATTAGTAGAGGAGATGGTCAAATTTCGTAAAATCCGTGAAATTAGGTCAACTTTGAGAGCCTGCTGTGTCCGTTGCAGGGCATGTAGGAGGATGGGGACTGAATTGCGCATCCCTTGTGATCATTGACATTAGTTTGTGGTGTTGGTTGCGTTGATTGAGTAAATATCTTGGACGCTATGGCTATGCTTGAAATTAGTAGAGGAGATGGTCAAATTTCGTAAAATCCGTGAAATTAGGTCAACTTTGAGAGCCTGCTGTGTCCGTTGCAGGGCATGCAGGAGGATGGGGACTGAATTGCGCATCCCTTGTGATCATTGACATTAGTTTGTGGTGTTGGTTGCGTTGATTGAGTAAATATCTTGGACGCTATGGCTATGCTTGAAATTAGTAGAGGAGATGGTCAAATTTCGCAAAATCCGTGAAATTAGGTCAACTTTGAGAGCCTGCTGTGTCCGTTGCAGGGCATGTAGGAGGATGGGGACTGAATTGCGCATCCCTTGTGATCATTGACATTAGTTTGTGGTGTTGGTTGCGTTGATTGAGTAAATATCTTGGACGCTATGGCTATGCTTGAAATTAGTAGAGGAGATGGTCAAATTTCGCAAAATCCGTGAAATTAGGTCAACTTTGAGAGCCTGCTGTGTCCGTTGCAGGGCATGCAGGAGGATTGCGACTGAATTGCGCATCCCTTGTGATCATTGACATTAGTTTGTGGTGTTGGTTGCGTTGATTGAGTAAATATCTTGGACGCTATGGCTATGCTTGTACTTTATCAATTTTTCATTCTGACCTTGCTTGTTGTTTGTAACCAGCCGAGATACCTAAAGACTAGGACTATTAGACTTAAGTTGATAAATTAATTAAATGGAAATCGAGCTCTGAAAATATAGAAAAGCAATGACGATGTCTTGATGTGCTACGTGCTAAACCGATTTTTGCAATTTTTTGAGATGATCATTAACCAATTGGTTCAAGATAAAAAGTGAATCATATATGAAGTTCGTGATTATGTGAACTGGTTCTTACCGTGCAATATCTCCTTTTCGACGAAATAATTGAGAGACAGTGACAGTGAAGAATCTTCTGTATGAGTACATAGTAGAAGAAAAAAATATTGTGAAGTGGAAGATTAGATAGAAGTCGTGCTGTACTGAACCTCGTCAAACTCGTGATATAAACTAATTTTTTGGTATCGAAATTTTTAATGAAGCGCGGTTAGACAGTTTTAGAATTAATGATAGATAAAAACTTTCGCAGTGTTACACGCGATTATACCCATAGGGTTGAATCACATATAACTCCACTCTGCGCTATCACAAACAGTGCTTCATTCTGCTCTATGTTCACCACACATCATCTTATTTTCTTAGCAAACTGTCTTGTAGATTATATCACACGAATTATAAACAATACAAGCTAGGCTCTGTGAAGAAAGGTCTGGACCCGAAGCTCTGTCTTTTAGCTCTGCGAAGAAGGGTCTGGGTCAGAGACAGAAAGAAAAATTTGTTTTTCTTTTATTACAATGGTCCTGAGAATTCTCGAATGTGAGTGCAGCACATGATCATGATCAGATTAGAAAGGAGAATATATCTTCGGATGCAAATTTATTGGATGGTAAGTTACACGACGTTTCGCTTGGCAAGCTTGTTCACCACGTGTGATAATCAGACACAGATTCGCAAAGTTCCAGCAATGAGATATGTTAACTAACAAAAGGTCAAAACTAGGGAAAATAATGCATCAAGTATAACATAGACATCGACATGTTGTTGTTCGATGTCTATGAAGTATAAGCTGCATAATACTCACAAAGGTTGAAATAATATAGTAATGAGATAAAATACAAGAAAAAAAGCAAATATTCACAAATAAAATCAGAAACTGTACATAAGATTACGTCCCACACAATGGTTCATCAAAAGAGAGGGATCTACTTTGGAAATGTACATCGACCATCTCTTGCTTGCATTTTTTAGATTACAATGAAGAACCTTCCATATGTTATGAAGAGAATTGGAAAAAACATTGATACACATAGTCTTTGCCTAGAATTAAAATTCACAAGTGAATTCTGAAAGTCATTAGGTAGCCATTGGCACTAGGTCTGTAGATTACCTTATCCAGAGAGTAATTGAAATTTTCTTAACTATGGTAGTGGTCCGGTGAAATTCTCCCATTATTACATGCAAATATGTAATCAGGTGTATATTGGTGAAACGGGTCGGTCAGTACAAACCAGACTCCGTAAACATATTTTTAAAGATATTTTTTCTGCAGTGAAATTGCATTTTCGTGATAACCACATCTTTGCTAATTTCATAACATGGAAGGATCTTCATTGTAATCTAAAAAAATGCAAGCAAGAGATGGTCGATGTATATTTCCAAAGTAGATCCCTCTCTTTTGATGAACCATTGTGTGGGACGTAATCTTATGTACAGTTTCTGATTTTATTTGTGAATATTTGCTTTTTTTCTTGTATTTTATCTCATACTATCTTATTTCAACCTTTGTGAGTATTATGCAGCTTAGGCCCATTGTACTTGATGCACTATTTTCCCTAGTTTTGACCTTTTGTTAGTTAACATATCTCATTGCTGGAACTTTGCGAATCTGTGTCTGATTATCACACGTGAACAAGCTATGCCAAGCGAAACGTCGTGTAACTTACCATCCAATAAATTTGCATCCGAAGATATATTCTCCTTTCTAATCTGATAACCGGATACGTGGACTACCTATGATTCCATGATCATATGATCCTCGGTTGCTGCCATCACTTATCATACGGTGTTATTTCATGGTTTTTGGTTAACACTACCTATGTTAAATATCAAATGTCTTTGTTTTTGGATCATTGATCCCCTTCAGTAGTTCGCAAAGATGATATATACTTACCAAATATTCTATGATACTAGTCGTAATTGCTTTTGCTGTCAACGTGTCAATACCATCTATACCAGATTTGATTTGTGAACAATGGAGAGCCACTACCCTGTGGGAACGAATCTTGCGAAAAACTGGCGAATGTCAGCTGCAGAATATCATGCTAAAGTTCAGTCATATTTGCGTGATATTCGCTGGCGAAGTTCGCCGGCGACAATTCGCGCTCTATATGTCACCTTTTACTTTTGACTTTCTCTCTTATTTTCTTTAGTAATCCGCCTCTACAGCCGAGGCTCCATTCTCCCCTTTCACCTCCTCACTATCCCCCACATATGGCTAATCTATCTAAGAAATAAGTGCAGACTATCAATCTTTGATAATGATAATAATATAGAGAATCCGCATATATCAATTTTCATGACATCTCTTGACATTCAATAATTTACAACAATGACAAATATTTGAATAATATCATAGTATTTACTGCGACATTTATGGAAGATAAATACTTATTTTAGTCTAAGCCCTTGTGAATTAAAAAAGATCCCTTTTTATCAGATCAGAATGAGAATACAATACATTTTCATGTGAAGGTAATATACGAACACTTGCCACTAATTAGTTGCTACAATATCCACGATTTCGCCGGTTGGCGAAAAATCAGCTCGCATTAGTAAACAAATATCTACCAACTAATTATAGCAACTTTTTCGCCACCTGTCGTTTTTAATTTTACACATGTTTTTGGATAAATGATGACCATTTTCACATGCGGAGATAGTTTTTACACGAAAATGAATCTTTAAAAAAATTATCCACGAAATCGCTACCTCGCCAGATAATTTGTTGATATTAGCAAGATGCGTTCCCACAGGGTCATGACAGTGACATGTAGGCAGAAATCAATAAGAAATTTCTAGGGACTGTGGATTCAAGATTTCAGATGTGAAAAGAAATTTCCAAGTTGTCTTTTGAATCTGCGTCGAGGTTCTTATGCAAAGATTTTGCGTCTGGGCCCTAATATTTGTCTTACCCACCTGATTTCTTTGCCGATGTTGAACATTGCAAAAAAATGTTCACAATCACAATTTGATGGCCTAGATAGTGAGTGTTGGAATGCCGGGATTATATATATTATCTTGACTATGTGATGTGCATGACGTTATATGTCGAGTTCTGCTCGAATCGATCGATGCTGGCCTCACCTCGACATATTCCGTTTGCCAATTGTGAAGCGAGATCTCTTCTGAAAAATTTAGAAATCGCCTAATTCGGAGACTCACATGAAGAAATGTTCCACTTCTAATTTTCCGTACCTGATATACCTACTCAATCGTGCTGCGGAATAGCGCACGCCATTGATTCCATGGGGCATAGCAGATTGTAGAGAAAATGAGGCAATTATTACTGCATGTTCCATGAAATATATTGCTGCGTGATCAGCCTCAAATTCAAGCACCACTAACAGCCAAATTATCAACAACTGAAGATACATCGTTCAAAAAAATTTGGCATCTAAAAATTAATGACCTGATCCTTTAGTTCAAAGTGGTGAATTTACGAAAATTACAGTATAGGCTACAACAAAATAGCTTTTTTTGTAATATCCTACAGTGAAACAGCATTTTAGAAATATCCATTGATCACTGGCTATAAAAACAAGTAATTAGACACGATAGTTTTTTTATTCAAAACAATGTTTCAGAAATGGAATTCCTCCGAAAAATTCATTCAGTTCAAAATGCGTCAATTCTCAAGTCATGTACATCACTACAGCAAGAGATAAAATGGCCATGCAGTTAATCAGTTCCGAAATATTTTTGACCAAAATGATTTGGTACCACACTATTTACTTCAGAAGTAAGTATAGTGAGGTTTGGGTATTGAGACAAAACTTTCTCGATGCCTGAAAAGAATAGGAGTCAATATGCACATTATCAACACTGTTGTTAAATATTTTCAAGGATATCCTACTATGCTCAGCATTAAGTACATCATAATGTTGAATCACCAAAAGTGGAATTGGCATTTTCCTTTAATCTAGTACCAAGAGCCAACAAAAAAGAAATCGGCATTTTGCAAAATGTTCCGTAATTGACAATTATCTTTCGTCAGACATTAAATGATTGATAACAGAACATCATAAATACTTAGTTTATAAATTAAACGCAATATAAATAATGTTGTGCGTACATATACGAGTAGTAAGTCACGTAAAAAGCATTCCTGAATTATTCGTTTCAAAGGCCAAAAATTATTGATTCGATTAATGCAGAGAAGATGAATACTAATTACAATATTCATCATGTTTTAATTGACAAGCAGAATGAATAAAAAATTGAAAATTTCTGTATTTTGTCTTTTTTAAAATATAAAGGTCTTACTTGCAGAGGGTACATTAACTAATATAGCTACATGCAGCTGCGTGTGTGAGAGACAGAATGCATGCATAATGTATTAGGGTGTCTCAAAAATAGCGCAGTTTTTGATTTTGTCGTGTGAACGAGACTTTACGTTCAAAAATGATATATATTCCGAGAAACGGAATATATTATCATGAGGCTTTGGTATTTAAATGAATTATCAAAAAATTCGTTCATCATCGGACAATAATATCGCCATTTATACCAATAGGCCTATGCTTTGCATGAGCTTGTAATAAAAGTATCAAACAGTGGTCGGGCCAGAGATTTTTCCATTTTTTTCGCAGCTCCACTAAATTTTCGCAGGCCTACTAATACCATCTAATTACAACATTATATTGAATGATCACTCAGTCTTAATGCCGCCCATATCAAAACTTGACCAAGATCGCCTAATGTCTTTCGGGAGAAACTAATAGCCCTATTAGAGCGGGAGCCAGGTGGGTCCACTACTGACGAAAAGGTCCAGAAGGTTTGACTGCATGATGTGTTGGGGACCTATTTGGGAACCACGAAACTGAAAGTCTGCCGGGTCAGAAGTGGTGGGTGTGGCCCAGGGGGGCCAAAATGTTAGGCTCCAAAAGTGGGCTAGATGCAACATAGAGGTCCAGGCAAAATTCAAGCGCAGAATTGTTGCCCAGTATCTGGGGAATACGAAAGCACCCATAACAGACATTTTGACTGGTGGAATGCCCCCGCCAGACGCCTCCATATGACCTCCCAAAAGTGGTCCAGATGCTAGTACCTAACAATGTGAGTTTGAGTGGTGGACTGCCCCCTACGAGCATCATGAAGCTGCATGTACATGTCATCAATATACATAAATATGTGCCTACATTTGCATCGGCTGACATTCCTGAGCAATTAAATATGTTTTTCACGACTTTGTTCCAAGGTCTGAAGCCAAAGTTGGATTACGACTCTATCGAAAGAAAGACTGTAGCTATTGCATCAGACACCATTTTCAACACAACAAAATGATCTGTTATACCTTGGAAGCAAACAAATCTTGGTCTCGGACTCAGCAGCTTATCTGGATCCAAGTTAATCATTCAAATTCTGAATTGTATTCAAATTCTTCCATTTGTATCGGGCTCCTACGGCACAATGGCCAAGCAGATTTTGTCAAGAGTGTCTTCAAGTGTTGACGACAAATTCATGTCCTGTTTAATGTATACACAAACGATTCATTAAAAGAATCAGAGCGGATTTTGCGAGGAAATGACTAACGCCACGAACTATTTCATAAGCGGCCCTGATCAAAAACCTCATCAATCAGGACAACAACTTGCAAGGAATTGCATCTTCAAGAACGAGTTTGCAAAGTTCCTTCAATCTTAATGGCAAAAAAGAAATGTATGCCAGCATGATCGGTTCGAAGGCCATCGTCGTATCACATGGCGGAAATTGTGTGGATATTTCTTCATCGTCGAGCCCTTCCCATCTTCAAGCTACCCACGAGGAAGCAGACACGTTGATTGCATATCATGCAAATGCAATAATGAACAACCAATGTTCAAACATGATAATTCGTGCTTCAGACACAGATATATTGATCATTCTCCTCGGTCTCTTGGACCGTCGATCACTTAACGGAGTAAACACCACAATATGATTGTGATGGATTGCGGCACGGGAAATCATCGTCGATTCATTGACGTGAACTCCATCTTTGAAGAAATCTAGCAGGTTCCTCATCTAGCTACAGCTTTATTGGGTCTTCATGAGTTTACTGGATGTGATATCAACTCCGCTTTCTACAGAAAAGGAAAAGTGAAACAAATCGACGTACTGCTTGGTAACTCTGACTTCACAGAGGCTTTTGCGAGGCTCTCTGACCCTGGTGTTCAGCCAGATATGAATATTTTCTCCTCATTCGTTTGTCATTTGTATGGTCAAAAAGAAGTAAACGACACAAACGAAGCAAGATTCCTGGCGTTCAAGCGGATGAGTGGAAAAGGCACGGAAGACAGTGCCCTCAGATACATCAAAAAAATTGACTGCTCCCTTCTTCCTCCATGCCAAAGCACATTAAAGATGCAAGTACTTCGTTCGCAATATGCCGCTTCGATTTGGGGAAGGAGCGAGCAAGGGGCTCCAGCAACTGACCTGGATCCCCTTCGATTTGGTTGGAAGAGACATGGGGATGATCAACTCGTTCCAGAATGGTACATCGGCTGCTCAGTTCCAACATCAATTCTGAAAAGAAACTGCATTAGAAGAAGAGACATCGGATTTGGAGGATGAGGAGTGGAGCGATTCTAGTGACGAAGACATATTGAGTCAAGATGCGTATTTTGTCGAAACTGCTTTTATTATTTTTCTATTGTTTTTGTTAAACTTATATATTTTGATTGTTTTTGTAGATATATTTTTAGATATTTGCAGGCAGATTATACAGATTTTGACTTTGGAGAGTTTTATTGCACAATAGCTAGCACAGTTCACATGAGAGTTGATATTTTTATCTATACATGTTTATTGTTTTAGAGAATCCGGTTTTAGATCAAGCTATATGATATATCGAATATATTTCATACAACGAATACAAAAAAAAACATGAAGGAAATCTATGTTTTCAATATACCATCACGTAAAAAATATAGGCCTATAAGCACGCAGTACTGGCTCTACGACAAGTACATTCACTTGTATACGTACACAAGTATAGAATACCACATCAGTGTTAGTTACTAGCATCTAGTCCACTTTTGGGGGTCATATGGGGGCGTCTGGCGGGGGCATTCCACCACTCAAAATTCGTATTCCCAAGATACTGGGCAACAATTCTGTACTTGAATTTTGCCTGGACCTCTATGTTGCATCTAGCCCACTTTTGGGGCCCAACATTTTGGCCCCCCTGGGCCACACCCACCACTTCTGACCCGGCAGACTTTCAGTTTCGTGGTTCCCAAATAGGTCCCCAATACATCATGCAGTCAGACCTTCTGGACCTTTTCGTCAGTAGTGGACCCACCTGGCTCCCGGTCTATATACGTTTTCTGCAGTTTCCGCAAAATAAACAGCTGCAACGCAGCAATTCAAACGGCAATTAAATGCATACTTGCAACAAGCAACATTTTCCGAAAGCAACTACGTTTCATCATTGATTATTTTTAAAAAAATTTTCGCAAAAATTCAATTACATGGAACTCGCAATTACCACCAACATTATTATTTCTTAGGATCCATTTTGTGAATATGTAAATTATGTATATAATCAAATATCAAGCTGGCATTTGGTGACAGACTTCATCTTATCAATTAGTACATGGATGCTCATGTAGTAAACGTAGCCAAAAGTCAGTAACCGCTACTGATCCATTCCAATTGATAACATGGGTCGACATGTCACAACAAAAGGAAATAAGTCAATTCAGCAATAAGCAGTAGGTAAAAGTTCTCATCAAAATAAGAAGACAAATACTAATTATGAATCGAAGGAGAAATAGCGCATGACGTAGAAATTCAGAGATGTGGAAATCTTAAAGAATCTGAAAGAAATTCTTGTTCTTGTAAAGATGCAACATTCCTGTCCATGAAAAACCTTGAAATGCGTCTGAATATAATGCAGTATTCTTTTTCCATTGACCCCTCCTCTCACAGCACTCTTGCTTGGCATTTCATTATCACGGTTGCAGTAGGTTGCAGAAAAAATTTAGTGATTACAGTATTTTTGCACTTGATGAAGGTCTTATATCGAAAGCCTGTGTGCCATTAAGTATAATTCAAGCCTAACAAGGTATGTTTTTCCTACAATATCATCAACTCCGGCTCGATGTCCCCACCTCTTATTACTGGTTTTCCTCTCCTTTATGTGTTATTTTTTCCTGAACCTCTTTCTCTTGCCATTCAATGAATTCAATGTTCTCAAACATCGAATTCACTTTTATTAACAGGTCATTCTCCTTTTCTTGCTGCAACTGTTTTCAACCTTTTCTGATGATCATCTGTCATCTTCTTTCCTCTTTCTCCTCTTGTACGTACTTCCAAACAAGCATTGGAATGGTGCTCGGCCAACGACTGTCTGTGATTGGCACTGTGCGGCAGAATTGCTTGTTTGGCAGTCACGTCCAATTAGACGAAGGTCAGCGCTCACACTATGTTGATCCGAATAAGACGTCCACTTAGTGCGTCAGAGTTTCCACGAGGCAAGATCAAATATGCTCTCATTAAAACAGAAACCCGGTATATGTTGATGGTTAATTCGGTTAAAATGTTGTTAGAGCTAAGTCTTAGTAAAAAGAGAGAAATTAGAGAAACATGCAATAGTTGCAGATTTGTTTCTATTGTAATTCATTTTATCAAAATAATGGTAGCCGTGAATCTTTACAAAGTACGCCGACGTTCTTTGGGTACTGCTGTCATGGCAACGCGCGTTCACTGCGCATCCTATTGCTTTCAATGTGTATGTCCGTCCTGGTCCTTTCATATACCGGTATATGCCGGATTTTTATGACTGGATGTCGATGGCAGCTTCTTCGCGACACTCATAGTCCATGCCTCGAGATTCAAAGATTTTGTAGACTTTGCATCCCTTAAACGAAAATTCCATAAAAACATATTTTCAATATTAAGTCAACTTTTCTGCATATCTAGCATAAAACGCACTCAAGCTTTCGCAGCATACACTTCTTTACAATGAGCTAGAAAGTTTGCTTACTGGCAGGTTACAGACGTTTATAAAAAGTGGAGAGTGCATTCATTCAACAGATCACATGAAGCTTGATCTGATACTTTCGTGTGATCTTGAGTCTTGACCAGCTACAGTGTACCACCAGCATCCATCATCACCGTTGCATCGCTAACTGAATATAGAAAATATGTGAATAAATCTGATGGGAAACGGGGATGTGCACCGCTTCAAATGACTCTAGTTACGTTCAGCACTTCTGGAATCGAGCTACTGTACAAATAAACTTCATGAAATTTAATTTATATATCGGACAGCAGTATTCAAATTATTTCGAATTTTATTTGTTTTGCATACATGATATGAAATTTTTTGGAAATCAAGCTTTCCGAGATATGGAGGCTTTGATTAGGCAAGCCGTTTGTTATTCTTCTAATTAAGTGACGGCGACCTCTTAAACATAGCTTTGAAGGCTTCAAACGTGGTTATTTTGACAAAAGAGCACGATGGCTTTCAACAATATACAGCAACCACACAAGCTCACGTAACAGGTGCCAAGAACTACTACTGCAATTCTTCTTTTTCACTGAACATGCAAAAAGACGCTACGATAAATATGAAGCTTCACGAACTGATAATGTAATAAATAACATAATAATTAGTTGTCTCTAGTTTACCTCTTTTATCCTGTAAATCAGTATTTGTTCGAATAGACAGCATAGGTTCATTAAAGGCACGAATTATAAGATTTCAATTTTTCGCAGGACCAAGTCCATTTTTTTCGCAGTGAGTTAATTTTTTAAACATTTTCGCAGCTGGCCCGACCACTGGTATCAAAATCACATCTAATAAACCCAATGTTGCGTCATGCGTGCCACGATTTACACGGATTCCTTGATTGGTCAGCTATAAATAGCCCACCAGATACTTTGACAATGGTTCTGAGCATTCATCACAAAGATAAATTTTAGCTACTATCAGAAACTTCATGGACCATTAATTGCAAGTCATCATTGAGTCAACAATCAGGAAAAACTAATCAACTCGCTTAGAAATTGTTCAACTGCCTTGTGCAAATGAAAGACCGAACTTTATGTGTGTGTAAGATAAAGAGATCCATTTGGAGCGTCACTGTAACATCAAACGTCTAATTTCAAAATCTAAAAAGACTTAGTCTTCTCGATGCCCCTTGCAAAGGCAGAAAATTTGAAGTGGAAAATCGTGTGTCTTGAAGAGGGTGCAAGTGATGTCGCTCAATCTTCGAGCTCATAAAACTTGTCCAGCTGCAACAGTTGCTTTTCTGCCTGAAACTCCGAGATCAATTTTCATAGAATGCTGAATGACAAATTAGGACTTCATCTTGATCCCATTTCTTTGCATTATATCAGGCAATCACTGCAGAAGATGAAACCGAATAAGTTTCGGTCAATGGTCAATAAGCAATGCAGATTTAGTAGCCAGGATCATTTGAGTGATGAAGCAATGTTTTCAATAAATGGCTCAGAAAATTTCATAACATGTGCAACTGAGAAGTCTACCATGACTTTGACTCATTCTCTGCATTCATCACGCGTTGTGGTATAAGAAGTGTCCTCCAACACTGTCAACAGCAATAATTACAATTAAATGCTGAAGAATGACTTCATACCACATTGTCAATCGAAAGAATGCCTGCTACTCCACCGCAACTTTCCAATAAGATGAAGCGCAGCCTCACTTTCCTCGTCATGCTACCGCAACTTTAAGAGAGCCCAAATTTCTTCCGACGGTTTTTGGACACGGCTTTGAAACAGCTTGGCCGGCATGATCCCCTGATCTAATGCTATGAGACTGCCGGCTTTGGATGGTGATGAAGGACAGGTTGCATCATAATCGAAAGTCAAAAACTATTGATGAACCTAAGAGAAAATTGGCACAAAGTTTGATGAAAACAATAATGAAGAAATCACAAATGCTGTTGACAACATCTATGAGGAGTGAATGCTTTATTATACGAAGATGGATGATATTTTGAACAGTCACTGCAAATACTAAAACCTCATTATATTTCCATGTTATTTTTCATCAAAAAATAATGCGACACATTATGTCTATTCCATTGATAGCCATACTGACAAGGAGCGTACAGCAATATATTCTAGTTTTTCAGAATGGCATTGATAATTCATTGTGCGATGAGGAACAAGTGGGACTATGAACATCTCAGCACCTTTCAAAATGTGAAAAACTAGTTTGAAAGCGAATATATTTAGAAAACAAATATGATTTGCGAAGTTGTAATCTCATTTACAGATGATTTTATGTTCCACCAGAAAATATCATGGAAATATACACAACTGCAAATACCAAATAACTTCGTACAATCCCTCAATCGTTGCCGTAAATCAGATAATTACTGGTAAAACTGCAAAACCCTTTTATTGTAGTTTAACTTAGATTCGTCTAATGTCACCTCAATCTGTTCGAGTCAGCCCTACTATCTTATGAAATGAAAATAGGTCACTATACTCTATGTTTTAACAATGTTAATCGCATGGATGGGTCAGATTTCAAAATTGTTAACAACTGTTTTAGTCCCATTGTACAGCATGCAAGTATAAATCGGCTTCATTTGCGCTAGAAACTGCGCGAACAATATTTCATGACAAAAAGACAGTTTTGAATTTGTCTGCGATGGAAAGTTGATTTGACATTCGATTCCATATGATACATTAATTCAACTAAGGGATATCTGACTCAAATATTTATATTACAATAAGGATGAACTTGAAAAACGTACCATTCGGCGTGGCAAATATGTTGAGTAAGATAATGTTCTCTTCTGGAACGCGATAATCATTTAATACTTCGATGGATTTCAGAACTGTGTTCCCACTACCTGAAAACAATGCCATTTTCTTTGATTATCTCTATGATAATTTCCAAATTATAGATGAACTCACTCATGATTGGATACATCAGTAACACTTTCCTGGTCTCGATGCCTGGTGGTAACTTGGCGTAGATCACTTTGGCTTCATTCGTGTCTTCATCAGTCTGAATAAGAATTTTCCCAATTCGTATAGAGCGACAACAGTCCCGAAGTCCTCGCTCCATTGCCTCTCCACTACGCATTACACTGACACCGCAGTTACCTCGTTCAAAGCATAGCCCGTCGTATGGCAAACCTGTCGAGAGTAAAACACTACTATTCATAACTCATGACTCTTACTCAAAGTGGAATTAATTCGAGAGCTTTCAGGAACATTGAAAATGAATAATAAAAAATAATCAGAAACTTTTGCGAATGATGAAGAGACTTACGATCCAGAAATCAATTTTTAAAAGTCAATGGATGAACCAGAGACAGAAAGCAGTTATTGAATTGCTCATATCGGCCATTTTGATTTCAACGTAAGCATGGTGCATACTCATTGCGTTTCCATCAGAAAGTGGTTGGATTTACTATCCTTTTATAACTAATACCACAAAGACAAATCAAACCAACTTTTCAGAAAAGATTAAATACCTGAAATTGAGCATATCTGACTCCATCTTAGTGAAGAAATGATGGAAAAAAGGATGTAAAGCAAGAACATGAAGAAAAGAACAGAAATAAATATGCGGACATGATGACTCTTGAATGATTAGGCTAGACCCAGTGAGAAATGAGAACGCAAGATGGCAGGATTACATTCGATAGTTTGTTTTTTTTCTGGGCTGATTAAGGAGACTGGCAAGCGTGATGAGGACATTTAGAGAATATGTCAAAAGAAAAATGAGAACACTGAAAGTGGAGAAATGAAGGAAAGAAAAGACAAACAGAGGATTCATTGCCTTACTTTGGCCTGCCTAAAGCGCAGAGTCATGCTGACAAGTTACAGGAGGGTCAATCCTCATACTCAGGCAGTTCCACCTGGTTTAGGCTAATACCAATAATGAAAGGCACTTCTCCAGACAAACAGACTCGCACCTTGGGCTGTCTACACCAGTGCACGGCCGGACCGATGTGCGGCCCTTTACCAGCTCCGCTATCTTATCACCTAAAACAAAAACGAGCATAAAATGTTTCATTACAGATACATTACCAGCAGGAGTGAAATGTGGTGGGAGTACCCAACCCGTCCCACAGACAAGGGCGGCGCAGGAAGTCACGGAGGTCGAACAGATAGAACAAGAAAAGAAAAACAGAATTAACGTCCATCTTAACGAAAAAATGGTATTCATAGACGTACATGTAGTTAACAAAGATAAGCATTTAGGAATGTGAATATCAAAAAGTAACCAATTTCACTAGGGGCAATTGACGGCTTAAAGAAACAAACTTCTCATCTAGCAGCTAAACAACAAAAAGAATTTGGACAAGCTACTGGAGAAATTTAAAAGAATACATTTGAGATGATTACTTTATAAAAATGAAGTGCTTTGCAGAATTCAATTTTCTTTAATAATCTAAAGAATTTACATGTAGATAAGATTCACTATCAATTTTATGAAAGACATTATCACATAAAGCAGACTACACTTAATTACTGTCTCATTGATGAATCTGGAATACATCTTATGAATAATCATTTCTACAAGGCTACATGATATTGGATAAAATCAATCAGCAGTAATGAAGAAGTTACGAGTAGGAGAAGTGCATGATACAATTTATCTCAATATTATTTACAATGGCCATGATAGTGGATACAAATGGTGCTGGCGAGTAATGTATTTATTTATGAAACCTAACCTACCAAAGCTGTAGAACGAACAGTTAACAGTTGATATAAAATATTTGAGAATTACAAAAGTTGAGAGTCATCAGAGGAAAATGGATATCTTCATCAAAAGAAGAGTCATCCTCACCAGAAGCATTTAGAATTATGTGGATATTACGAGAGTGGTGCATGCACAGAATTGAATATTTTGTTTATCTGCTTCGGTTTGCTAGAAGTGTGATTAATACGAAATCGCCTGCACATTGAGGAACCCATTAAGTGGGCAAGAAGGGATTCCTTATACCTTACAGAGATAGGAAAAAAGTCGTGCGTCGCTTGTGGATTAATGTGAGTTCCAAGAAATGCTTCGATTGCCAAAATTCCTTCAGATTCGAAGAATTCAGATCATTGCGCACAAATTTTCTCCATAATGTTGGCCCTTCCGATCATTATTAAAAAAGTAGCAGGCGTACGAAAATTAGTTCACTTGATGTTTTCACATCCTCTCCTCGACATTTCTCACTGTATAGTGCATACACTGAATCGAATGTTAGCTAGACGATGTGTGTTTTGGTGTGTGCGAAGTGATATCACAACACGCACGCATCTCTGACTGGCTCTGGTGTCCTCTGCTGGCAGCTTATTGTTTGCCATTTCCAATAGCAAGCGATACACGAATTATCCATTCGAGAAGGAGCAAGTCGTCTAATTCTGCGATGCGCCATTTCGATATAAAGGTTGCATATAACCCATCCTTTCCAGGAAACCGCAGCGTGTGTAAATGAATCTGACTCTGTGGGTGTCTGAAATCACATCCGAAGTTTGTTGAATACAATGACATCAATATTTTGTTGAATAAAATTCATAAATTAGATTTTGCAACTGACAGCCATAAAATCGATTACAATATAAAGAGCGTTTGTGTGCTATGTGATGATTAAAAAGTGGAGAATCCGCATCATTTTCTGACAGAATGATCACTATATCAAAATTTGCGACAAGAAATAGCGCCTTTGTTATGTAGAGGCAACAGTACAGGTGAATTTTATGAATTGATGAATATTTTAAGCAAAGCTTACAAGATCCATCGCACGGTATCTTCAAGAAGCGAAGGATTTACGAGCGACGACTAAAGATCACGTTAACCGATGTGTATATGACATCTGAATCAATGATCTTTGATCACCATCCTCTCCTTCCTCATCGGAATGTATACATTATTTGAACAGCGCCGACTTCACGCTGTTTTCTATTAACGTGATGAAGTTTTGTACATGTTCTTGTTTTCCAATGTTTTAGAAATAAACACTTTTGACTTCAATAATTTTGAGAGGCTTATTAATTTCACATAAAATTTCATCAAGCTGATTAACGTTCACTTGCCCATTAGAGTAGAAATATACAAAAGTTGGCATTACCGAAAAAACGTGTCTTAGCTTGAAATTCCGTCACATTGGCAGAAAAATTAAGTACAGATGAGTGTGTAATGTAGATCGTTAAAGTGAGCATCTTTTAGTATTTGAAGTATTGACATTGTAGAAGAAATGCCTAAAAGATTCTTTCACACCTGATATAAAGCTGAATTAATTAATGAGCATTGTAGTGAATCTGCAATTCCGCTACGATGAAATTCAAAAATTGATCCTTATTGCTTTCAAAAATAGGCAAATGCACTTCTCAAAATGTGACCTATTAGAGTTCCTGTACATTTCTTTTACCGACATTTTCAAAGTTAATAAGTAAGTATGTATATTCGATTGAATGAAAATTGTAAACAACACGAGAAGTTGCAATCATAATAAGATTACATTATCACATACTCACAAAATAAAAACAAATCAACATTATTTACAATTACCGACATTGAATCTGATTTAGCATGGAACACATCCATGGTACAAACAAATGCAACCGTCTTGAAGTTGAAGCTGATGGTTTAAATAAATAAATAACACTTTACCTCAAGGTATTTACCAGCAGCTGACGGCAAAATATCTTAGGTGAGGGTAGCATATAAAAATAAGATTACCTCGAGGAAATTTCCATCAGATGTGAAGGAAAATTGCTACCTTCAGCTACATCAGGGTAAATCAGTCATTTCAACGACATGGCTTCCTACTTGCAGGTGATAACCCAGAATCGCAAACCAAAGTGTTACATGATTGTCAACGAGATGCATTATCTTTCGGATTTCGAACTTCAAAAGTGTTTTAGGTTTGACAAAACAGGAATTGAACTCATCTCTTTGATCGTCGGGCCTGACTTGATAAAGCATCATAACAATGGACGGCCAATTTCTGTACATACTCAGGTGATGATTTCATTGTGCTATCTTGCATCAAATGACTTTCAAATTGTTGTCGCCGATGATTTCAGCATATCTCAAATGTGTGTTTCGACAATATTAGCCAACTTTGTTGACAGCTTGATAAAACATGTCGATGAATATATCGTATTTCCTAATGAAGACAAGCGAAGAGAAAGCATGAATAATTTCTACAAAATAGCAAGATTTCCCAAAGCGATTGGATGTATTGACGGTACTAACATAAGAATTGCATCACCAGCCCTACAAGACAGTGAATCATACATAAATCGAAAAAAACTTTCATTCCAGTTATGTTCAGGCGGTGTGTGATCATCAGATGAAATTCATTAATGTTGTTGCCAAATGGCCGGGAAGCAATCATGATAGTTTTATTTTGAAGCAAAGTGAACTCTGGGAAGTCTTCGAATCTCATCAAGTCAGAAACTGCAATTTATTGGGTGATTCAGGATACCCATTTCGAGACTGGCTTTTAACACCTTTTCTTGATATAGTTTCCGATACACAGAACAAGTATAACGAGGCCTTGAAGAAAACAAGAATTCTGGTGGAGCAGTCAATCGGCGTTCTAAAGAGACGCTTCAGTATTCTTCATAGTGAAATACGACTGAAACCGTCCAAATGTTGCAAAGTGATTGTTTGCTGCTTTATCCTGCACAACATTGCCCGTGATCTCGAACTAACTGATTTGGAGGAAATTACAGAAGTTCCTTCACTTTCTTTGGATGAGCCTAATGCAGCAGAAACTATACTTAGTCAGCGAACTAAAAATTCAGTCGCTGAGCTGTACTTTGGAGATGTTTAATAACCTATCGCTACTTTGTGTAGATTGAAACTTTGATTATGGAACGTGGATGGTTGTGTGTTACAGATTGGTAGATATATCATACTATACCCATACAAATCCAATCAATAATACTAAGACAATTAGATCTACTGTTGAAACAAAAATGGCATGTTTGATGAATGTGTGCATCTATGCTCCCCTGTCGACGTTGTCGTTCTTTTTCAAGCAAAAATACACGCATAATCCGAAATGCATGTATATATTTGAATAACTATTTGTAATTATACGTCCGTTAATGTTGCCAAGACAGAACTTATCAATCCATAATTCTGCTCGCCGTGCTCGGGTTGAGGTGATTGGTAATCATCCAGAATTCAGTCAACTTTTCGTAAGACAATGCTCTTCAGTTCCATTAATTCTCTTTCTTCGGTCAAATTCAGAAGTTGAGCCTCTAGCACCTGTCTCTGTAAATCCACTATTGAATTGGATTTCTTCTTTCTAGATTGCACTGGAGATTTTGTGATTGGTCCATAAGTAGGTGGCACATCTTCGTTCTCAGTTTGCGAAAGAACAGTCGATTCGATTCCTCCTTCAATACCGGAAAATGAAGCGGTCGATCTATAGCTCGACACTACGATATCTTCAGCCGGCGATAGATTAGTGATTTCAGCAACACCACCTCCAGTTTTCTTTCCGATTGTTAGGATTCTTGCTCTTTGCAGTCGTCTTGATGTATTTGAACTTCTCCTTGATTTGATTAGTACAGTGTTCCTACTGGTTAACTTGAAAATTTTCGGGCATTGAGTTTTCCCGCAAAAATTCGGGCATTTTTCGGGCATGAATACTATTTATCTTTATTGAACAAAGGGACTAACATAGGTCTATGTTCGCGAACATAACGCACATATTTCATCGATCTGGTCACCTTAAATATACTGCCAAATCTTTATTGTTCGACATAGTAGGCCTACGCTTCATACTTTCTGATGATAATAGTTTCCTGCGGTAGTTTTCGTTGCGGTAGGCCACGTTGGTTTCAATCATATCAAATAACTTACATGTATTATTCAGGGTAGTGCTCCAACTATGTATTCTTTAAATACATGTACGTCAATATCCATGTATCCTGATATTCGTATTACTAAGTGTTTGGGAATATAATTTACATAGCATAAGCAAAAACTATATATGAAAAATCATAATTTACTTCGACACGACCACTATTTTGAAAACTACTTCCAAGATGAGTAAATCCGTCTTATCTGTAATACTCCGTCAGAGGTATCATCGTATCTG
Source organism: Prostheceraeus crozeri (assembly GCA_907163375.1). Lineage (NCBI taxonomy): Eukaryota > Metazoa > Platyhelminthes > Polycladida > Euryleptidae > Prostheceraeus > Prostheceraeus crozeri. The sequence continues at coordinate 29,053 of CAJQUW010007830.1, forward strand.
TAATACTTGGAAATTCATCAATTACTAATATAATTCATCAATTCGCTGAGAATAATTTCATGGGTATAATTAACATGAACAATTTATAGGCCTACATAGGAAATTTTCAACTCTCATTTACTACAATTAAGTGTTAACATATCAAAATTCCAGGACTTTTCCAGAAGTGTGAAATTTAAGGAGTTTCCAGAGTCCTTAAAATATATTTTAAGATTTAAGGAGTTTTCCAGGAAATTGAGGAGCGCAGGAACCCTGAATAAAACAAACTGGAGAAAAATTGATAAATTTATGGCCATCTCTTTAGAGCCTCGACATATGGACATGATACATAATCAATAGTTGCAGAAGATTTTCTGTCGCATCCCTCAAAGGCTCTTCAATTTCACCTTTCAGAGGCGTTCCTGAACTGTACATATGATAGGGGCCTATGTTTTCGTTATATATCGACAGTATATACGTAATAGGAATTTAGATCAAAATTCGGGCATTCGCTACCAAAAATTTCGGGCATTCGGGCGTCATGATTTTGGATTCGGGCGAGAGTAGGAACACTGGATTAGTACTCAGTGTTGTACCATATTCAGAGTTAATTCTACATGTGATGTCTGCCCATGCGTCACGCTTAGCTTTTTCAAATACAGGTTTTTTGGACTCCTTAGGCTTTAAGAGGGAGTCAGTGACCAAGTTTACAAGTCTCACATTGAGCTTCATCGCTTTGAACTTTCTTTGATCATCAGAAGTGACGGATTATAAACAACTTGTGACTCAGTTGTTGTGGTTAACTAACCTGATTGGCTAGCGGTACATTGCTTCTTGTTTCATCGAATAGTATGCACAGCGTGCAAGCGTTGTGTGACAATCCGTTCGTTTGAGGTCACGGTAGCTTTTCCACGACGTTATCTTTACAGCATGCTTAGGTGACGGCAACATTTCCTTGAGCTTCTGGTAATTTTCCCCACTTGCAGCTCGAGGTAATCATTTTGTTATTTTTCTGGCCATATATGATAGACGTTTTGGAATACAATTATGAAAAAGGTGGGATGGAATGGTTTTACACTTTTTAAAAAACTTGCTCGCCCTTTCGTATCTCTTGTTAGATAACCGGGGAAAATGATTTATATCACAGAAATTCCCACAAATTAATCGATGCCCTCGTCGATGAAATTTCTCGAGTTTATCTTTGATGGTTTTCGGAATATACACAAACAGGGGAGCAGCATATAGAAGGACGGGAACAATTAAAGCTTCATATACCGTAGAGAGTGCCTTCCGATTGAGAATAGTCTTTAACACATCAAACTCAGAGAAACAAGGCTGCCATTTCTCATCAGTCATATGATGTAAAACATTATCTTCTTGCCAGTTCATGTTATTAGCAATCATTCTGCATGGACTGAGTAAGGTGTTCAACGTCTCCATGCTCTTTAATTAAGGAATCATATTCACCTCTATTACTTTTGCCACGAACTTCATTTACAACTTTCCACGCATTTTTTGCAGATCTTGTTTGCCACATTGTTCAAGCAGACTTAACTTTTTGAATTTCGATCCTAACCCGACTTTTGTAATGTTCACATAATTGCATCTTTTCTGCCTGTAAGCTTTCCAGCGCTCATCAATTAGATTTTTCAATAATGGAGTAACCCAAGATTTGACATTGTTGCTCAATAACACAGATTTTGCCGGAATGAAAGACATGGCAGCATACAAATACTGGTAGAAAAAGTCACATGCCTCATCAACAGAATTAGAATTCAAATTAAGATCAAAAAAAGTGATAGACAATAAATAAAGAAATCGGTCGATGTTTGAGCGACGAAAATCCCACCATTGTACACATCATTTGGTGGAAAGAGAAAGTTTTCCATACAGAACCCCATGTTATGGTCAGATGTTCCGAGTAGGTGCCAATAACAGCGTCATCGAAATAATAATTACTTAGTTCACTGCTTATCCAAATGTGGTCTAGGACAGAATTTTGGCGAGTAGGCGATTTTACACATTTGGAAAATGAAAATTGATGGTCAAAAACAGACGAATCGAAATTGCTGAAGTCTCCGCATACCATAACGTTCAAATTGGAGCAAATTGACAGTTCATCATCAATTATTCTTACGAAATAATCTGAAATATTATTCGAGTCAGCATGTCTCAATCCATGTGATATGTAAACCGCAATCAGAAATATTTTTAAGCTAGATATCTTTGACATAATCATTTCAATACCAAGAGGACAGGAGTCTTAAGTTATGAGTAAGGACGTAAACGCATTACTAACCCAGACACAGACACCACCACCTCTGTGATCAATTCTGTCACAGCGATGAAAGCGATAGCCGTTCAATTTCATATAATCATCGTGAATTTCAGAGCTAAGCCAGATTTCAGTGAAAATCACAATTCCCGGATTCAATGAAGTTAATAAAATGGAAAGTTCATCCAACTTTGAGTAAACTGACAGAGCATTCATCAGAACAACAGTTGGAAACGTGCAATTTTGTTTATAATTATTAAAATCCATTTAAGAAAATTCAAGAAAATTCGAATTAATTTCAAAACGCTGACTTATCGTGTTCTTGTAGATAACAACATCTTCACCATTTTCACGCATTCTTTGTAATTCTTCGCAGTCTTTCGTAATCAAACAGCTGTATTTTTATCTATCTGGATTTACGTAAACATCTTTGTGGTTAATGAATATTTCATCAAAATTCGTGTCATGTGCTACAAACCTGCTAAAGTGTAAACCTCTTAACCTCATCTGAACTGGGGAATGCCAAACAGTCCCCACAGCACATTTTGGATTTCCAATGCCTATGTCCCATCGACGTAACTTCATTGCACTACAGAAGGCCAGTGGTAATGAAACGACGATCGTGTGTGCAAATGATCATTTTCTTTAAATCTTGCTACCGCACTTACGAGAAATAAGACAATGAATTGTTCAGTTTTAGTTGGCCAAAGATATACAAGCTGTACGTGCATAAAACACCTACCTGTTGAGGTAGAAACTGTAGTTTCCATGTACGGAAGTTGATTCAAACCTTCGCCGATGACCAAACGTATCTGAAATGAAAACCTCATGCTTTTGTCTTGTAAACGATAGAACAATGAGAATAAGTACGGGTGACCATAATCTAACTTCAAGATATATTTTCAACTTCACACATGTATTTTGACAATTAATAACACCATATCGCAGACAGTTAATATAATGTCTAAAATGGTTGCGTTTGTATTCATCCTCTTAGTTTATACACTGTATATTCAGTTATGATACACAAAGAAAGTTGGAATAGACGATGAATTATAGCAGTATTCATAATTGTCAGGAAGCAAACTCCGAAGATATTTTAATTAGCATTACAAATTCAAATAATCACTGATGCTGTTGAGAATCAAAATAGCATAATGACTAATATTTTCCGTAGGATAATGTCTGTTTTGAGTGTTTTCCCAAAGAGTGAATTTCAAGCAGGAGAAGACATTGAAGGAGCTTTCCAGGTGCCCACACAAAACTGAGCGAAACATCTCGTTGTGATGATGCGAGAAATATCGCCCGGAGATTCAGAGGTTAGTATTTTACTTCTAGCATGTCTAAAGCCCATCTGAAACATACATGTAGTTTGAACTGACCTGGTCTGAACTTGAATTCCAGATTGTTATACAGAAAGTGTCCTTACTCTGAGAACTCCATTGAAAGCACGCTCCAGTCGAGTGTTGATCACCTGAAAGCCGCCCGTGGGCTTTTCGGGTTCAAACCGTGCGAGACTAACGGGTTCATTGCTCAAAGGTTTTTAGGGATTTTCGGATGTTTTGAAAAATTTTGAGGAAGATGCCCTTCTCAAGGTCTAAATATTCCTTAGTTGCTTTCACGGTCACTGTTAGCAATGATTTTGACATCTGATCACCATCCTAAGAAGAGGATGAAGTGGACTTCATCAGTTGGCGATTTCGAATAATGGATGCTCAACGGGATTTAAATGAACAAAGTTCACTATGATTTTGATAGATGCAGCTTCATTTTACTGCTTCAATGAGACACTGTCGCTGAGTATACTCACACGTTCCTTTGCTTCTTTCAGCTGAAATCACCGGTTTAAATCAACAAGAGAAGAACAACTCAACAAAAGAAGTTTCATCCATTTTCAGTAAGATTTTAAAAGTGCAAGGCCAACGGCAAGAGGCCATTAAGTTGCAGGCTTCAACTCTGATTCAGGTATTGAGTAAAAGCAAGGGCACACTTCGGACATGTTAGCCTTCTGCTAGACATGAACATCGACTTTCCGGATCGACTGTATTTCAAGCAGGATATACGGGCATGGGTTCGGCATGGCAGTTTCCAAATGGGCTACCAGGAAAGTCGTCGCGATCGGACTTTCAAATTGACGAACCGGCAAGCCGGCCTAGTCGATTATTACAAATGGACTACCAGGGTTTGGCCCAGTAACATTCCAAGTAAGATGCCCGGCTCCGGCCTGGCAGTATTTAGAACAGAAGATACGGGCACGGGTCCGGCCTGGAGAATTTCAAATCGAATGCCCAGAACGTGGCCCAGCTGCATTTCATCGAGTCCACGTCGCCTGGTTGTACTTAAATACACGAGTAGCAATCAGATTTCCAGGCACGGTCGATCCCTGCGAAAAATCAGTCAGGCGTTTGCTCTCAGTTAGCGTTGACGATCAAATTCTATCATAACGGATGAAATCCTTCATGTATTGCATGTAGCCATCTAGAAGTTTCTAGACATATTCAATGAGTTCTAAACTTGCAGAACAGGGCCTACACTGTATTTATTACATCGCCAATGCTGCGCTTCTCTTCATATCACCGGTTATTCAAGTTTGTGACCAGAGATCGCCAAGTTTGAAGAATCAAATTTAGACAAATCATGCATAATGGACGGATTTTTTCACACATCTATTTATTTGTAAAGTGCTCCTATTATTTTCATCTTTCACTTAATATGGAATAATGTACGACTGAAAGAGTTAAGTTTTAAACCTATATAGCTAGATGTACAACAAGCAAGTATCAATTACTTAATTTGACTGATCAGTGGAGGATTCAATCAGTCCCATCAGTCAAGGACCTTCAGCCTTCTATAATCACCCAATAACCCCAACAAAACGACTCTTCCACACCGGATCCTCATGAACGCAGCGCAAATCATTCACTCATGATTTCCAACACTCCACTCACAAACCTTAACAACAATTAAATCCTGAGCATCAACCTATACACGCACAAACACAGAATTAGACAGGTCGTCTCTCCTTCTATTTGACTAGAAAGGAAAAATTGGAACATGTAACGTTAATGAAATAGCAATCTGCTGACACATTACCATAGCAATCGAACAATAAGCAGCCAGTTCAACATTAAACACGCCAAATTGTACGAAGTTTCAGTCACTGTTATCATCCGGATCACACAGCAAAGAGACACAGTCGATGTCAAGTTCTACAGAGCAGTTTATGAACGCTTTTTCGTGCGCCTGCTAACTTTTTTAATAATGATCGGAGGGTCCAACATTATCGAGAAAACTTTTGCGCAATGATCTGAATTCTTCGCATTTGAAGTAATCGTTGCGATTGGAGCATTTTGAAGGGATTCACGGCAATCCGCACGACTATTTTTCTATCTCTGCAAGGTATTATGTAGGAGACCATCGGGGCCACCTAAAAAGCCAATGCACCACCTCTCTTGCAATACACACCCATTATCTGATCACCAATCATCTCACAAACAAACATAGACTAAGTAAAAGCAACAGAAATCAAAGCGCTCAGAATCGCCACAGGGTGCACACTCTATACAAACGCAAAATCTAAAAGACGAGGCACATGTCCTCGTCACTGCCGAGCATCTCACACTACACGCAATGCAGCTTCTAAATAAAGCGAAGACTTAACATCATACGCTCCATCTCCTCACGCTACAACCACCTGCTAACAGACGTCCCACACACACACACACAGGCTTACTACGTCGGCACATACCGCGCACACAGAATACGAAATTATGGCAATCACACTACAATTCCCAAGTCAGGGTGAATACTCGACATACACACACGAAGATCCACACAACTCTGCAACTGAAAATCGCCCTTATTAATTCCTCACACAGAATAAACACTTTTGTCAACTCATCTTCTCTGTTCCCCTTCGGGGCAGGTTGACACCCCATCACCAAGATTCAATGAATAAACATACCGCCCTACACTCAGAGAATTTAGCATTTTTCAATCAAAACTTGAGGGAAAAGGACGAGCCTATACAACGAAGGTGTCCGTCAGCAGAAAATCAACGGAAAGAATAAAATAGAAGAAAGAAAAGCGGAGATGATAAAGGAATACAACTGAATAACTAAGCCATTGTGTAACTGTAAGATATGTAAATCATAAGTACATGTATACTAATAACAGAAACACTGAAAATAAGGTGGAAGATGTAAAATGTAAAATAACTACGTAAGAACTGATAACTATATAACTCATGGGGATAAAAGTGAAAATAGTGAATAAGACAACATAGTGGAATAACTTAAGACAAAGGACCCTACCCATACCACAGAATTAAATATTTTGTTTATCTGCTTTGGTTTGCTAGAAGTGTGATTAATGCGAAATTGACGGCACATCGAGAAACCTATTAAGTGGACAAAAAGGAATTCCTTATACCTTACGGAGATAGGAAAAAAGTCGTGCGTCGCTTGCGGATTAATGTGAGTTCTAGCAAAGTGCTTCGATTGCCAAAATTCCTTCAGATTCGAAGAATTCAGATCCTTGCGCACAAGTTTTCTCATTGAAATTTCTCAAGTTGAAATTCATTGAATGCTAATTGAATGTAAAATCAGCGAATATTAGTTTGAGTGCTGTTCTCTTCATGTTCCCATGCGCTGTGTCAGTGGGCATGGCTCATCAACTTTGGTGGCCATATCAACCGCATGTTTCTTTAAACATTGCAAACATGACATCGCACTCGCAAAAATTTTGAGTAAAAAGTTGAAATTTCCATAATAATAGAACGCAGCTGAAGTATAACTGCAACGTTCGACCCTTACCATCTTAATAGCAACACTTGGTTCCCGCACCGCACCCTGCACTATCAATGTAATCACTCAAGATTGCTGACGCTACCGCTACTACAATACAAACAACGCTTAGTGCTCATGAGAAAACATGTCGTCTTAACCTGACATCGCCAAAGATCGAAAGACTACAAGCTTTACCTTATCACTGCTATGCATCATCAATGTATTGATGCACAAGTACATGTCTCCATGACAAAAAACCGTTATTAATATTACTAAATTAGTTTTCTAGCTAAATTTTAGCTACTTAACTAAATTTCACGAAAACTAGAAAATCGATAAGGCGTTAGAAATAGCAAATCGAAAAAAGACCATTTGTAGAACCATCACTACAGAAGCTTTCTCCACTTACCAATCGATCGGCATAGAAGATGAAATCACTCCTCGTTGTTTTTCTGCAATACAATGAACGTCACAATCACGCATGAAGATAGCTTGAATATTAGCCACTATATTCTCAATGTTTCGATATTATAATAAATGCGATTGTGAATTTAACGCTCGTGATGGGCATGTGACTCCGAATTCGCGATTCTCATTACTCGAGTATTTTGGAGAAATATTTCACGATCCTGCTGGCTCTCCCCATGTAAAAGTAGTCACGAATTTGTGTCTAAGAGAACTTGCTAGGTTCTACAGCTCCAGCTTCAGGAAAATAAAATCAAGTCATTCTCGACAAGCACATCAAAACTTAACATTTTGAATCACGCTTATAGCAAGGCAAATGACGGGATTTCCCAGAGACATTTAGTTCACTTTATAGCACTCAGTAGAGACCTTATCTTTTGAAAAGAAATTAGGAGTTCAAGAGAGCGCATGTGTTCAATAGAGATAACATTAGCGTTCGCCTAACATTACATTCTCTATACAAATGAGATCCTATGACTGCATACGGTAAATGAATAAATAAGAGAATCAACTGAATCATACTTTGTAAGTACTTGAATTTATAAGTTTGTCATGCAAACCTTGAAACAAAAGGAGATGAGCTGAGAAAAAGCTTGCTAAATTCATGAAAAAATAGAGTACATGTCTCTCATTAGAGTATAAATAGAAGGCCATTCAGCGCAAGTCTCCAAATAGAGCAGTTAGAGCATATGGAGCATTCAGTAGACACCTTGATATACGCTAATTGAATAAATTCAAGATCTTCATGTGAGATACTTGAATCAGAACAAATTATTGCAGCAAAGGTGTACAAGCCTTTCCATCAGAGTCCCTTGATAGGTGTTAGTTTTAAAATAATGACAAAAATAGAGCATATCATGGCCCTCATTAGAACACACATGTTGTGCTCTACAACTCAAGTTCCCCGATAGAGCACTTAGAGCACTCGGTAGGCACTCTGACTTAGGCGGCCTAGCAGCCCAGACTGTTTTGAAATTACTGCTCGATATCTTAAATACACTGATTTCACGAAATTCATGTGCTCATAAATCTTTTTCAACAAAAATGCTCTTAAACGCATCCGTCATGTGCATAACAAAAATTGGGAGCCCTCCTCATTAATGTTCACACCACTGACATTCAAAGAAAAAATGTTATACGTACCATCTCTTTTAGCTGGCTGCTACTTACAAATACAGTTTTTTCCGGATAATTCGCCACATTTCCTATTCCCCGAGTAAGTTTCATATGTTGCACGTTGTAAAACGTGCGGATAATTCGTAGCCTTTAATTAGTAATTCGTCACTTTTTCCATCACCAATTCGCGAATCTTCATATTCATCTCTACGCTTAATTTGCCAAGAAACCGGAACATCGCACACATTCCCACTTTAGCTCTATTACAAAATTCTCTCGTTAGCGGAAGTTTGTAAAGAGTTTTGGTATAGACAAAGCATTCAACATTTGTATCAAAACATTTGCTTGGAACACGCAAAAGATCATTTGTTAATCCAATGATTGTATTAACATTGTGGTATAAAAGAATAAATAATTGCAACATGTTACTGATGGGGACGACGATGAGACGACAATTTACTGATGGACCAATAGAAATGTAAAAATGAAATTTCAGATATTGCTTTTGATAATTTAATTCTATAGACCCTGATTCATGGAAGATCTTGTGTGTAGCTCATGAAAATATAGACAAGGCTCGGGTTTGGCCAGACCCATCTTGATCATTTAACTAGTATTTGCAGAAAGGGTCGTTTAACCGTCAACAGACATTAATTGTAGGAATAATTTGCTTGATTTAACGGGAAAGAATCAGTTGCGAATACATGATACACAAATACACGAGTTTTGAAGATACTGATTACAGAAATATATATAAACTGTTAATTCGCCATCTTTTGTATGCCCCGAAAGGTCACGAATTATAAAACACTGTATTTTTAAGTTATTTGATTTATTTCGTTTTTAAGATAATTCAAATGAAACTTCAAAATTACTTTCGCGCTCAATTATGCGTTTCAAAACGGAGCTTCTGACACTGACAATATAAGCTTGTGTTTTAGAGAGGTCATCATGCAGATAAAATCTATGAAAACTAGCCTGAGTAACTTAATAACATTGATATTTTAGCATTTATGCAAACTTTTATGTAATTTCAATTTGTATCCTGCTTCCGTGAATCTCTTTTCGGCAAAAATTAGTAGCAACTTTTAATACCAGCTTTGCTGATCACAATCAAATAAATGGAAAAAATATCTGCACATTGAAAGAACGACTCTTTTGCAACATTACAGGGCCTTTTCACAATCTAAAAGCGCTCCCCTACAGTATTAAAAGGTCCCTCACAACCTAAAAGGGCCCTCGTTAGTAATATCTTCCACAATCGTGCTGGTCTACGATCTATCCACATTCCACACGTCTTCAATCACAACAATTCATACCGGTGTTGGACTATACTCAGATGTGGCCGCCGCCCTCTTCGGAGGTAAGTTGTGGGGTTCCTGCCTCCCCTGGTCAATGCCATTCACTGTCTTGGTTATGATAGAATCCCGTTGGCAACGTAATAGCCATCTCCTCCCGAGCACTCCTCGGGCAGTAGGCATTTATTTGCTAACTGGCTGTGTAGTTTCTTATTGTCTAGATGCGAAGCCTCCTATCCGCTGGACGGAGCCGGGTAAAACAACAACAGCGATGCTTTCAGCCATTAATTTTACAGGCCGGAAATTGCTATGTTGCTTACAATTTCCGGTCAGAAATTTAAAGTATGTTTGGCATACTGATTTCGTTTACTTCCTTACTAGATGGAACTATCCCGTGTGTGTCCTCTGACCTCCTCAATAGGCCTTATCATTACCCCTTTCAGAAAATATCAACGTATGATGTGAAAGCTTGATCAAACGAAATTTCATTATGCGCTGTACTTCTTCAATGACATGCATTTACCCCTTCTTTAAATACAGTGTCATTACTGAACTAATACAATAGCTATTTCTACCTTTAACAATATCAATGCTATGATCTGTCGAGCTCCAGGGTGTCTCAAACTTGCTCCCTTTTCGGTCACCTCTTCTCTTATTTCTCATCAGTACTTTTTCCTCAAAGGAGTGTTCTGGTGGGGCATTTTGCTTCCGATGGTATTTCCGCATCTTCTCAATCATTGATCCAGTTTGGCAGGAATGGACAACCTTGAGACAAACTCCCTGACGTCTTAAGACATGTTGTTTGGCTGGGTTTGAATTCGACCTCCCCGTTTCTCCTCATAACTCAGAAGTACAACTCCGCATACTTCTCACTTTGCGGAAATCCAGCTTTTGTCATTAATTTATTTTTTACTCTGTAGTGCAACGTGTCATCCGAAACTGCAAAATTGATAGCCTTGTCCACTTTTCTGGGTAGATTCCATCTTACAGGTTGACGAGGACATGTCTATCGGTGACTTCATTATCAGTTCCTACTTTAGAAGGACCACACTTCTTTCTTGTAGATGCTGCAGCATCCATGAATTCTTATGACATCCGAAAAACTGCTCATCAACCAATGGTATCGTGTCACAAATAACCATCGATTTTGTATGCTCCGTGTCCCTAAAACAACTGTCATTCATGTGACATAGCACTCGAATTAGACCGAAATAGATAAATGACGGAAATCGAATATGCTGGTTACATTATGATTTTCTTTAACCTAGATGGTCTTTTAGATACGCAGATTTGTTTTTTATTTTCGGTCAGACAGATAGATAAGGTAGTTAAAGTAAATCGTAGCACAGGTGTATCGTTTCACTTTAATAATTAATGAGACAGTCTTCAGTCTTTGATTTTTCCATAACCTGCTCATTGGTAGAACATTTTTCACTACTAAGGTTAGTCTATAAAATTACTACAATTCCGGCTAAAACTGCAAGAGTGGCAGCCCTGAACAACTCACTTGTCGCGAATGATCGTTTGTAATTCCCTGATTTGATCAGTTTGCTTCAACCTTATAACAGCAGATGGCAATTCAACTTCATCCATGTCTGAATCGTAGTCTGAAGAATTTTCATTTGTTAAACCATCGTGTTCCATGATGTGTTGCTGTAAAATGATAAGAAATATTGACAATATATAATTATTTATATTTTTAACATTATTCATATATTTCGTTCATAATGAATTCCATCATTAGATGTTTACAAAATTTCAATGTATAAGTTGCGAGCTCTTGAAAAAAATCATTTACATCTATATTGTGGCAGCAGTTTCTAACTAATGGAAGAAATAGCATAATGTAACATGCAATTGTACAAAAACCTATCTTGAACGCATTGGTAGAAAATTGTCTTCATTTGTACTTTAACAATTTTCGAGACGAAAAGTTAATCTTCTTTTGTCCTTTTAGCATCACGGATACGGAATCGGAAAAATCTGGAACTAATAACAAAAATCTGAACAAAAATCCGACTCCGGGCGGAGCGAACGTCAGTGAACAGGGGAATATCAGCGATCGTCATTTTAACTGATTGTTGGCGGTCAATCCCTATAGCCGCAAGCTGTTAAATTCTAAAATGTGCCTTTATGGTCGCATGCATCGTTGAAAAGTGATAGCACACTTAATATTTAGAGATAGTGGACAGAAAACTGTCAGATCTATTTGCTCTATAGTATAGGGGATCACAAACTTTTTGTAGAGGTTCAGAAGAAAATTTTGATCAACAATGGGGTCCGTCTAATTTCACATATAATAAGCATGCAAATAGCAAGAAACAATATAAATGTATAGATAATCAAGACATCACAATAAATCGTGAAAATTACTCGTAGCAATTTGAAGCTCTCTTTAAGTACCATTTTATTTAATCTCAAATCTTTTGACTTCATGCAAGCTTTAAAAAGTGAGGATGATAAAGGAATATAACTAAATGACTAGCCGACATGTCACAGTGAAGTAAAAAGATATGGTAACTCATAACCGTATAATCAAGTACAGAAACATTGAAAATGAAAATATGATGGTAAAAAGTGAATAGACAAGTCAGAGGATGTAAAATGCATAAAACTAACCAAGAACCAATAGCTATATCTCATGGGGATAAAAGTTGGAATAACGAAAAATACTATGTCTAAACTCAAGATAACATAGTAGAAGACATAATAAGACAAAATACCTGTCAAATCATCAACTCTACATAGAGCTTAGAGGAAGTTTATTGACGGCTCTAATTTAATGTTTTAACAGTGAAAATTCTGATCATTCTATCTACACTTCCTACTGACCTTTGATTGTGACAATAAGTCAAAATTAATTCTGTATGAAAGTAAGTAAGTAAGCGTTTATTCATAAGTAAATAGAAATCATCATATCAAATAAATTCACAAATTCAATTCAATGTCATCATGGACTTTGCAAAGAATTCTTTAAGCGTACCATTACAGGTAAAAATGTATTCGAAATTTTTTCGGCACATGTAAAAGGCATTTCATATTTGTTGCAATAAGTCAGTTTTCTTGGTAAAATATCACGAAGAATTTGAGTCGATGTTGATTCCGTTTTCTCATAAATCTTCATAGCTGCTTTAAAACGTCTTTCCCTTAAAGAGTCACTCGAACAACTGCACTTCCTTTCGACGTATTTGCCATCAAGTGTCCAAAATATGATTCTGTGAGAGCGATTTTCAATTCTCTGAATAGAGTGACTTTGTTTTTGATTGATGGCAGCGAATATAGGGCTTGCATATTCAAATAGAGATTGAATCAGGTCTGTATGCACTAAATGAAGATCGATTGAGATAACACATGCTTCAAGCGTCGAATGATGTGTATGCGTTGGCAGGCTTTTGTTTTCAGATGTATTAAATGTTCTTTCCAGCTTACGTCCCCTTAGAGTGTAACACCAAGGAGTTTCATTTTTTTGAACTTGCTGTATTGGAAGCGATCTCTGTAAGCAAACAGGATACCGAGTAATCAACGGCCTCTTAGATTTTGCGTTGTTTAGCCTCATTTGATTGTTTTCGCACCATACATTCAAATTTGCAGTTTCATTAACGATTAAATTTGTGAGTTGTTTTGCTTCTTCTGATGTTAGGGGTATGATGAGTGTGAAATCATCTGCATATTTCACAACTTCTATGGATGGTGAAGAACTACAGAACGTTCCGACAAAAGCAGCAAATATCATCGGTCCCAAGACGGATCCCGGGAGCACACCTGACTTCGTTTGAATAGGTTCAGACTTATAAGTTCATTATTTTGAGAAGTGCCGAGTGATCACAAAAATATGACTTGAGCCACATCAGAAAACCAGTGGGGAAACCCAACTCATGGAATCTTTCTAGAATATCAAGAAATATCTAGGTGATCAATACATTCAAATGCATTACTTAAGTCACAGCTCAAAATAAAGCCCAGAATCAGTGCAGTTTTCGCAGTTCAGTGCAGCTGGGAAAACTCACTGAGTGTTGGCAACATTTAATGCAATCACGATAGGTTATATGGTTCATTGCACTGTCAATCAAACACATCACTAAGACCGATAGTCGATGGCAGGCCTCCCAGCGCTCCCAGTCATGAAAAAATAGGAAGTATTCTTCAAGAATAGGAGAAAAATTAAGGAAATATAGGCAAAATAGGAGTGCTAGGAGGCCTGCGATAGCATGTCCACTAACATTTGGTGCTACCATTTCTCTCTTAGCAATGTTCATCTTGATCCAGATATCCTCGATTGGATTTAACATATAAGAATAAGGCCCGAGTCGCAAAACAATGAGGGAAGATGTCCTGACCTTCCTCAATCTTCGAATGACATGTAGCGTTATCCATAATCACCGCAAATGCTATCTGGTGCAGGGTGCAAGACTCGTGAAAAAAATTCCAGACTCATTGACAATCCAAATTTGCCATAACTCATCCAAAATTTGTCTGATTAACCTGAGGGAAGAAAAAAGATTGAAGAAATAACAACTGGGCTGTATTCGGCAGAGAGGCAATGACAGAGTCTTTCGACAGAAAGGAATCACTCAGAGGACACTCCTATTTACGGATGAAAAGCAAAGTCGAAACATAGCAGACTTAAGTCTGAAATGAACATGAAAATATACAGGAGCCAGTGCAATTAATTTCGAAAGGCGGTTCGAACCAATATAAAAATATGGCTGAAGGGGAAATACCGACTGATTCAGCAGTGCGCAGAAGCAGAGACACGCCAAGCATACCTGCTGATCAGAGATGTCAATACAAAATAGGAACCGAAGCAATGATTTGCTTAAGACGGACATGCGATGGACACCTGTTACATACATCCGAAGAGACCAAGGAGAGATGGATGGACTGAGTACTGCCGATACCTGCATGCGTAGACGTATGACTATGACACCACAGTAGTTACGGAACTTGAAGACATGGCACTCAAAGACGACGACAGAAATGGCAAAGTACTCGGGTGTCAAGTCGAAACAGCGACCAAGAAGCTAAAACCACGCAAGGCTCCCAGTACAGATGGCATCACAGGAAAGATGCTCATGCAAGTGGAGTAGAATTGGCAGAAAAGCTGCTCATTACATGCAGTCAAGCATAATTTGAAGAGAAAGTTCCTGATGAATGGAGCAAGTCGGTTATAGTGACGCTGCCTAAAATAGGAGATCAAAGCATCTGCAGCAACTACTGCACCCTGTCTCTGACAAACACAAGTACTTAGTGTTCTTACTGACCATACTAGAGCGTCTGAAAGCTTCTGTCGAGCCATTCCTGGTAAAAGAACAAACAGGCTTCCGTAGAGACAGCAGCACCGTGCAACAGATCCTTGCTGATGGTCTGCTTCAACGACTTCTCAAAGGCCTTCGGCAACATTCGGCAAGACGCCATGTGCCATGTGGCCACTACTGAAATCATACGGAGTGGATGCTAATATTATCCACATTTTGAGGAGCATGCACTATATTGCCAAGGCTGCATTTAGACTCGGAAATGAAACTGGTGAATGGTTCAGGCAACGATTCCAGACAGGCGATCCCCCATGACCTGCTTTTTTGCTTTATGTACCTGGAACGTGTTATAACAATGCGGCACGGGTGTCAATTCACGAACGATCCATAAACAACTCAAGCCTTGCCTATGATGCAACATTTTCGGATGAAAGTTGCTGAGATCTGGACAATAACCTAAATTTCGCATCTTTAGATGCAGGTAGATGTGGCCTCAGAAATCAGAACTTTCGACAAACCTCAGTGCAGTCGAAGCAGCCTACAAGTTCACCTTTCACTGTTCAGACATCGACAGTCGTTTAGAGCAACTTCGCTAAAACAAATCCGTGCTGTTGTTTTTGTTCGTGAACATATTATAATACAATGTAAATGAGTAGATTTGATATTAGACCAGAAACAGATTTTAAAGGTAATTTTAGCCGGCGCAGCGCCGCACAAGAACTTTCGTGCGCCTGATGAAATATTTCAAAATTTTCTCTAAATTTCAGCAGGGTGACAAATTAAAGGCCTTGGTAAAATTTCACAAGTAATTATGGCTTCAAATATTTACGAGTCATATTCTTCCGCTGGGATATAGGCCAATCAACTATTTTATGATTTTGATAGCACAGATGGGGTTGCCATCTTTCCAGGAATGCGGGATTTGGAATTGCATGGTTTCCCTGTAGTGGCAGCTTTATGAATGGCAAAGTCAATTTGGAAGAGAAAAGCAAATCAGGTAGTGGTTTTCAAAATTAACAGAATATCAAAGTGGGCTTGTAAGAAGGAATGGTGGACACTATGAAGAACACAGACTCTTTGATTCTCAATGTGGTCAGCCAAGTCCCACAACGTTGTTGCCTTTCAAAGTGAACAAAGAGGAAGTGAGTGACTTGAGTGTTTCAGTTGAACTGAACGGCATAGAGAAATGATAAAATTAACAAGCGAACTGAGCGAACAACTGAGTGAGCTGAATGAAGGGCCTTATTCAAATGCACTGGTGCACTTGGATCCTGGAACGATCCTCTGCATTCACGTTTCGAATATACCTGCATTTATCGATGGAATGATGATTTGCACCTCAATAAATGAATTTTAGGCTTCACTAATTGATGCAATACTGAAAAAAGAAATATTGTGCTTCTAAATGCGACAAAAATGGTTTTCTTAATTTGAATTTGTCATAAAAGTTTTTTGCAATTATGATGAATGAAACTCAATGGCTATCACATGGCAACTGGCATTTAAACGCTCTAAATCTTGAGCATCTATTTTCCATTTTTCCATTCAAATATAATATTACCCTTTTTACAACTACAGTACTACACAAACGGCATGCATAGACATGTATTTTTATAGTGCAAAACACTCTTAAGCACTGTTTTTAACTGTTATTTCGCATCTTTGAATTGCGAGAATTGCATTGAAACATCACAATTTTAGGGCATAAGAAGCGGACAATTTTGGCAGGTACCCTAACAAAGCCTACAGCTACACAGCTAATAAATCAATTGAGCAAATACTTAGAAATTGACACTACTGAAAACTATCCGATAACAAAACTAGGGTACAATCAAGATCGTCTTGATAATATGAAAAGTAAACATGGACAGCTTGAAATTATACAATTTATAATCTTAACTATCAAATGCAGTTCACACACTATCTTTTTCATGGTCTTTTGAGTGAATATTAAATATCTAAGATAATAAAAAGGAATTTAGACGCTACAGTCGCTCATCTAGCTTCTCTCTATCAAAAAGATTTATAACACTTCTAAACGTCTTACGTCATTGACCAGATGATTTCCTCAATCAATTTGCTTTAATTTTCTCCCTCATTAAATATATGACTTTGTTAACTGTACGACCAAAAATTAAAAGATTGCAAAACACTTGATTCATTGTCGATCGATTTCGTATCGTTTACTGATACATCATCAGGTCATCAAGTCAAATCAGCAAAATGAGGTTTATATACAAATTAAAATGATCAAGTAAACACAGTTAATAACAGCTAAAATGAAATTTACAATAGAATGAATTGGAATGGAGAGGCAATTGCGCATTTACAATTACCTCTCTGTAGTACAATTAAAAGATATGCAACGGAACAGAAGAATCGCATTCGTTCAATAAATTATCAGTTTCATTTCACGGTACGAAATTGATCGACAATAAATCAAGTGTTTTGCAATCTTTCAATTTTTGGTCGTACAGCGTACAATGCTATCTTTGGGCTCATTATCTTATGACTTTGTTAACTATGTCTTCACATTTGCGATTTTGTCCACACCATTTTAGCACCTATGGTTCTTTCAATTTTCTCAATATATTAAAGTAATGTTCATAAAGTTCCAATCGCATTCTGTGCATTCATTGGGATAAATTGCGCTACATTGCTTTGCTTTCCTAGTGCTTGTCTTTTCTAAAATGGTCACTCAACTATCTATAAATGCTAGCAAAAATCATCTGAAAAGGAAAAGAAAAGTGCTAGGAAAGCAATATGTATTAATAGTAATTTAGTAGTAGTTTTTTTGCAGCAATGAACTCACAGAATGCGATTGGAAAAATGTTGCTTCAGTACTTCCAGACTTATTTATGATTATCCAATGTTTTTTCCAGACTTATTCCTGACCACCCTATTTTCCAGACTTCCCAAGCTTTCCAGACTTATTCCAGACCACACTATTTTCCAGACTTTCCAGACCCGCGGGGACCCTGCTGGTGCCAATCCATCAGGGAAATTCGCGAACATGATGATCATCAATTCTTTCGCCGTCACAGACTAGTAGGTAGCACGATGTCTACACCATTTGATGATTTGAAATGGGAAAATAGATCCGATTGCGTGAATATTGGGCCCCTGCATGAAGGCAAGATCTCCACTGCTCTCTCTCTCTCTCTCCCTTCTCAGCTCGCGTCTGTGTTCTTTTACAAAATGTTTGTCTCGTCCGTCCAAATCATCACCCTGTTTCGTTGCATGACTTGACTTATTCTTTCGACACAAGATTTTCTTCGCTCCTTGCCTCCCTCATTGTTCATTGTTGTAGACTTTAGCGTCCAGCAATGAGACTTTATCTAACCTAGAAATTATCTTCCCAATGCTTTTAACATAAGAAATCAGTGATACTTGACGTTTTCCGTCCAGCAATGGAGGTCATTTTACTACATCCCATAATATTTGAACCAGAGGAGAAAGTATTTCACAGCACTAGCGTACTAAAGTGCACAAGCACTATGGTATAGTGCCAACTAATATAATGAACAGTAGATACACAATGTACATAAACAATACAACATTCTCTACACAGCAGAGAAATACTGAGTAACATCAAATAAGTTTATAACAGTGTAGGCCATACGTGGCAAACATTGAAAAGTATATACACTCAATAATTTAGCAATTAAGAAATGCATTAAATAAAGTGTGAAAAACTACTATTAGCATGACACATGTTCACATTCACAATCTCTGATGGTGTCAATAAGTTCATATTGCTATCGATATATTCATGTATGCTACGGATCATATATGCATTCAATTGCATCAAGAAAGCTATATATTTTTATGATGATCGCAAAACCTGTGGATGAGTTCTTTCAACGTCCTAAGGGTCTGAACAATAATGAAGCAACCAACTGACGAGGTTCCAATTTGCCATTGACATCAGTTTCAAAAATTACATGCATTTTTCCACTCTCAAGAAAAAAACGAGGTGTTGAAATATTGAAGAATGGTTGATTGAACACCATTGATGAGGTGGTGGGGAAATCTATATTTCTGTTTGATAGAAGTCTAGAAGCAAATAAGTGGTTGGTCACTTTTGACTGACTTTTCTCATATTCGAGCCGATGAAAAAATATGAAAAAAAACCTTCCACAAAAATTCATTGTATATATACTATTGAAAGAAGAATTGTGGATTTGCCAGATTTATCCGCTATACGACATGATCCCTCGATTTTATCCTAAATTGCTCAAGACAATATTCATATTGAATTTTTTCAGGTTTTCTTTGTTTCATAGAACAATTTTAGGGGATAATGTATGAAAATTTGCTGCTGCGTCCTTCTCTGCTAATTCAAATATGGCTTCAGCTTGCAATTTTGAGAAATGCATTGCATCTCTACAAATCAATTTTCAGTTGCACGATGTACGCATTCTATAAGGAATGAAGAAATCAAACTACAGTATGTGTCCAATAAATGAATCTATGGAAAATTAAAATTTGAATTGGCTAACCGTCCAGCAATGAAACAGTCATAGCTTCTGAGAGAAGCCTACAGCAATGACAATGCAACAGTTGAATATGTCCCTCAGTCTCATTGCTGACGCGGACTCGTACATAGCAATGCCATAGATCGACTATTCTATGTGTCGTAGTTAGATATTCATTGTTGTCACTTCAACATGAGCCTTCCTTAGCGCTCTCAGACGTCCATGTCAATAACTATATATTGCATCATTGTTTTCGTCGCACTTAGTCTTTACTTTCTCTGACAATTGCTCAAGTATGGTTATAAGAAAGGCTTTTCATACATCGTATCTTGAATTTGTTTTAAATAGGCCTACATTTTAAGTGTCTCTTATGTGTTTGTTGCTTCTTTTGTTGCACATTTGACGAGAATTGTGGTGGCACATTAGGTAAATTGAATTAACATCATCCATAAAAGCAATATGACAATAATATAACAAGTAATGTTCAGGCAATAAAACATTTAATGTTAACCTCTTGAGCCCGATGGCGTGCGGTGCAATGATTCAAACGCCGTCTGTAATTACGCAACTCAACAAGAAAAGGTGTGGATGATCTCGGCGTTCTTGCATTGCGACTCTCAAATTGTTCAAGACCAGACAGATGAAAATCCAGACAGCCCAAATTCAAATCCTCAAACCAGCGAAAGTTCCAAAGCAGGTCTAGCTAGCACTTGAATCTGCTCAGTAATCGTCAGATTCTGGAACATGGGAGCCATGCCAATGTGTAATAGCACCTAGACTTCGTACACACAACAAAGTTAGGCTAGAGCAACTGAAGGCATTCTAGAGATCCGATTGCCACCACCCAGCACCGAGTAATGTCATGACGCTGATTAATGCTCAAAGTGGATTTTTTTAGTCAATGCTTGATGATTAAATCAGCTTCTCCAACATGACTTACTTCAAATATATCGCGTCAACAATATTTCGTAGCATTGGGATTCGCTCATGATTGCCAGGTTTGATGAACGATGACAAAAGGTACCGAAATAATATAAGGTGCAATTTTTTTAGTCGTAAACATCTGATGCGCCTTATCTATGATCAAGTTAGTTTTTTAAGCTCGGTAAGAGATTGGTGAGGGTATCTGGTCAACTCGGTACCAAAAAATAAAATTCAGAAATAATAAGTTTTATGCACATATTCATATTTCTAACTGTACATTATTGGTGTAACAACACTATTAAAGAATTTTGTATGGATAGGAGGTCAAGGAAATGCATTTTCAGGTAAATTTATACTTATCTCAATTATTGACGAATTACTCATGACGGAAATCATTTCGTTAATTTCCTGAGAGAAGTAATGTCTAATATAGGTGACCTGTGATGTATAACGTCTAGCAGTGGGTAAATTTTTGGTTTTACACTCCCTTATTCCAGTCTACAGCTATTTTTCCATAATTAATTAAACAACGTCTGTCAGAAGTCTAATGCAAATTTATGAAGTATATTTGTACAAAACGGTTAACACCATAATAACCACCAACATTCTGCAATATCTAGTCTTCAGGAAAAACAGCGACCGGAGTTGCCCACACACGTTCAGCTTTATTCTGATTCAAAATATCAAGAAATCTGCTTTTATAAGAAATACAAATTCTGAATCGTTGTTCAGCAACGATTCAAATGTCTTCAAAATTATTAACTCACAAAATATCTCCAATCTTAAGTCACAGACATCTATATACATTATTTACAATCAGTGATACTTAACCTACAAAATATCATATCTCCAATCTTAAGTCACAGACATCTATATACATTATTTACAATTAATGATATTTAACCTATAAAATATCATTCCTTACATTATCATAGAAGTCACAGCTGTTGTCATAAGTCTTTGAATTGCTACATAGAGAATTCATTGCAAGTCTTTAAAGTCAATCATTTAAACATGCATTTTCTGCTCACAAATATTTCTTTACTTTTAAATTACTGTATTACATCCCCCCTAGTCCTTCAGGACTAATTGAAATTATAAACCATGATAGTCATTCAAATAATTAGGACGTTTTCGGGATCGTGTAGCACGTATAGATGATGCCTCCGGCAAAGGACATTGTAAATTATTCAAATTATTTACATCAGCATTAACCACCGAATCATCAACAACACTACCATCACCACCTATTCTCCACGAATTAAGTACTTCAAGACTGCTATCATTTCCATTATCATCATCATCACTGCTGCTACTTAACGTATCATCGTCAACAGATTCACTAGCTTCTGGGGTTGTGCTTTCTCGAGAATTCTTGATACTGCCACTAGCGCTTGACGGAACACGACGGATGAATGAAATGTGTCTCGGTACTCCATCATTCACTTCAATTGATACATCCCAAATAACTGCAGTAATATAAAATGGACCAGCCCAAACTCTCTCACAATGGCTGTTCGTTTTCAAATATACTTTTTCACCCACAGAATACGGATTTTCATTTGAATTCATGTCTGTAGCATCATTATCCGCAAAAAAATTATTAGTTGGAACTCTATCAACTTCAGTTCGATCTGGACGAATAAAAGGAATTTTCGGTTTCGCACAAAACATCATTTCATAAGGACTGTTTTTCGAACACCCTTTGTAGCATTATACCAGTAGACAGCCTTTTCGAATGAAATGTTAGAGCGAGCAACTATCGTCTTTATGGTTCTGTGGCTCCTCTCACAAATTCCGTTACCCTGGGGTCGATACGCGCAACTAAACTCGTGCTTTGTGTCCCATTGTGACATTAAGCTCTGCACCTCAGAATTTTTGAAAGGTGTTCCATTGTCAGAAACAAAAACTTTTGGGTGGCTGAATTACTGTATTACACATTCATTTCATTAACATTCACTTAACACGACTTAACCAGATGTACTATTCTAGATTTTCATAAAAAACCGTTCGTCTAAATGAATAGCAGTAGTGACGATCTGCATTATACTAGATCGTTAATAACTAAAGAACGCCATCCTCAAAAGGAAAACTTTAAATGAAATTCAGACTTGCATGATGAAGCTCTTATGCACCCATGTCGGATTCTGGCGTACAGATAAGTAGTATTAAATACCTTTCCTGAAATAATGTGGAGACAAAACAGGTAATTAAACTTAAATTGATGTTGCATCTTCTCATA
Organism: Prostheceraeus crozeri; assembly: GCA_907163375.1. Lineage (NCBI taxonomy): Eukaryota > Metazoa > Platyhelminthes > Polycladida > Euryleptidae > Prostheceraeus > Prostheceraeus crozeri. Next base: position 51,872 of record CAJQUW010007830.1, read on the forward strand.
AATAAATAAATAACATTTAGAGAGGCTACAGAATTCATCTGTTTCTCAGTCAGTTTGGAGAATTTAGATTCTGCCTGAGAAAACAAAAATTCGCAAGATTATCAAATGGCTGGCGGGCATCTTTTGATAAATGAATAGAGTGAAGGCAGTCCAGAAATGGACCATCTTTCAACGCAATCAACGCTATATAATTGATTGAATTTACTGATAAATTTATTTTTTTATCAACCGTCACTGGATAAAATAATTACATGTCAACTAAACACGCAGAAACACCACAGAAATACACATTTTTGTGAGCATTCTCTTTGGCTTCTTTCGGTAAACGGTATGACAATTGTAGTTTTGATATTATCGAAAGAGCTGCTATCCTACCAAAACGAATGATATAAAGAAATAGAAGTGTCAAAAATGCTTATCCAGTGCTTTCCTACTATACTGCGACATTCGCAGACGTGTGCAGGAAATAGAGAGATAAGTAAATAATTTCCCGGCAAGAAAAAATACTGATAATTGCCATATGCATTTGTTATTTTACAATTACCCTTTATGCGGTGACATTTTTTATCCTTGTGGAACACCATTGGCAAAATTGAGCAGACGACTCTTGAACTGGACCCAATTTGACTTGCTGTTGGCGGTTCATAGGATAATTATTGAGCCAATTAACAAAGCGATTGCATTCTTCGATCTAAATTTCGAAATACACTCAAGGAGAAGATGGTGAGCAATACAGTCGGGCGCACGTAACATATCAAATGTTAAAATCCTGACAGCTGCAACAAATAGTTCCTCCTATCTTTTACAGACTGTGGAATGTATTGCAATCAATGCGCATGCAATAGAAGAATTGGCTTGATAGGCAAACTGACATTCATCATAATTATCTATCAAATCGTCATAAAATGCTGCCGCACAACATGTTCAGAGACATTTCAATTGGGAAAAGCATAGAGTAGGTATAGAGTAGGTATATTAGGTAGAGTGCAGTGGCGTCACGTGCTCCCAGACCATAGGCTTTCGCTCCAAAGTGGATTCCTATATTTCTGCAGCAGACAGCATGAACTGCATAAAATAATTAATTTGACACTATCTGATCTCAGTGAATTTTCAAACACTTGTACAGTAGGAATATGTAGGTAGAGTGTCGACTAAAACAAGTATCTGTATACAGTGAAAATTTATATATCAAAAGATTCAGTTTTCTGCGGAGATTACGTTCCCGTGGTCCAAAAACTTATTTGAGCAGTTTTAAAAAAGTCAAAATTTGCCAATTTAAATACTACCGAGATGACTTCCCGTTGTAAGTAGTATGAAGCAAGTTGGATATCAAAGGAATGAATGTTTGCTAATAATCATCCTAACTAAGCGGAAATCAAACTGCATATCAAGGGAATTTCATGCTCCTACAATGGAAGTCTTCATGAAAAGGTCGCGATACTATTCGTGCTTTCTTGGCTGAAATGTCAAGTTTTTAATTCAATTTTCACAGGCTTGATTTTATGATTCACTAAATGCATGCTTAATTTCATGGATTTGAATTGATGTGGACCCATTTACATCCTTCAAAGTTGATGTCCTTCTTTGATTATGTGATTTTGCTCTTCCAGTGGCAGCTGTTGCCTGATCACGCCTAAGAAAATTTTCATGAGGTTCAGCAGGAAAGCAATAGCGCAGGTCATCGAGTTGCTATCATTTCCTTCTGCTTTATGCTATCATGATCAGTCAATTCCGTTGCAATTTCTTCAAAACTGCATAAATGCGCATATATCACATTTGGAAACAATCCGACTGTATCTCCTATGAGTTCATTTAATAAATTCGAAAGTGTATACACATTGGGGATTTAATAAATGCGGAGCTACCACTCCTCGCAATATATATCTACGCTATGCTTGTACAAGTACATGAACATTCAAATCATGCTGACATCCATTGCTAGAGAATGAAATGATTTTAGAAATAAATACTGATATTTAAATGAAAGGTACACTGAAGTCCATGCATACTACCGCATAGACATCGAACAACGACAACTAGGACCATAATGATCAATGTTCGATGTCTGTGGACTACCCAATTTTGACTATTCTGCATGTGAATTGTGATTCACTATCAGTCCTGACAGACTTTTTTTGTGAACAGCCTCATAAGCATGCAATCCTAAGCTGATTGTTCGTCAACGCGACTCTTGTCATCCCAAGATTTTAAACGTCAAAGAACAATGCAAATGTGATGTTGATTTCTCACATGATGCTTGATCGCCTTGGTGAAATCACTATAGAGAACATTCACTCTCGAGGAAGCTCTCGCCAACGCAGGCCTCTGTTCTGATTATTATAGTTTGTCAATCACTTACATGTTTCAAATGTAGGGCTGCTAAAATGTTTTTTGTACTCCTGCTCATATTGTATCCCTTGAGAGTGGCTTAGTTTTTTTTCAATGTCATAAACTTCGTGTACAGTGGCTACAGTTGTCTGCATAATCCCTCGGACGACTGGCCAGTGAAGAAAATAAGCACTGTTGAAATCGCCGCCATAAACGTGATATCACAAATATGCCTTGAATCACTGTCTCTGACTGAATCACACATCAAATTATGGAACCTTCATCGCTATCTCCTTTCAGTGGTTTCTAACCTTCCGATCCGACATTCAGCCATTGGTGAACGCAGACACGACGATTCAACGCGTCATCATCTTCTCCAAAATTTGGCGAAGCCACGAATAGAGAAAATTTGCTTCTCCCTCTATCTGAATCTAAGAATTTATAAATAGATCTTCTCTTGCATTGCTGCAATATATTTGCTTCTTCGTTTCTATCGAGAGAAGACTTGATTATCAGCTCTTTTGAGCTTTTTTTATGAGAATTCTGTGAATCATAAAATCATGCCGGTGAAAATTGAATTAAAAACTTGACATTTCAGTCAAGAAAGCACGGAAAATATATCGCGACTTTTTCATGAAGACTTCCATTTTAGTACGGATAATGAAATTCCCTCGATATAATCAGCTTGATTTCCGCTTAGTTGGGATGATTATTAGAAAATATTCATTCCTTTAATTTGATATCCAACTTGCTTCATACTACATTTAGGAGAGTCATCTCGGTAGTATATAAATTGGCAAGTTTTGACTTTTTTCAAAAGTGCTCAAATAATGTTTTGGATCACAGGAACGTAATCTCCGCAAAAAACTGAATCTTTTGATATAAAAATTTTTACTCTGCGATGACCTCTGTTTGTTTGTTTGTAATGAATATAGGAACTACAAAACCCATGAAGCTAATTCAAAGAAGTGCAAAACATATGAGGATATCTAAAAGTGTGTCGAACAAATGAACGTGTCGATCAAATGAACCTATCGAACAAATGAACGTGTCGAACAAAACGACCATCCCCACATTTTTCAATCTCTATTTTCGCCTTGCAATGTTCATACAATGTCCAGCTGCGATAAGCCTACCAGCGTTTGTTTATGAGGTCAATTAAAACTGGAGTGACCCACCGTTTCGTTTTGGGTGCAAACTTCACAGTATATGTAGGAATATATTATATGGCTGAGTTGAGTTTGTTTTAGAAATACTCACAACTGTTATTCACATTTTCTGACTCGATGATAGCATTCCAATCAACTTTAGAAATTGCTGACTGAAAGAGCTCGAGATTAGATGTGCGTAAATCAAGAGCTGCGTGAGAATGGCGATTGCTGTTTATGAGAGCATGATTATAGGCGATCATTACAATTTTGTCCGAGTTTTTGTTACAAAAATGTATATGGAACCATCACCAAAAGTAGGCTCATTGACAACATTGAAAAGGTTAAAGTGATTCGTAAGAAACGGAAAGTCACACCTGATGAAGTCACCACATGCAAAAATGTCGGCATCAGGAGAGAAACACAAAAGGTCATCAAAAATTTCTATCATAAAATCCCTGAATGATTTTATCAGATCAACTGACAGCCCAGGTGGGACATATGCACACAACAAATATAACGTCCCATAACTTTTGAACTTAATTGTAGTGACATCGACTCCTTTTAGTCTATCAATACTTATAGCCTCTGGTGAAACATTGTAGGAGGCATAAATGATTGTGTCACCACCTCGGCGATATCCAAGATGTCATCGCATCTATCATTACGAAAGGAAGAGTAGCGTGATACTCATGAGGTCAATACAAGAAGACAACCATGTTTCAGATATACATACAAATGTTGGTTTGTAAGTTGAGATAAGAATACACAACTCATCAAGAAAAGTAAATAGATAAGTGGCATTGCATAAAAGCAGCCAAGTTCTATCTTTCACGTCAGGGCGAGAGAAAGAAACCTTTTTTTTTTTTGTATCGTGTGATGAAAATCAGATTCAAAAATTTTGGATATGATTGCGTTGAATGATTCGGTCATATTTATCATCTCCGGCAGCACGACGACTGCTAACGTCTTGTTTCATTTGCTTATATCTTTCTTGCTGAAATTGAGTCCTGTCCTGATTGATGTAAACACCTCTATCATCAGGAAAAGATATCTTATCTTTTGCTTTTTTCAATAGTGTATTCCTTGGACGTGGATTAATTGCATACTAATTCGATCAATCTGCTTCTGCCACCTCTGTGCTTCCCAATTCTGTGAACTTCTTCAATACTCTCAGAGCCATTAGTGCCCTTTAATTGCTTTAATGACCTTTCTTGCACTTCACTTAATTAATCTTTTGGGCGTTCCATAGAGTAAGTATAGTATATGCAGTATACAATGTAAGTAGGTATGAATGTAAGCATAAGTATACGAGGGGTGTTCAAAAAGTTCGTGCCGAAGTTAAATCAGTCAATACGAAACGTTATTCGTTGCCACAGACTATCGACACACTATAATTACGTCATTTCAATACTCTTCATTGTTATTGCAACACCTGCTAAGCGTTCCCGCGCCGCTGATGAATACAGATCATTGATAAAGATATTCTCGCGTTTCTTCTTGTAGCGGTTTTCATTTGCAGTCATGTAGGAACAAAGAACGATCATCAAATTTTACGTCCGGCTAGGCAAGAGCATAGATGAACTAACGGATGACCTGGTACGGGTCTATGAGGATGAGGCAATGGCACCGCGTACTGTCAGGAAGTGGGTCAAGCCCTTCAAGGAGGGTCGACAGTCAACCGAAGACGATCCCCGAGAAGGTCGCCCATCAACATCGATGACTCAGATTCAAGTCGAGGAAGTACAGCGCATGGTTAACAATGATCCCAAAGTCTCCACCAGAACCATCTTGAGAGAAACTAACATCAGCATTGGATCTGTTGGTTCGATTCTCCACGACCATCTGAACATGTCGAAAATTAGTGCGAGGTGGGTACCGCGATTATTGACCACGGTACATTGCGAGACAAGAATTGAGCTCTGCAATCACATGATCAACATGTTCGACCATGATCCAGAAAAATCTGTTTCGAGGATTGTAACCGGTAATGAAACGTGGCTGTACGGTTATGATCCAGCAACCAAGCAGATGTCAATGGAATGGAGAGTCAAAGGATCATCTCCACCGGTTAAGCCATTGATGCAGAGGGTCGCAGAGGGTTGACTAAAAAAAGTATTTGTATACAGTAAAAACTTTTTCTTCAAAAGATTCAGTATTTTGCGGAGATTGCGTTCCCGTGGTCCAAAAAGTTATTTGAGCAGTTTTGAAAAGTCAAAATTATGCAAATTTATATACTACCGACATGAGGCCCCTTTATAAGTACCATGAAACAAGTTGGATATCAAGAGGAATGAATATTTTCTAATAAGCATCCTAACTAAGCGAAAATTGCAAGGGAATTTCATGAGCCGCAAATGGAAGTCGTCATGAAAAAGTCGAGATCTAATTTTGCTTTCTTGGCTGAAATTTCAAGTTTTTAATTCAATTTTCACCGGCATGATTTTATGATTCACTATATTCATGTTTCTTTTCTGAATAGTGGTATGGACCCATTCACATCTTTCAATGTTAAGTGAAAGCATTGTCTTTGACTATGTGATTTTCCTCTGCCAGTGGCAGGATCCTTGTGATATTGATTGCGTTTAAGAATATACTCTTGAGCAGTGGCGTCGCGTGCGCCCAGACCATAGACCTTCACTCGGCATTGGAATACTATTTCTATAGCAGACATTTTCATGTTACAACATTAATTTTCATAAAAGTTGAATTTCTAATAACAATTTCCCGAACATTTTTCAAGGCCAAGTGAATGTGCACATGAGAAGTGATTTCTCATGTCTCCTAGCTGCCTTACTCAAGGAACTGATTACTATATCCCCTCTCTGTCCAGACCACATTTTCTCGAGAAGAAAGGAGCAAGGTCAACAGTTTCTTGCGTTTCTCATGGCCGGTCAGCCGCTCACATGTTTGAAATTTTGATGCATTAAAATGTCTTGTGTATTTCTTATTTCATTCTCTGTGAGTACTTTCAATTTCTATATCAGGTGTTGGCCTACCTTGCTTGACGACCGTCATCTTTTCAGTATATTCTCTTCGGACGAAAGGCGTATGATCTCGTGTGCAGTGGTAAACATAGCGTCACATCAATCACATATAAACAAATTATGGAATTATACCGAATCTGGATGTTCGAGTCAGATGCATCACTCTGCATTTATTGGAGAGCGCTCACCATCTGATCACAGTCTTGTCTGAACGTCAGCCATCTGCTACTGTTGACGTAGTGGCCTCTCTGACATAAAGCGAATCCAGGAACAATTGGGTTGCGCTTCCCTTACTATATTTAGGTACCAAGCCTCGATCAAGAATCGCGTAGAATTTCATTTCAAAAATTTTAGAAGTCAAAGCATCATGTCTGTCGGAAAAGCCAATATTGTCGCGGGCGCGTGCGCTTACTGACTCACACGCGCACAACTCTCTTTCGCTCTGTCTGAACATCAATGCTCCGTCTGAACACACAACCGGCTTGTGTGTCTAACTGTTCGAAGAAAACAGCTGTGATTCAAGCACGTGCTGCAAAACTGTTCACTTTGAGGTTGAGACTGAAAGCTGTACACAGCTGTCACGAGAAGCTATCGAAATTAAATGAATGATGACACTTCCTTTTTATAATTCTTGAAAATTATTTTTTGAGGATGCGCCGAAGGACTCGCAGGTACGGAGAAGACGCCACTGCTCTTGAGGTTGAGCATGAAAGTAATAGCCAGTGGCGATTTCTCAGGGTATGGTAATTGAGGCAGTGTTTACATATGTTAAACCAACTTTTACGTTTCATTCTTGATGATAGGGCAATTCGTTCCAAAAGTAAACTCTAGAAATTTAATTCTTTTTTTAGGCAATTATTAATATTTCTACTACTATATATGAAGCTTATCAGTTACACATCACAAAGTGGTGAAATCTACGATTAACACGTATCTGAAGTGATTATGCATTGGTATGGAAACATTTTTTGATAAAAGTCATCCAGCTATACATGTATCTCGAGTTGGCAGACATCACGGTAAATACTCCTTTCAAACTTTACCAGTGTTACGGGAATGCTATATCTGTTTCACCTCCCAATGATTAATTTTTTTGTTTTATCGACAAAGATAAGATGAATGCTTTGCCAAACAAATTGCATGGTGAACACGGTGTGTTTTTTAGGGGTCATACCTCAAGTTTCATGCCCACTCTGGAAACCAAATGGAGGTTGTTCCACATGTCCTAGGAAGAGTGTAAAAAAACAAATTTGAAAAAATCTGTCGAACCCTTTTTTCTTTCTGCAGCTTTTTTGCACTTTTTTGCATTTTTTGTTTTCATGTTATAATAGACTTTCCTTTAAATCATAGGCCCACTCTAGAAACTAAATGGAGATTGCTTAATATATCATAGGAAGTACAAAAAAGCAAATTTGAAAGATATCTGTCGAGCCCTTTTCATTCAGCAGCTTTTTTGCACTTTTTTGCTTTTCCACATAATTGTTCTAATACATTTTCCTTGACGTAATGTGCCCACTCTGAAAACCAGATGCAGATTGCTTCACATGTCCTAGGAAATACTAAAATCCAAATTGAAAATAATCTGTCGAGCCCTTTTCTTTCAGCAGCTGTTTCCATTTATTCACTTTTTTGCATAATTGTCATAGCACGCTTTCCTCGAAATTATATGACCTTGTCCATATCTCTGACAAAACTCTAAATAGTTGCTGAAATACATACCGTTGCTTATATGATTATAGAGATCAGATAAGTGTATTTTTATGTGGTAAGCTATACTGATGATATTAAAGCTGTTTTATTCCTTTTGCATGCATGCCTAATCAATTCTGTAGGCCAATTAATGCTTGCATCGTATCTACTCTATGAAAAAACAATTTTAAGTTTAGATGAAAACACTAATTTGATGATAGCATGCTAACACCTTTTCCATTTTGAAACTTTTAATTTGCATTGTTTCATACCTCGTATTTCATCGACAAAACTGAATGTTAGAACCCTATGAGAATAGTCACTGTGTTGTGCTGCTATAAGGTAATGAATGGCTTATATTTCCATGATAATCGCTCACCCTTGAAAAAAAAGCGGTTGAAAAAAATTCCTCTTATATTAACATGTCTATATACCAATAGCAACAAGATTATGACCAAATATAGTGAATAATCAAAATTAGAATGACAACAAGCCGATTTGCTCATATGAACTACCGTACACATATAGGACAATCACTTCAAGAATAAAGAAAAGCAGTCAAATATGATGACTGTTTTAAGTACACACAGCTTTTAAGACCTTTTTATGATATTCTGGAAGGTCCATCGAAGATACTTTGAAATTTTGCCACGTTATGAGGAAACCGTGATGAACTGCTTCACTTGCCAGCTCGTTGAAAAGACCAAGAGTAGCCAAGTCTTGCCCCTTTCCGCACCATTTTCACTAAAGTACATGACCTTGCTCCATTCATCGGGGCACACGCCCACGCATCGGCGCACGCGGTTGTTAAGAGGACATGAAGCGGAGCACTTGACATGCATCGGAGCACACACCCACGCATCGGCGCACGTGGTTGCTAAGAGGACATGAAGCGGAGCACTTGACATTCATCGGAGCACTTGGCGCCGGGGCACTTATCGGCACATTTGATGAGTCACGGTAGGGTATATAAGTAAATGCGCTGCCAGAGAAAATCATTCTAATCATATGTCGACAACATTAACGGGTAGATTACGCCCCCTGGCTAAGACACGTCATCCCAAGGAGGAGATATCCTATACACCTTATTCATCGAAAGACTTTATTGTGGAACGAGACTGTAATACACTGTATATTGTTCCGACAAAGGAGAAGATTGTGTCGTTAGAGAAGGTTATTGCAGAGCTTCGTATCCAGTTGCTGAATGTAATACTGTGTGGACCACGCTTCTTGTTTGATATTCGAACATCTGCAAAGTTCCCCAAAGGTGCACTGGACGTGTCCTATCGCTATTTGAACATTGGTGACGATTGGGACGTGGAAGAACTGATTGATTCGTTGCAGAAGAAGTTACGTTCTCAACTGGAGTGTCGTTATTTTGGGGGAATCTTGTGTGTGCAGATTGACATTGGGTTTGCTTCATTGTTTACGTAAGATACATTATCTGAACCACGATATAATGGAGCCACCAACAAAGAAGAGGCGAACCACAGTCCATCCCCGCCCTCAACCCTATTATGAGTGCGAGTTTTGCAATAAGCGCTTCCGACTGTTTTCACAATGCATCAGTCATGGACGCAAGGAGACAGGGAAGGAGTATTGCGATCGTTGTGGGAAATGGTGGACTACCGATCATTGGTGCTTTCTGGAAATGAGTTACTGGGGCGACAAGGAGAGTGAGTTCACCTGCATGCTTTGCAAACAAGACTATAATATGGAAGCTTACCATAAACATCCATGTGTGGGTCGGTGCAGGTACTGTGATGAGAAGATTCAGGAGGAGGAGAATGAATGATATAAACATTTATGTCCCTATTTGAGCATGTATATGCCCACCGAACCCTTGGACCCGAATCGCCCAGTGGAGTCGGAGAGTACGAATTCATATCCATACGACTTGTCAAAAGTGAAGTTGGCACGCTGTCCCTGGTGTCACAACATGTACCAAGCATTCTTCTTATGGGAGCATGTTCGCAAACAGCATAAGGAGGTGCGTCGAAGCGATCCGACGTGGTGCGAGGACAAGACGAATGAGGCACGTGACAACTTTGTCTATATATGTGTCTCTGGTGAGATGATGCATCGTGACGTGGAGGAAGAGAAGGTCCGTCAATTTGTCTCTTTGCATAAGGAGCATATGGGCAAGAAGATATGGACAAGTCAAAGCGAAAACTTGAAACGGATATATGAGAGACAACCGAATCCGCCCAAGGAAGTGAATAGTGTCCCCCAAGCCTCGCTTCGACCAGAGAATAGAAATCGGGACCCACGCAAATATTCATTTGACTCTAGTAAGAAACGAGGGAAACCTCTGAAACCCATTGTTTTTAAGAACCAATTGAATTGGTTCACGTATAATGTGGATTTGGATGCTGATGAATAAATGTATTGATCAATCTACTATTTTTGTGACTAAGTTATGATTGGGAAGCGTAAACATTAATCATGACACGCCGTAAACGACGCCAGAGAGGAGGAACTGTAAGACATGTGAAACGGTATATAAAATCTCAAATGCATCGTAGAGGACGTGAAGCTCTTCAGAGACATAAAGGCGAATTGATTCGACGTCATTTGGGCAATACGTTGTTGTCAGCAGCGTGGCGACCACGTTATAAATCCAATAATCAAATGATAAAGGAAGAATGGCAACGGTTGAAACGCGATCTAAATAGGAACAAGTTGGGAAAGTTAAAGACGTTAGGGAAACTATTAATGAAGAACTAAGTAAGAAAATCTAGCATATCACGGTAATCATGCAACGTGGAGGTATTTATCGCGGAAGCCGTCGTCAAAAAGGCGGAGGTCAGAAAGGGGGTATTTACCGTGGTAGTCGTAGACAAAAGGGTGGAATCTACCGCGGGAGTCGTAGACAAAGAGGAGGTATCCTCCCATTTTTAGCCCCCCTCATCCCTGCACTTATTGCCGCAGGGAAAGCTGCAGCGTTGGGAGCAGCGGGTGAAGCCGGTGCCGCAGGCGTAAGTGCTTTAACGAATAAAATGTCAGGAGGAAAACGTCGAAGGAGACATCATCATCGCTAAGCCAATCATTTAGACCACCCTAGGGACGGGTATATAAGTCGAGACACATACAAGGTGAGATTCATTTCACGATGCGTCGGATTCGGCATTTGGGCGAGCTCATGCAAGGTTCTTATACCATTACATTTGATCATCCTAAAGTGCAACAATGGTGGGTGGAGCAGAAGAAGCCGGTGCGCAATTTCATCGTATTTGATATGGAAGGAATTCCCATGCAGGAAGTCGCTGCCATTTGGTGTCATTATATGCCCAGAGACGATAAACCGACCGGATATGTGACAATTACATCGCGCTTCCATGACTTTATCAAACATGAGACAACGGTGTGTGATGTTTTTGCGACTAAATTTATTCATGGTCTCAACCCACGTGTGATTGGGAAATGTGGTGCAGAAGAGAGTGTGATTATTCACCGTTTTAATTTCTGGGTCCAAGAAATGACACGCAAGCATGGAGACGCGGAGCTGATTATAGGGAATGGATTATCGGAGATGGAAAGAGCTTGGTTGAAAAGCATAAAACTCTTGGAAAAAGAGACAATGGATAGTATTTCTCTCCCCGAATGGTCTCAACGCATTGACTCTCATTGGAATATATTCGCCTCATGTATGCGGGATAGTGAACTGTATAGGATTGGCTACAAGGAAGATGTGCGTCGCGGATGTAACTGGAAGAATCATTCCCAGTATGAAGGGAAAGAAGCTTACCGTCGAGCCCTGTTACATTTACGCCGAGGGAAAGCACTCACAGAAGCTCAATCTGCCAAGGTACAGTATGGGTACCACTGTGCGCTGTCAGATGTGGTCGAGATTCTCCTTCATTATTGCTTTGAACTACACTATCGACTTTATGTGGATACGCTGTATTTAAATTATGATTCCTGTGAAGCTGCATGGGCCTGGACCAAGATTGATCACATCACTGTGATGCATGAATCAACCACTGTGGACAATGGACAACTCCACAAGTCTTACATGGTTCATTATTGTAACTTCAGTGATTATGCCGAACATCGTACCTCGTGCAAGAATAATGCATGTTGTGAAATGACTCAAGAAAGTGCATCTCTATAATAAATGTTATTCCAATCACATGTTATTTTTGATGATCATTTACTTGGGAAGTCTACATACTCACTAGCACTTGTCAATTTTATGAACCAGTTTTGGTTCACCGATTGGAGAACTAGGTAATGGAGAAACGATCAAGACACATACATGATGGAAGACACAGGGGTGATGGAAGACTTTAGCGTGTACACCTACCCAAATCAGCTCATTATTTACCCGAAATCGACATGTCAACCGCACGCGATGTTGGAGAAAGTGATTCCATATGTGAAGGAGAAGATCAAAGTGAAGCCTGAATTTGAACTCTCCATGAATACATTCACGATTTATGAATACAAAAGAAATGGTTTTCCACCATTGATGGGCGCCAGTGAACATTATTATGAAAGTGACATCCAAGAAGTGGATGACTATTTATCCTCACTGAAGAACGTATGGGACTATGAATTTATGGACAGTGTTAACAAAGAGATTCTTGGTGTATATTGTATAACGTTTAATTTTGAATATATATCTGTTGGATGGACATCAGAAGAAGAATATGTAAGCGACACAGACTAAGTATGAATAAAGAATGTCGTTGTATGAATCATGTTGCTTTTCAATATTATAAGTATTCTGCTATTGGGGTTGATAGATTTGGAAAAACATGCTACTTGTACTCCTTTTTCTTCTGAGAAAGATTGTACGCATACCGCATACTCACCGCTATGAGTGACTATTTAAGTTATGTATCCTCACACTCTCTCAAATAAGATCATGTTACTCCTGCCCTATTATCGAAAAAGACGACATCACCCTATTCGGAAAAGACGCCCTCGAAAAAGACGACAACGTGGAAGATGGACATCACGCCAACAGAAATATCGACATCTCCTTCGCACCAAGCGCGGATGAAGATCCTTATTGATTTTTGGTTCGATGAACGCATCCGAGGCAATGATATCCCCAAATTAGAAGACTTTACCGACACGTCCACATTCTATTTGAATCAATTGATACTGAATGACCACTATTCCATCTTGGGACGTGTGTATTTACTCATGGCCATTTTTGAGGATGATGTTTTGTATGAGGGAACACTATGGAGGTTTATGAATGAGAAACATTTGAAATATTTACAAGAGCTGTATAATAAACGTGTGATTTCAGCAGCAAGTCTTATTTATATCAAAGAGACATTGAGTCGTATCTATGCTCATTTGAGTGTTTTGTTTCAATGGCCAACGAATGTATTTAAGCATGCACAGGAACACACAACAAAAATCAACCATGAAGGGAGGAACGCGTGAAAGTGAAGAGAAACAGACGTTGCGAAAATTGAGAATAACCCTATGTCCTGTCTGTAAATGGCATTATCAAAAAGATCGTCTGAGAAGGCATATTTATAATTCACACCATCTAAAATATAAAACAAAAGAAGAGATAAAAGCAAGTCAAGAGTTCATCTATGCATGTCTATGTGGGGAAACACTCGATGGAACTGTTGATAAGAAGACAGCTCAACAATTTGCGCGTCAACATACCCATATTTTAAACGAGCGAATGGAGGGAGAAAATGCTAGTAAACTCAAATATATTATTCAACAGCATCTTCCGAGATCCTCTTTGAATGTGACATCTACGTTGACAGGACAAGATCGACAAATATCACCCACCTCACGTCGTGCAAACCCCTTGCGACCCCCTCAACCTATGAATACAGATTTGGATAGTCTAGAAGCATTAATTCGACCCTCTCCAGCTGATCATCGCTCCTTAACAACACGTCAAGCAACACCTGATAATTCTCACACTATGCTGCAAGCTGTAGTGAAAAGTATGGTTGAAGATCGAGCAAGAGTGGATGCTCCCCCTGATCCCACCCATACGGTCCATCAAATACAAGAGGAATTGAATCGATTGCCGCCAGATGTTTTGGCCATGGCTGCTAATGAGATTGATATGAGTCCTATATCTTTAGAGAATATTCAACTTACACTAAGTCATGTGACATTTGATAACTACCCAGGTCCTGTCAATGATCACAACAGTTATGTCCAAGCCATGTCGAACACAGTGGGAAATCCAGAGTATGATCAACAAGAATCAAGAGGAGTGGGAACCCCTCTCCAACAACATTCGGTGGGGGTAGGAACCCCTCAACAACCCATGGACGCACACCCCGTGGAGGAAAGAATGTTTTACCCAGTCAATACACCTGTCATTGACAACTACCACGAGTACATTATTCAACTGAACAATTTGAAAAACAGCGCCATTGTTCAACTGTTGAACGATTCTATTCGTCTCCATGAACGTCATTTAAATGCTCGCAAACGCATCTTGCACGTGTTGGAAGATGCATTTAATCAACACATTAATGAACCCAATCGTACAGATGGCAATGGAGAATATTTGGATGAGACATTGGAAAGCATGCGTGACTTGCTTACTCAAAAGGAAGAGTTTATTGCCCACTTAACCAACCAAAATGCAGACGTCCACGCATGCTACATGAATTTGGTGAACGCCATGTAAACTAAGTTATGTGGGATAGAGGATGATATACAAGAATGACGTGTCAGTGTGAAGCATGTTCAAGTCGACGTCAGGACTTTACCAATGTACTGAAATCCCTAAGTTCGGGGATAGGATGTTCGAAAAAGAAAATTAACCGCCATGTCGATCAATTGCCTGAAGAATATGTCAAGGATATGCAAGCACTCATGAGCAAAATGCGAGAGAATCCAGGGAAATAAGCACCTTTACAGCACGAGTTTATTCAATCGTACAAAGGAATTCTCCGCACATTTGTGAAACCACCCCCTAAAACTCGCAAATACTTGGGTCAAAAACGGAAATTAAACAAGAAACAAACTCCCTTCGCACAAGCCTATGCCATGGCATATCACGATAATCCAGCAGCTTTCAAACAAGCCTTACATGCATCTATCGGCTCCAAACACTAAGTAAACCATACCCACGTCATCAACAGCGTCATCATGGACAATGTTTAATCCATAGTGAACACTATTTCAACAGCCAACGGAGGAGATTTAAAATGTTCACTCATTGGTTCATTCAAAGAAACCCTATCACAATTCTTTACACTCGTCATATTCATTTTGGTTACCCTCTTATCTGGTCGAAAAATGATGAAAGATATCAAAAAACGTAAAGATAGTAGAACACCCTTAATTGATGTGGAAGTATTCAACTATGATATGTCCAAAACACCTATACTCAACCCCACCAAACCGCTATTGTCGCACAATGAAATTCCCATGAAACCGAAAATTTAAAGTTTGATTTTCCCATGACATCGTTTAAAATACTACGGATTTGATGTGTTATTTTCCCATGATATCAATCGATTCACTGTGAATTTGAAGAACACACTCTGTTACAAATCCTCGTAAAATCAGGTGATTTATCGAGAATTCTGAGGTACGTTTCCACACCAAATCGACCGATGTTATCGTAAAATGACTCAGCAAATTCCCATGAAATCAAGCGTTATCTTGCGAATTTGACCTACAAAAAGGGACAAGCCCCGTACACCACCAAAAATGAATGATTCATCGGGAATTTCACGGAGCACCAATCAGAGCACTTGTATGCGTGGGTGTCAACCAATGAGAAGAAATTTTCCCACGCTCAACTCTATATAAACTGAGCCATTTCAATCATTTTCATTCGGTCATGGGTAAACGTACGAACACGTCGGATGCTCCTCTCGCGAAGAAGGTGAAAGTCACGTATTCGTGAGATAGACCGAAATCGAAGCCAGTCTTTGTTGAAGCGAAGAAAACCCTATTTCCATACGAATGGGAAAGCCGAGAAGAACTACCTTACCAAGGCACATACACAGTTGGAGCCTCTGCCCATCACACGTCTGGTATTGGGCAAGAAATGGGGTATAACTGGATATTATCCCATTCGTGGAGAGAATGCGATGATGTATGCGATGGATTGCAATCACGACGAGACATCTCAAAACTCGTGTTTGCCACGGGATTTTATGGATGGCGTGCACAAACGTACAATGACGCTGGGTACGGTTCCGATCAAATCTCCTCCCTCTTCACCATTTCTCAAGCAGTCTCACGCGATTTGGAGACGTTGGAAGATGCGATACAATCCCTCTACAAACAAGTCCAACCCGAATCTGCCTACAACCTCATCTCCTGTCTCGGTTATGTACACAAGAAATCGGCCTACGACAGTGTCTTTATGAAGCTGAAGTAGGACACGCCCATCTTCCTGATGAAGGAGAATGGAAAGAACAAGAAGGTTAGTTTGGCCAATAGTGGACATCTTCTTTCCAATCTCAATGAGAATACCTTCCTTCAAGCAAATACCATCTTCCGCGTCACAGGCATGTACTGTAATCCACAGACAAAGACTCTGAAACTGTGTTTTACTGTGGAACAAGTCCAAGTCCGTATCAAACATGTGGAGGAATGTCAGAGCACAGTGGTGGAGGAAAAGAAGAAGAAGAAGACAAAGGTGCCACACATTCACTCCAGTGGTTTATTTAATCTGATAAACATGGTGCAACCTAAACATGACATTGATTGGGAGGAACTCAAACACTTTATAGATGATCTTGATCATCTATGCCAATCAGAGGGCGACAGCTATGTACTTATGAAACAAAAGGAGGATGAGATGACAAGCATGATTTCTCAGACGTGGAGTGCTCAACCCATTGAGAAGGATGATTGGAGGATGATGCGGACGGATTATGCCAAGGCGCAAGCACTCGGCGTGTACATTCGCATCCGGGAAGAGTCACACGCGCTGCATATCTTTGACGGTGATCAAACACAAGCAGAGAAATGGATCAATCGATTCCTTGAAATGTTCAAGGATGTGGTGGAACACAACCAGGAGAGTCAGTGGTATGTGTCATCCTCATGGTACAAAGCAGGACAGTGTGTCAATGAGAAGTGGTCTGTGTTGAACTATATTGAACATTATTTCATTGTTCGTAGTACCTACGAAATCCATCGTCAAGTCTTTCCCAATATGTTGAAGGAAGCATTTGCACGGTACAATATGAATCCTCTTACCAATGACATGGAAAGGACATTGATGAGTGAAATGGTGACTGCTCTTGAAAACTCACTCTTTAGGAAATGTACACGTGGACGTTTTATACCACCTCTTCGTTGTTCTGGAAATGCTTCTTTGTTCTGGAAACAATTTTAAGTTATGTTTAATAAATTATGAATGGAATATATGTCTGACTTTTATGATTCGACAAGATGGATTTCCGTTTAGAGAATGACTCATCCATGATTGTCTCAGGTCCTTGTAAGTCGGGAAAGTCCACGTTTGTGGCGAATATGATCAAGAATCGTCATACTTTATTTAAAAAGCCCATTCGTAAAGTCTGGTGGTATCATGGGATAGAAAGTCTATTTCATAAAGATTTGCAAGATGTGGTACTGAAAATGGGTGTCCCTACCCAAGATGATTTTTATCAATTGCAAGAAAATGATTTAATTATTCTCGATGATTTACAACAGGAATCTCAAAACAATGAAAATGTTACGGGATTATTTTTAAGAGGATCTCATCATAAACGGTTTTTCGCAGTGCAAATCACACAGTATTTGTATGGTGATAAAGAACAACGTATTCGCAATGGCAATGTCCATTATTTGGTCGCGTTCAATAATCCGAGAAATCAACCATAATTGGCTCAATTCATGGGGAAAAATGCTCCCGAAAGGCAATATGAGCGTAGTGCATGATATTTTAACGACATTGGTTCAAAAATATGGGAAATATGCCTTTCTCTTTACTGATTTCACTACAAATTGTCCGTTTGACTACCGATTTCGCACCAACTTACTTAGTCCACCTATGATCGTGTTTAAGTTAAGCAAAAGACCCAATAAGACGAAAATGGACTTTAGTGAATTAGTGGTTGTTCCCAAATCTGAAATGAATGAACACACCGGTGGCGGACAGCAAATGGGTGGTGGTGGTGGTGACACTACCAAACTGATGTCGACAATGTTGCAACGTCAAGCGGAAGATCAGGTGGTGAGAAACATGATGATGAATCCTCAACAAGCCCATATTGACCGTATTGCACGAGATATTGTTCGTCACCGTCCTACCGCCAATAATATCGCTGCATGGAACGCCCGTTTGTATTTGTTCGATAAAGTTCGTCGCCAATTTTTCAATTTGGACGATGATAGTGGGAAGAGATTGGAAAAAACAACAAAACCTCCGCTCACTCACGTCGCAAAACCTCCGCTCACTCACGTCGCAGAACCACCCGTCCTCAAGAGAACCTCATCTAAAGGGAAAGTCGTCAAACCTTCTGTTGTCAAATCTCCCAAGGATAAGCTTTCTCCATTGAAATCATCCATAAATACTCGTTTAAGTAAAAAAGGAGTTCTTGAATTGGGATCCTATGGCTCACCATTCAAGTAATGGCAACGGCAGCCGCGCCAATTGCCTTCATTCTTATAGCGTATCTTTGGGAGTTGTTGCGGCCAAGGCAACGCAGACGATAGCGCAGAGACACAGTACACCATCACGGCGAGCTTTAATTGTTGTTCCAACAGGAATACCGCATATCTTCAACCCCCACGTCAATTCCAAGCAGATTCGGGCGATTGTGTCGATGGAGGAAGTTTTGCAGAAGATTTATTACAATCCCGAACATCCCGCTGGCTACGGAAGCGTCAATGCACTTGCTGCTGCTTCACATTATTCAAAAACAAAAGCCAAACAATGGTTAATCCGTCAACCGACCTACACCCTTCACAAATCTCGATTGCATCGTATTGAGCCCTTGCACCCGTATCGTGTACGCGGTCCGCAAATTCAATTTCAAGCGGATATTGTCGATTATCAAAAGTATGCACAGCATAATCGTGGCTACAAGTATATTCTCATGGTGATGGACATCTTTACACGCAAAGCCTGGGCATTCCCTCTCAAGACCAAGAGTGCCAAAGCAGTGTCGGGGGTTTTAGAAGCCATTTTCGCAACCATTCCTACCCCGCAACGACTACAAACGGATCAAGGACGCGAATTTTATAACCGACCGGTGAAAGAAGTCTTGCACAAGCACGCTATTGAATTGTTTTCCATCTACAGTCCCTATAAATGTGCCCATGTCGAACGATTGAACCGTACTGTCAAGAATAAATTGGAACGTATCTTTACAGCCACCAATAACAAGAATTGGGTGGATTGTATCGCAGATGTCATGTATGCATACAGTCACAGCACCCATTCATCCACAGGTTTCACCCCGATGGATGTGAATGCCTCCAATACCGAGGAAGTGAAACGAATCAATGCGAAACGTCTCCGACGAAACTATAGGAAGTTTGCAGTACCGGGGAAGACTATCCCTGTGGGAGCACGTGTACGTATTTCACGTGATAAAGGAACGTTTGGACGGGGGTATGAAGCGAATTGGTCGACGGAAGAGTTCGTTGTCTCCAACATTCTCAAGAACCCCCATGGTACCAAAATGTACAAGATCAAAGACTTGAGTGGAGAAGAGATCAAAGGATCCTTTTATGCTCAGGAATTACAAGTGATTCATCGGGAGGAAGAAATATATCAAGTGGACAAAGTGCTCAAGACCCGACGTCGGAATGGACGTACAGAATATTTTGTGCACTGGCAAGGTTATCCGGCCTCGATGAACTCATGGGTGACAGACTTAGAACCTCTAGGCAATGTACGCCGCTATTGATTTTGTAATCATGCAGGAACTGCATGAGGAACAACTTGTGTACTTGTTCAGCAATACTAAACCCCATTTGTATGACAATAAAGCCAATCATTTCTTTACACGACCGGAAAATCCACTTTTAATTCCTAAAGGAGAAGAATGGGAAGTAGGCTTGAAAGAGTTTAAGTATGTGAATAGTGTGGATACGATTCCCGAAGATTGTTATATTACCGTGGGGAAAATGTATGATACGAAAGATTTGAATACCTATTTGCCTTATTATACGATGGAAGGGACCAATGTGGTCCGTCGTCACACCATTTTTGAATCCGATGAGGAAGTGAAAAGATTACCCATTATCACAGCGTTGGAATTATATACACGTCGTACCATTTCCAACATGATGACTGTCACGACACATACATCCTACTTGTATTATGGATGCAATGGCATAGAGGAAGCAGATGTCTATGTGATTGACATCGCCCCATTTTCCCTGTTTCAAATCAAGGAATTCTCCGCTTTTCATTACGTCCTTGTGTTTTCCCCTCATTTGGCGGCCTCACTCTTATTGGACAAATGTGTCTATCATTTATCGTTGAATGATGTCATTCGGATCCATACACGTCTATCCATTCATCGAAAGGAATGTGACTTAAAGAAATATCCCGCCCATGACTATTGGTTCAGTGTGATTCCCTTACACCGCTGTCATTTTGCCAAACATGGGATTGAAAGTATGTTATGAAATGAAATCTAAGTGCTCAATTTATTCAAACAACTAGAATGGTTTGGTGTGGGGAAATTATTGTTTAATTCGTCCAACAGTTTGTCCTTTCATGAGAAGCATGCTTCCAATTATACATTGTCTGCTATGGATTATGGGATCATATCCGAATTGCAGAAAATATCCAATTTTTACATTGCTCCCCCAGTTACCTATAAGGACATACAACCCCTGAGTGATGACACTACACGTGCTGTGTGGATGTGGACCAATACCTTTGTGAGCTCTCTCAAACGCAATGCAAGGGCACCTCCTATTCCCAGAGAGTATATAGGCCTGTTTCATAATCTTCGCACCCTTCTTCCTAAACTGAGAGAGTTGATGAAAGCAGTGAGAATGTATCAACACACCTTTTTCCGATTGCAACATTTGGCCTCTAAAAAATGGTTTGTTTTACCAACACACACCATGAAAAATCAATTTATTTACCCAGTTGAGTTCCTAAATCCACTCACCCCAAAAGATCGTGAAAAGGATTATCAAAATCCCAAGAAAAAACATTTGCCATGGTTCAGAAACCGTATTGATCAATTGTATGACAAGATTGATACACAGTTACACAAGATCGATCCTACCATCAATATAGCCGATGCTCCTGATTTAGTCACCACCCATTTCTTGCATACCTATATCAACACACTGAATGCAAAGTACCGCAACATGATGCGAATCCTACGTCAACACAAGATGGAAGGTGTTTTAATCTCTAAACGATTCGGAGCCAAGAAGCGATTGTTTGATACTGTCTTATTGAAAAATTTTCGAAAATCGATTCAAAAGGAACAAGCACAAAACGGCCTATTATTCATCATTTAGTTCATTCCCATCCTAAAGATGGGAAAGAAAATGTATTGGCCAGTTTTGCGGATATGCAACATGAAACGGGACAACATTCACTTCCCTTCACACCTGCGGAAAAGTATCATATCTGCAACACTTATAATGTATTTGCCTATCATAGTTTGGTGGATTTGATGGATATGTATGGAAATATTCTCCATGATTTTGAAGTAAAACAGGAGCGTTTGACAAAGTTCAGAAAGTTGGTGAAAGAATTCAAACCCACTGCAGGAACTGACGATCTTGACGAGATCGTTTGTGAACGAGATAGGGTGAAGGAAGAAGTGAATGTGTTGAAAACGGATCTTCGTCAATTATCCAAGGAGAACAAACTGTTATTTTATGTGTCTAGACCTGAATCGCTTTATTACAAGAATTTAGAGAGTGATAAGACGTGGAGTTATATCGCCCCCACAGGTTGTCATTCGTTGGAAACCTATTTGAATACCATCTTCCCCTCCCCCATGACATGGACCATCACATCCATGTCCTATCATTATGAACTGACCATCGATTGCAAGGAGGATATGGAAATCAAGATGGACCAGCAATCTAAAGTCTATGAGATTTTCAAAGCAGAACAAGTGAATACCTACGTGTGGGAAGAATGGATCTTATAATTCCCCCTCAGCACGATTCATGTTCCCTCCTTTATCCTTCAGAAACAAACCATGGAATTGGACGCTCTCTTTGAAAAGAATGGTGTCCCCTATGCATTGAATGGGACACATGACTTGTATCGAAACGGAAAACCGACGCAACAGTATAAGACCGAGGATAGGAAGCATCCCAATATTCTCAACATCAAGCATGGAGACTATTTTGAGATTTTTCATACCCTATCTCATATCCCTAGTCCATTACGATTCAATTTACCCACGAAATACTATACCCTCCAATCATTTGTGCAAGCTTTTAATCAAGCCATCCCCCTGCCTGATGTGGTGTGGGTGACGTATACAACAGTGGGCGTCTTTCATGTGCTTCACTTTAAAATCGTGGAAGGGTATTCGTTGAAAATCAATCCCCCAGAACTCTGGCAACATGTGTTGAATCATAGTCATGAATATGGTATGTTCACCTATCATGAATAAACATGTATACACTCGGAAACGCCGGAACATTGTTCTGCAAGTTACCGTCGGTATCAACAACGTCCAAAACATGTCACCCATGGGATGACATTACGCATCCATGGTTTACCGGAATATACCTTTGATTATGCCAAAGGATGGAACCACACCATCGACAACATCTTCCCATGGAAAGGGAAGGAATTGTATATCTTGTTTCAGAAATCCTATTTCCCTTATGATTACGAATCGAAAGGTCCTTTGTTGGCCAATACGTGTTTACAATCCTACTTGTTTGGAGATAGACTCTTTGATAAGAAATTGTATTCACCCCCTGCAGCGTATCAAGAAGGATCCAACCTGAAAGTCTGCAAAGATAGATTTACTTCCTTTATTGGATGGTTCAGTGATGATATGCAAGGGCTTATGACGACCATGGTGGAACGCTGGCAAGAAAACATGTTTTATTTAGTGGATGGTATGGTGTTGGGAGTGGATGTGGGAAAACAAGATATTCAATCGGTTATGGTGAATACACATCCCACACCTCGCCCTTTTCTTCATCTCTATAGCAAGACCATGAAACCTTTGCAAATCTATGAACACATGATTCGGCAAGGTTACATCAACCCCCACCCTGGACATTTCTACCTAGTTTCATCGTGTCCTCATTCCCAAAGGGAGTTATACCTTGGAAGGACTCTTTTCCAAACTCAAGGTGAGTTTACAGGCGTGGACTGATGTATCCCTATCTCTCTCGAAAGAACATTATTTGACGGTGAAAACCGCGGAAAATGCCGTTATTGATTTTGGAGAAGCGTTGAGTTATCGTATTGGTCTACCACAATCCTATTATGGACCAAATACACAGATGACAACACTGTCTCCCCTCAGCATGACCCCCAATTCCTTCAACATTATCGTCTATTGTAATATTGTGGCGGAAAGTATTGTGGGAGGACAACGTGAAAAAATCTTGAAAATTCACCCCATTGAAGAGAAACAACGTTTGGGGGAAATGGTGTCGTATGAAGTGTCCAATATTGTTTATTATCCCATTTTTACAACATTTATTGATGAGATTGAAATTCAGTTGCGTGGTGATGATGGCGAATTTATTCCGATTCATGAAGGACGATCCTATTTCAAACTCCATCTCCGCCGTAGGGAGACTAGGTAATTGTATACAGAGTGACTATCAACCATGCATGAGGAAACGATTCACTTGTTGAGTAATGCTCAGCCCAATTTGTTTCCTGAAAATAGAGCCAATCATTTCAAAAATCGCTTGGTTCCTTCCATCCCCATGGTCCATGGGGATCAATGGGAAGCAGGTATCTCCGCAGTCAACTTCATCAATACCATTCAGACATTACCCGTGGATGTAAGCTTTACTGTAGGGGCTTTGAATGATCATCCTGAGACTATTCCGACAGTCTTTAGTCCTCTATCATTCCCATCAAACCGGATTCACCAGGACCGCGAGGTCCTCGAGGAGAACGCGGTAACAGGGAGAGCAAGGTCCACAAGGCAAACAGGGAGAGAAGGTATACAAGGCAAACAGGGAGAGCAAGGTCCACAAGGCAAACAGGGAGAGCAAGGTATACAGGGCAAACAAGGTGACAAGGCAAACAGGGAGAGTAAGGTCTACAAGGCAAACAGGGAGAGCAAGGTATACAAGGCAAACAAGGTGAACAAGGCAAACAGGGAGAGCAAGGTATACAAGACAAACAAGGTGAGCAAGGCATGTTTACGCGCTTGAACATTCCACGAGGTATGTTCGGAGAAGACGTTGATGCAGTGTATGAATCAGAATCGACAACATGGACACAATTTCCACTTTTCTATCACTACATTGGCACCTATTGTCCATGTTGTCTCAGTGGTATTACCAACACACTACAGTATGAAACTCCATCCTTTGCTCAAAGACATTCTTGGGTTTAAAACAGACTTACTCACCTCCTCACAGCAAGCGACTGCACCTTTGAATTTGAATGCCTTTAGCTACAATATTCTACTGTATTGTAATATTGTAGGCTATAATTATGTAGGGAGTATGAAAACAAACTGTATGAGTGTGATTCCCTACACGGGGAAAGATTATGGAGATAGCATTCATCGTGAATTCCAGAATGTCACCTATCTCCCTGTGAAAAGTCAAAATGTGCAAGATATTGAAATCAAACTCATGTCGGATGACGGCCACCCCATCCCTATGACAGACGGACGGTCCTATGTAAAAATTCATCTTCGACGTCGCGCAATTAAGTAATTGTCTTTTCCCAAACACATCAAGACACGATGACGAATCTCTTTTTAATCCGTAACCGAACAAATTCCTCTGGATGATTGTTTGGAAGAGGTTCATTTATGCAACGAGGTGGATGGAATAAAGTGATTGGACAGAAAACACGCATGATTAGACCACGTGTCACTGGTGTCAAGAAATCACCCATCCGTCTGCCCAAATCATTCAAAAAGAGAGTTCCCAGAAAAGCATCTCGAAAAACATCTCGAAAAGCATCTCGAAAAACATCTCGAAAAGCATCGCGAAAAACATGCGGTACAGAAAACGTTGGGAAAATCGTTACGTACGACGGGGCTTCTAAATTCTGCGAAACAAGCTGTCACGGATGCTGTAAGCTCTACCGCACAAGAAGGAGTTCACCGTCTAAAAAGAGTGTGAAAGCGCTCGCCAAACGCACCTTACAGACTGCTCCCGAACGTGTTGTAGAAGCTATTCAAAATCAAGTGAGTCGGAAACGCATCTTCACGGATGAAGAAGGGGATATGGTGGAAGCACCTGCTCCTAAACGCCACCGTGGTCATGTGGACATTGCCCATCATACGAAATGGGGGAAAGGAAGTTTGATGGGGCGTTATCGCGGAGGTGCTAAACAGCGCATGCTCTTTTAAGAACTAAGCAATCTTAGGAAATCAGTACCATCAAGCATGGCGCAAACGCCTGCATTATTGGATGCTCGTTACTATGTATTCCAGAGTGATAAAGTCGATGTCTCGAGTACTTCTCAGCATACGAGCGTTCTGACGCCAGTCAATGGATTTGAAAATCCCGGTACCATTCAATTCACGGTCCCTCGACTAGCCATTCATTGGATGGATGTGTGCAATGCCTATTTTCGCGTGGAAGTACAACTCATGAAACATGATGCGGCTAAAGGAGCAGACGTGCCATGTGAGTCGTCAGACAAGGCGATTATTATCAACAACACGGCCCACTTCCTCTTTTCCGACATTACTATCCGCTTGAATGAACGCACCATTGAAGGACCATTGACTTGCATTATTTGAGAGCTTACCTTAGCAATCTTTTACAATGCACCAATGATGTGAAGAATACACACATGGTCACACAAGGTTTTACTGTTCCTCAAGATATGTATGACATGGTGCATGATGCAACGGCTAAGACGATGAAGTCTAACACGGTAGAGTTTACAGATAAAGAGAATGCACTAAATCAAGCCATTCTCAAACAATGGGCAAAAAACAAACTTAAACGTACCTTTGACTTTCCCCTGAAATGTAATTTGTTCCAACAAGTGCCCCCAGGCATGCAACTGGATCTCATTTTCACCTTGAATAAAGCGGAATATGCCATTTATGATATGGCACATACTGGAGGGACATCTACAGTGTACACTTTCAAAATCACCTCTTTGCAATTGTATATGCCCATGCTCACACCGAATGCAGAACTGCAATTGAAAACTGCGAATTGACGCAAGACAGAAGCCATTTATTATCGCTACAATGGCATGACCGTCCAACGACAAACGATTGAAAGTGGAGTACAAAAGAAGACGTTTTCCAATGTGGCCTCTCTATTGAGTCCTAAACTCATCTTTTTCGGTGCTGTTCCCAGTAACTCTTGGTTTAATCCACGACGTCGTAAACTCTATTTTGAAAGGCATGGACTCTCTCAAGTCACCATGACCACCAATGGTGCCATCATGACAGGAGGAACCATCAATTGCAAAGATGACGTGATTGCTTACAGTCAATGCGGAAATCGAAGGAATCATGCATGGTATGACTCAATTACAAGAGAAACATTTACTCAATGGCTGCACGTGCGAAGATGATTTTCTCTGTGCTATTCAGTGTAGTTGTCAAACGTTTGCTCATCGCCTCCTCCAATCTTCTTACGTTCCCTTCCAAGGTGTGTTTCCTGCTGATCTACTTCCTGCTCATTCCCCGGAATCAAAGACGCTTATTTTCAATAGTGATCGCTCTCATCAACCTGGCAAGCATTGGATGGCCTTTTATCAAAATGCGGATCAACGCGTGTACGAATTCTTTGACTCTTATGGACTCACTCCATCTCACTATCCACACGTTACCGAGTGGTCATCGACAACACCTTATCCTCTAGACTATCGTCGCCCTCTGCGTATACAAGGTCCTAAAGCCTATTGTGGTGCTTACTGTATTTACTTTTTAAACGATCGCCCTTTTAACACGTCTATGGATAAAGCACTGACCTTCTTTCGAACGTTGGATGCTCACGAGAAAGATCAAGAACTCATTAAAACTACTTGTCCTTCAATGATAAAATTGTCTATTCCTATTTGTATTCTACATTATCCCATGTTTTGAAGTCAATAAAGAAATGAATCATGTCAATGATTGTATTTTTATTTCAATGGAACCATTGAACTTCCTTCAGACAGAGGTCAATACCACAAGGTTTTGTACATTAAACAGAGTTCAGTGCGTAAATAGTTATAGCACACTATACACAGAGCTTTTCCGTGCTCATGAAGAATGTCTTGAATCAGTTTCACTTTAGGGAGTCTCACTTCAGGAGATGATGTCACTTTAGGGGATCGCACTTCAGGAGATGTTAGGGGAAGTCACTTTAGGAGATGACGTAGCTGTAGAAAAGCCACACAAAGACACAATAGTGACCAATCACAGACGTGCATGATGACTCATCATGCACGATATACAGTGACTGTTGAAGATATTTCTTGATCACAAAGGGGACAAGATGAAGTTTCAAAGGGTACATGACATGTAGAACACATAACGATATGAGAACATGGTAAAAAGAGAAGGGATCGTTCCAGTTTAAAACATTTAACGCAGTTCCGTTCACATAATAATATAAATGTCTCTTCTTCTAATTTCCTTCTGAAGTTCCAATTTGATCCTCCTAATTTCACTATCATTGCAGTGTAGCATGGAGAAATCCTCTATCCACCTACGATCCAAATTGTGATTCATAGCATGCTCATCTAGATCCATTAGTCGATCAACTAAATAACCAGCGTTGATATTTTCACTGAGATTTGTTACAGTTTCTATAGCTTTGAACGAATATCCAAGGTCTCTTGCGACAACCCACGACGTTGGGATACTAGTCATCATTATGTATGTCATCAAACAACTATCTCATAATTATAGCATAGTTTGTCGACGTAAAAAGGAAAATCAATGGTTGCAATAGTCACAATAGTCGCAATTGAGCAAACCAGGATGCGTTCACAGAGCTCAATCAGTTTGGTCGGACAATGGCGTAGAATCTCCGATCGAGGATAATCCAGCTCGAGCAGATTCGCTGTCCGATTCATTGAGGAAAACTCCATCGAATAGGGACTTGAGAATGTCGTCCACCAACGATTCCGCTTCTGCAATCGATAAAACACCCGTCACAATCACACTTCCGTTGGAAAAGAAGGAACAGTGCAAATTACCTTTGCGCATTAACGTTCCGCGAAACAGCTCGCGCTCGCTGGAAATAACCGATGTCGATGGCAGCTGTTGAATGGTTTGCATGCGGTCCTTTGTATAGTTCCATTGACATTGAACTGTGCAGGATTTCGTGACTGGGTCGCTCACGTAGGGGGCAAGTAGTTGGCGCATCTCTTCACAAATACGATCGTAGGTTTCCAGAGAGTGGTTGCCCAAAATTTGGATACACCCCCGTGGAAAAATCTGTACAGCGACCGAATAGTTCCATCTCCAATAGACTCGACAAGGGCGTGATGCTCGGTATGTGGCCAGAGGGAGTTGCGGCAACAATGTCTGCAGTGGTATTGCGGAGGACGCTCTGAGCTCCACCATGCGGTTGCAGATCCTTGACATCTTTGACAGTGGGGTGTAGATACCCTTCTTTATATAGGTGATGGTTGCCGTATGGAAGACTCTGATTGGGTAAATTCCAACACCGCTTGTCCTCCCAGATACTTAAGGCCTTCTTCACTTGCGTCACCGTTCTCATCTCGTGGTGTTGGGATCGGAGGAGGGTTTGTGACACTGTGGTAATCGAATGTTTTTCGAATACTTCCACATAATTCTGATGTTTCACTTGACGCTTCTTCGCTTGACACACTCCCTTCATGCGACAGTCGTGGATTTCTTCCTCATTACCTTTGAGGACAATGTAAGAGTACATCTTGGCACTCAAACACACAAACTCCTTCACCATATCCCCCACACACTCATCCTTGAAACATCCCAAACGATTCGCATTCTCGGTACGTCTCTCTGGATGACCCACGGGATAATTTGAGGTATCGAGAACACCTTTTTCCTCCGTATCAATAAAATTCGGGATGTTTTCAAACGAACGCAGCACTTCTTCGCGTGTATACCGGCTGCGGACTTTGAGGAAGAAGGAGTCTGTGTCCCCACCAATGAGCTCCACTGAGGTGCACGTCTTGTTGGCCTTCCACTGGTCAAACAGCTTGCACATAATAATCTTGCTGTTGTCCAGGATGCATTGTCCGATATAAATGGGCTTGTTCAAGTCCACCTTGGTCTTGCGCACATTCACCACCACGGCTTTGTCGCTGATGTTGAAGAAGGATTGACAATAGGGATGACGTGTCCATTTGCTAAACACATTCGGTGAACGTACAAAATAGTGTTTCCCATATTTCCTCACATTCTCCATCGTCTTGCCATACAGTGCGTTCACCATCAACTTGTGGAGATTGCGGCGCATTTTCGTCGTTGCCTTGGCGCGTTCTCGCGTATGGTATTGTACATAGGGGCGAATATACGGTTCTTGATTGAAGGAGATCCCGTAATGAACCTTGGTGATATGTAAGCCCTTTTCCACATAATACTTGAGAGCAGCGATATGTACCACATACTGTTCGCGATTCTCGTGCGTCATCATTAATTTGTCGGCTGAGTGAAAGGGTCGGTTCCCGTTCAACTCCTGCCATAGGTCTTGCATATAGGGAGACATGTCCTCCCATTTCGCTGTCCCGCGGTAAGGAGCCAATGGTAAATCTTCCGTGGCATCTTGGACGTGTGGGGGATACTCCAAATCGACGCACAGTACATGACCCGTGGTGCCATTGACATTGTATCGTCTCACCCATTCGTCGTTGATGTCCACCAAGTCCTCCGGTTCTACCCAGGCAAAACAGTTCTTCGGCAAAGGTCCCATCATGGCCGCTCCGTACAAATTGTTAGCATCCACATAAAACAGGTGACTACCTTCTTCTGCTTGAGCGCGGTGCTGATTCACAAATGTCATCCCTCCACGAATCCCTGCTTCAAACACGCGGTACATATCCACTTCACGCAATTTCTCCAACTTGACCTGTGTCTTCTTAAAGAAAAATGAATAGGTCAAGCCATGTGTGCCGAAATAGTGGATGGGGCCCAATGCAGACACGTCGCGCATTTCACTTCGAAAGTGTTCGAAGATGTCTGCGAGCAAGGCTACATCCACTGTCAAATAATAGTGGATGTAATCTTCAAACGTGCTGCACCCCGTCTCTGTCCACGCCTTTTGTGCCACAGCATAGTCGTCCTCTTCCAACTCCTTCTCACTCAAATCATTGTAAAATGCTTCCTTCGGAGGCAATTGAGTCTCTTGGATGCGATCCCAGCAGTCAAAGTATGTATAGGAAAAATATCCTTTCCGAATAGATGTGTGATCACAATTCGGATAGACGTCGCTCAATATGTGATTCGAGTGAGGAAAGTCACTGATGGTCGTCGACAAATTGTTCAGAGATTCTTTTAAAAACTGACACGAATCGATGAACCGGAGTTTATGCATGGTATTGGGTGCAATGGGAAGATAGATGGTTACTCCCAACGTCTTGTCTCCTGACACATAAATGGGCTCGATCGTACACTTGTGATCCAGCTTGGTAAAGACTTGTACAATCACCTGGTGACTGTCATAGCCCTTCCAATTGTGAAACAAGATGTTTAATGTGGTCCGGGATTGAGGTCGTCGCAGGTTACACGCATTGCACAGGGTTTGCAGATACTTGCCCGTGATATGGTCGTGGTCTCGCACCTTTGTCGTAGGTCCATTCTTTTTACCTTGCTTCGGAGGTTTCACATCACATCCGCACATGTTACATTGTGCTGTCCGTTCATAGTCCCGCATATCGTCATCCGTCGTTGTCATGTTACTGTACGTCGCTTTCATGTGACGAAAAATAGACAAGCTCACCTGTCTGATGTGTGCAATAAAGGCAGGAATACACTCGTCCCCCTTATGGATCACCACAGATTCTTTCATGTCCAGCGCCGGATGCCACACCACATAGGATCCCACATACGCTGCCGTATGCTTCTTGGACACGGCATCAATCATGCTCTCAATGTCCGCGTACATCACAGCGAGGTGTTGAGTGGTTTTCGCGTGGTCGATAAATTCGTGCGGTTTCGTATCTTCCGGGGTCGTTTCCCTCTGGAAAAATCCACCATTGCATTTCGCTTGATGCTCCAGACGTTCTTTGTGCGCCATGTCCTTTGTCTTTCCATACTTTACGGCCTTCTCGTAGAAATTGAATCGTAAAATACACAACTCACATGTTTCAAAACATTTCACTTGCGTTTGGCTCATGTTCCGATACCACATGCGAGCACATTTCTGGAAATCCGTCACGGGAAGAAAATGCCCAGACTGATCCTCCATATCGTACCGCGTCACCATCACCACATGAACGATGCGCGTGTTCTCCTTCACAGCTTGACGGACCGGGTATAATTGGCCCACAAATCCTTTACCGTCAAGTACGTGGATACGAACAATTACATTGTTCTTCTTCTCGAAATCCTGAATATCCCGTGTATTCATCAACCCCTCTGAGGTCATCATGGAAAAGTCTAGATGATAATACTGGTTCAAATTCAACTTGCGCACTGCAGGAATTCGATTCTGATAACTGTGATATGATGTCTTGGTGCGGGAATCAACACGTCGAGGAATGCGATTGTCTTGGTAGGCAAGTGCATAGAGGACACTGTCTTGAAAACAATGCGATGTATAATTGTTGCGCTCAAACACACATATGCCTTTGCAGAGCTTGATATCTCGGTGGATAGGAATTGGTGCGCCCATGCGAAAATTAGGGAAAGAACTTGTTTGAACCAGTAACTCCATCACTTCCTTCACCACAAATCCTGATCCGTCTTCTTGATAGTCTTCAATAAATCCTTCAATCTTTGACACAATGTCACGGAACCATGCATCAAAGTTACGTGCTTGGACGCCTTCATGAATATATGAGGGTGTGGAGATGTATCTCACTTCCTCTTCGCCCGTCGACATTTCCATCTTGGCAAACTTGAGTCTCATACTAACAAACACTTTCACGTCCTCGTGGGGGTGTTGTTGCACAATGACACGATACAAGTCCGCATAAATTGAATTCAAATACGTCTTCCATTCATTCGTGGCTTGAGGAGGGGTACATCGATAATTATACCCGCGACCGTCCATGATACGTTCTTCTTCCACAGCTGCGCCGCCCTCTTGCATGAACTCAAACAGGTAGGGGCACAAATACTCATCCCATCCTTCCGCTTCAGCATTCACCACTGCATCACAGTAGTGACACCGTCCCACACACGCGTGCTTATGGTACGTCTCCACGTCGAAACTTCCGTCGCAATCCAGAAACAGCAAGTCATTGTCGTCGCCATAACTAAACGCACGGCAATCGTGTTCGTCTCCATACCATTTACATCACGTCCAACAATAGTTGCGACCCGTCTCCGCGGGCAATACAGTCTCGAAACCGAGAGAAGGACTGGCGGCAGAATTCACACGTGTACTGCATGGTTAGAATGATTTTCTCTGGCAGCGCACTTACTTATATACCCAACCGTGACTCATCAAATGCGCCGATAAGTGCCCCGGCGCCAAGTGCTCCGCTTCATGTCCTCTTAGCAACCGCGTGCGCCGATGCGTGGGCGTGTGCTCCGATGAATGGAGCAAGGTCATGTACTTTAGTGAAAATGGTGCGGAAAGGGGCAAGACTTCGCTACTACCAAGTCCAAGCATTTGCGAAGTACAAAAATCTTCAAAATGATTTTTCGGCATTTATCACGAAACCAAACCAAAGCGGAGATCATAGCAATAGAACAGTGAATCCTAATGTCAAATATGGTTCCCTTCATTGTAAGATCATCAATAACTAGCTACATACTTGATATTTCAGCAACTATTTAGAGTTTTGTCAGAGATGTGGACAAGGTCACATAATTTCGAGGAAAGCGTGCTATGACAATTATGCAAAAAAGTGAATAAATGGAAACAGCTGCTGAAAGAAAAGGGCTCGACAGATTATTTTCAATTTGGATTTTAGTATTTCCTAGGACATGTGAAGCAATCTGCATCTGGTTTTCAGAGTGGGCACATTACTTCAAGGAAAATGTATTAGAACAATTATGTGGAAAAGCAAAAAAGTGCAAAAAAGCTGCTGAATGAAAAGGGCTCGACAGATATCTTTCAAATTTGCTTTTTTGTACTTCCTATGATATATTAAGCAATCTCCATTTAGTTTCTAGAGTGGGCACATGATTTAAAGGAAAGTCTATTATAACATGAAAACAAAAAAAGCAAAAAAGTGCAAAAAAGCTGCAGAAAGAAAAAAGGGTTCGATAGATTTTTTCAAATTTGTTTTTTTACACTCTTCCTAGGACATGTGGAACAACCTCCATTTGGTTTCCAGAGTGGGCATGAAACTTGAGGTATAACCCCTAAAAAACACACCGTGTGAATTGCACGTTTTGTATAAAACCGATGAGTTTGTTGGTCAGACAGTAAGTGCAGCAGGGTTTTGATCTGTTGATAAGTGATTTTTCTGATGTTTTTCCCACGATTGAAAAGTTACTCAAGACACTCACCGCGCCTAGCGTGTCTAGTTGAGGTTGTGAAAGATCCTTCTCTACTCTCAAAAGCATTAAAAGATTTTCTAGGACGAGTATGTCCGATGAGAGATTGTGTAGCTTGTCTTCTCTTTCTATTGAAAGATAGCTCATAGTCTGCATGATAAATAATGGCCCTGAAAAATGGCATTCATATGTCATCGATCGACATTTTTGCAATGTCAGAAAGAATAATAGAATTGAAGAAAATATGAATGTTGAATTGGAATGCTTTGATTTTTCTTCATTTAGAAGGTACAGGTGTACGCAGGGTGACCACTTGGTCAAAATTTTCTGACCAGTCAGAAATGGTCAGAAAGTCAGAATTTTATAAATTCCTGCTTATCAGTGTTTTTTTATCATTGCGATATTTCTCGCTCTCCAGGTTAACTACTCATCTACCTTAAAATTTCTCGCCCGCTCGCTCGCTGAACATCGTTTCTCGTCTGAGTCCGCTCGCTTGCTCACTCATCCGAATTTGCCCATGGAGGACCGAAATTTTCGTTACTATATCTACATGTACTCGTACAATGAGGCATTTCTGAAAAGGAGCTTTACAAAGGAGCACTTCATCCTGTTTATGCCATCCCGTACTGATAAATTGAGCTGTTTGAAATAATCTCTCCACCTCTGGTGACCAGTCATCGCTCAATCGTTCATCGATGATCGCAGACCCGTTCTCTCGCTGAAAACTGAAATTCTGTTAAGGCCACTTCGCTGGCTCAAAATCTGTGGTGTTGATAAACTTGTTTCAGTAAAATACACTTGCATTTCAGATGACTTGGTTTCCTTCACAACTGAAATGTTCGCATGTGGAATTGTGGACTCAGCACACTTATTTTGTCGAACCTTCGAATTTAAGGATATTGCAATGCGTAAATTCTTAACCGAATATTTTCACTGACGTCAGCATGTGCGTTTATCGTGACAATCCACAAATTATCTCAGCTGGACTCGGTTTCGATGGTATTTGTAGCCATTTTGATATGTTTGAATTATGATATTTTGAATACAGTTCTTTGTGAAATACATAACGAATTTTCACTTCATATTCATGTACACATAAAAACTGACTATGTATGTGTTGTCTTTATTTACACCGATAACCCATAAGCTGAAGTAGAGATCCTCTCTAGCGGCCGGAAACTACATGTATGTTTAAAACTATCAAAGAAATACGATGAACACTATCCGTGAGTTCAAATCAACTTTGGGTAAATCTATCGGGTTCTATTGTCAGTCCGACTAGAATAGGCCTACCGATACAGTCAGGCGAAGACAAATAAGAAAGTCATGTGATCAGGGTTGACAAAAATTATGATTTTTTCAAAAGAATAAAAATCTGGCTTATTTGATTAAAATCCGATTTTTTAAGTTTTACACTTAGATCCATATATATCCATCTTTGGTTAGCACTTTTTTAGATCACTAGGAATACTAAAGAAATGTTTTAAGAATAATGCCCATGAGCAATCTTCGTTGTAGTATCCTTGTATCAGCACGATTATACTGTGCATACTGTACATAAATATATCAGTGTCTGAAATGCATTTTATTCTTAAGATAATTTTGAGTATTTTTTGTATGCATGTACATTAGGATGGTTCAAAAATCAGTTTTATCTATTTCACTTCCTCTTCACCTAAGCCCGTATGCCACTAGGTATCAAACAAATGCATGCTAAATGTCAACTTCTATGCGAGGTACAAGAAATTATGATAAATTTATGTTTGTTGTTTTTCAACTTTTGAACACTTGTGAACTGAGACAAAAAATGAAAGAAACAGCTATTAATGAGAAAAGAAGTGAGACTATAGCTCCATGTAACTGAGAATAGAAATGGCTATAAAGAAAAAACGAACATCTTAATTTTTTCCTTCACATCCTAAATCGCAATCCGACCTAGCAATCCATAACTTCAACTCTGCATGTTAGGGAGAAACGTAAGCTTTCACTTTTCATATAATCATAAGAATTTTGCAGAAAAATTGTGATTTTGAAACCGATGTTGATTATCGGTTTTATTCCGTTGTTAAGGAATCACGAAGACTTTGTCATCATCAAGTCTGGCATTTAAACATCGGCCTAGATTCATGTTTTTCCGCGATGCCTTTCAATGCCATGACTTCATATGAAAAATTTAGAAACTTTTTCTATTTTTTCAGATGGGCAAGTGCAAGTTTCAAGTTGCGTGGAAGAAAGAATTTCCGTGGGCGGTTGCATATCCTCCAGATGCACACAAGGCAAAGTGCATTTACTGCACATCAAAGGTGTTGGATGTAAAAAGCGGAAAGGAGGCTCTGAGGAAACATGAAATGGGAGAAAACCATCAGAAAGGCGAATCAGCACAACAAAACCAGCCCAGTGTTGCAAAAGTGATAATGAACATGACCTCGACAGAAGAAAGGAAGAAAAAGGCATTGATTTTGCACTGTATTCGCATCGTGGTTGATGGGTACTCCTTACGGTCAAGCGATAGTGCTACTCGAAAGAGGAAGATCTACACAAAAATGTTTCCCGATTCGAAAATAACTGATATTGATTGCGGTCGAACAAAGGCAGGCTATGTTGTCCGTTATGCCCTTGCCCCTTACGTGAAGGAGATGTTGGTTGATTCTTTATCAGGCAATTCGCCTTTCGCTATTCACGTTGATGAGTCAACTTATCACGGGAAAATTCGGCTGGAATTTTGGGTTGTACATTTCCATGAGCATAATCGAAAGGTCTCTTATTTAGCCACGAAAGAGTTGCAAACTGACTTGAACGTGGAATCTTTTCTCGAGGACAATATGAGCGAGAATACAAGTCTGAAAGATCTGAAACTTGTATCCGCTGAAGCTATTTATGCATGTACAATGGGATTGCTGGAAGAATTTTCGCTGAATCAACTCGATCTGATTCATGTAATGACTGATAATTGTTCAACAATGCGGGGTGTGAGGGACGGTTTCGTCGCCAAAATGAAAAGGGTGTGCCCAAACATTATCGACATTGATGGATGCTGCTGCCATAAAGGAAACCTCATCACAAAGGAAGTGGCGAAGAAGTTTCAGATTGTGAAAGATGTCGCATTTGTCGAGGCCCTTTCGAACTTCATTGAAAATCGACCAAAAGTTCGATCGATATTGAAACAAAGCAGTGACCTTCTTCAAGTTAACAGAATACCGGATTATTGTGAAACCAGGTTTATGAACTTATACCTCGTCGTCGAAGCGGCATGCCATCAATTCCCCGTCATCGAAAACTTGCACGATTAGACAGCGAAAATAGCCACATGAAAGAGTGCCTGAATATGAAGGGTCTTCTCATCAACATGGATCAATTTGTCATCCATTTGAAACCGTTGCACGATTTTACGAGTAAAACTCAATCTTTGAACGGAAATGTGTATGACTTGCTTTTGATTTTGTTGGAACTGGTGTCGAAACTACTTGTCCGTCTTGGACATAACATTCCTCTTTCAGCTAAAGGCTATTTCAAGAAGTTGTTCCAAGACGGAAAAAATCCTCTTCCATTTTTGTGTAAATCGCGATATTTCAATTATTCGAAGAACGTTCCATCGATTTACAAGGAATTGTGCAAAGCTGATGAAGTGGACTTGGAACAGACGCAAAACAACTGGGCATTATTGAACGAACACATTCTTCGAAGCATGCTGGTTCGATTTCATCCTTTTCTGAAATCAAAAATTGTGCGTAAATGCTACGTTCTATTCAAGCATGTCAAGGACTTCAACGATGCAACGTTGCAAAGCTTGAAACGTCTTGCTCTTGAAATGTTGTTGCCGTCATCTGATCTTGCAGACGAATACGCTCAACTGACTCTGAAGTATGGCAGAGAGGATAGCAGCCTTACTGATCTGCACAAGAACGGTCAACTGTCTGCGTGCCCTCTTTTGACTAGACTCGTTGAAAAAGTTATGGTTTTATGCCCACACAACATGGTGGTTGAATCCGGCTTCAGTAAGATGAAGTTTTTCGAAACTGATCAACAATCGAACTTTAGTTTGGAAATGTACAACGCATTTCGTTTAGTGTCCGATTTTTTTGACCGGGACTCTTTCGAGGATTGTGAACCTCCGTCATCCTTGATGGATAACATCAAGCTGGCTAGCAGAGAATATAAAACATTCTGTGAGGAAAATAAAGAAATTCGTTTGGATCGAATTGCTGAGGTCGAGGTTCTCAGAGGAGAAATTGGTGTATTCAAGAAGAAAACCAGTAAAGAACTTTGGATGGAGATGCAAGC
The DNA here is from genome assembly GCA_907163375.1 of Prostheceraeus crozeri. Taxonomy (NCBI): domain Eukaryota; kingdom Metazoa; phylum Platyhelminthes; order Polycladida; family Euryleptidae; genus Prostheceraeus; species Prostheceraeus crozeri. Next base: position 89,942 of record CAJQUW010007830.1, read on the forward strand.
GGCAGAAAGGGAAATTCGTGACGCAGAGGTCATGTTAGAAGCTGCAAAGAGAAGGAAGATCGAACTAAAATTCCTGAGTGATCGTAACGCTGAACGTCAGGATAGTGTTTCTGATTCTATTATCTCAAAAATGTTCAGAAAGTGAGAGTTTTGTTGATAAGACTGTAGATATTGTTTTCAATTGGATGCTATATATATTCGATACCGGTACCTCTTTTCAAATGTACCATATGCATGAATAATTGTTTTTAGATAATAATAATTGTTTTAAAGATTTGTTCTCATAAATCGGTTGTCCGCTTCAAATGTATCATTCAAGACTGAAAGTAATTAGTGCAGGCAAAGTCATATCCTAATATTTTTATATGTGGTTTTGCATCTGGATCTGTATTATTTTTTTAGAATAATGAATTCTAAAATCGATGCCAAATGTAGTTTTTGATTTTTTTTCTGTACGTATGTATGTGTATGTTTCTATAAGTGGGAAGATACGTCTCTAAATATTGATTTAATCTCAACGCACATAGGTATCTTATATCTGTATTTAAGACTATTAGATATTTTCATAAATACTCGCAATAAGGATGTTAAATTTTTTCCAAAGGTAGTACCAGGGTGGCGGCCGCGCCCAGGGGGACCGGGAATCGCCCGGGAATTCTAGCGAAATAACCAATTAGCCATTAAATAGCCCAGGAATGTCATTTTGTGATTTTTTCCCATCAAGTTAAATGAGTGAACTTCTTGATTTCACCTGCCTTTAATGTGACCTTTATTAAGCCCATCATTTCTATTAAATTGCTTCGAATCTTAATTAAAAATATCCAATAATCTTGCACAACATCTGGACGAAATATTCACGACTTCATAAATTTTTTGGTTGCCATACGACTGTGTCATTGATATGTGTGACACTTGCACGCAATTTACTTCATTTTTGGTGAAAAATGCCACTAGTTGCACTCCCTAAAGGCTGGAATTTTCGCCTGCGGTGCTTTAGAAAACATAAAAATGTTGCTAGTTATACTCGCTAAAGGCTGGAAGTTTCGCTTGCGGCGCTTTAGAAAACACAAAAATTCTACCAATTATACTCGCAAAAGGCTGGACGTTTCACCTGCGGCGCTTTAGAAAACATAAAAATGTTACTAGTTATACTCGCTAAAGGCTGGAAGTTTCACTTGCGGCGCTTTAGAAAACACAAAAATTCTACCAATTATACTCGCAAAAGGCTGGAAGTTTCGCCAGCTGCGGCGCTTTCGAAAACACAAAAATTCTACCAATTATACTCGCAAAAGGCTGAAAGTTTCACCTGCGGCGCTTTAGAAAACACAAAATTTCTACCAATTATACTCGCAAAAGGCTGGAAGTTTCACCTGCGGCGCTTTAGAAAACATAAAAATGTTGCTAGTTCTGCTCGCAAAAGGCTGGAAGTTTCACCTGCGGCGCTTTAGAAAACATAAAAATGTTACTAGTTATACTCGCTAAAGGCTGGAAGTTTCACTTGCGGCGCTTTAGAAAACACAAAAAAATCTACCAATTATACTCGCAAAAGGCTGGAAGTTTCACCTGCGGCGCTTTAGAAAACATAAAAATGTTGCTAGTTCTGCTCGCAAAAGGCTGGAAGTTTCACTTGCGGCGCTTTAGAAAACACAAAAAAATCTACCAATTATACTCGCAAAAGGCTGGAAGTTTCACCTTCGGCGCTTTAGAAAACATAAAAAGAAAACTTTGCCTCTATACGGTTGAGCTCTAATTAGTTATTAAGCTATCTATTGTCTTAGTTCATTAATGATCAATGCATTTTTTGTCACAGCAAAGAGCCGATTGTTTGTAGGCGCATAAGGATTCATAACTATTTAGAATTAACTCTTGGATTTCATGTAATCTAATGAAAACTGAAAATGGGTCCCAGAAGAGTAGCGTATGGGCTCCCTAGAATATATCTGGATTTTTTGTGACACCGCGTTCTCATTCCTGATAAAAGACAACCATGGAATTTCGATGAAATAGCCCGGGAATTTGAAGCTTGAAATTTGGCCGCCACCCTGGTAGTACTTGATTTACAAGTTGGACCTTTTTTGGCCTATTTAATCGACAGAAATGCTTGGTTGGTTTGATGATATATGAGGTGGTCAGAATTTTTGGCTTTGCGAAGTGGTCACCCTGGGTGTACGGGTGCTGTATACACTCGTATGCATATTAAAGCGATATGATAAAAAGCGAACAATTACATAATAGTTGGACCTGATGTTTGTCTATTGATTCTAAGTTTAATAGGTTTAGGTGTTTACCTGGGAATGAGAGACAATAATCGCCGCTGGCAATAGCAACCTATCGAATTGATAATTTAACAAACATTAACTCTCCAAGGCTGTCATGACACTGAGAATCTGTAAAATACCATCATTCCTTCTACATTTGATCATTCAATTCCGTGACAATTGCTTCAAAACTGCAAAAATTTGCATATCTCACATGTCGTAACAATACCCATATGCATTCACCTCGAGTTCATTTAATAAAACCGAAAGTGCAATAAATGTGGAGTTACCACTTTACCTAATATACTTACTCTATGGGACGTTCAAACGTGATATATTTCACGGTTCTATGATAGGGTCAATTGAAGTGCTTCGACCAAGTTACGTAAAACCTACGCACTAAATTCGAGAGGTTAAGCACCGAACATGAGATCTGGTCCCCTCTGCTCAGTACATGCGCAACATGCAGATAACGGTTAAGTAAGAGGGCTATCATATAGGTCAATTGGTTTCGCCTTAAATACATTGACGCACTCAGAATGCGCGAAAGGTAAAACTGATTATCTTGAAGGTCAAAAGCCACTCAATGAATGCCAGCATTGGTATTGTCATGTCAATCTGGGGACAATTCTTTGGTCATGGCTTGTGCTTTCACCGTAAATGGTGAGACACCAAACGAATGGATTTGGCTACGAGACTTTCCCAGCAAAGCCAGCTAAAATTTCAATACGAATGCAAGTAGTATATGTTGCAAGTAGTATGCAACATTTAATGTCAAGTAGAGTAAATTGACATTGAAATAGAATATATCGCTTCTATTTTAATTTCAATTTATTTTATTTGGCATGAAACATATCGGGAGAGAATTGAGTCTGATTTGCATTCTTATTGAATTATGGTTCTCCCGCCCTCTGCCATATCATATATTTCACCCCAAAACGACGATGTGGCAAAAAGTCCCTTAAAACCACTTAATTTGGAATAAAGGAATAAATATATAGAGTAGAAGCAGGGACACCGGCACGTATTTAGGGCAGATGATGCACCGACCTGAAGGAGGGCACCCCTTCCTCCGAAACCCAACTGAATATTTCATTTGGGTTATAGACATAATATTGAGGTTTTGCATATAGGCTTTCACCTGTCAACTTTAAATTGATAACTGTAATTTTATATCGAATCCATGCTCATTGTACAGCAAATATTTCTGGTATGATCGAGCATGAAAATCGAATGAGTAAAAAATCACTTTGTTGTCAATTTTAACCTACATGTAGCACAATGCCAGCAAGTTTAATTCTTCAAGCATGCAACACGATGCATAAAACATTCGCCACACCCTTTTACTGCAAGACCATCAAAAAAATAAATAGTCTAATGCTGCTCAAATGGATCTTATTTCAGGAAACATGTGTTCTTTTTGCTTGGAAATGGCTTGCATTAATCCACTGGAAACTGCAACAGAATTTCTGTTGTGTTGCTTTTCCAGTAGGCCTATAAAATGAATGCCGATATTTCAAGCGTCCTAGCAGCAATTTTAGCTACAAAGCTTGTTCTAAAACAGCATCGTAAAAACATCGTAATACTTATCTATGTATTAATTGTAATGGATCACAGAAAACAAAATACAAATTAAAAAACGATGAAGTTTAAGGAAAATAACCGCAATTTAAGAAGAGGGTACGCATGCAACACCTGCAACACCCTTGCCGGCGTCCCTGAGTGCAAGAAAGTGAGGTTAGTAGAGAAACAGCACAAGAGCTTATCTAATAGACGAGTATAATCCTAACTATTTGCGGTCTATTAATCCTTTGTCAATATGTGAAATAAGCCTATGGCCATCTTCAAATTTATACTCAAAATTAAATTCATTTATTTCTTTCCTTAAAATTCGCTTCTAGCATAAAAACATACACCGATTCAAAATTATAGGCACCGTCTCCAGCGCGGCGCTAGGCTCTAAGTAACTGACTCTTCATCGGTATACATGTAGATCTAGCGCACGATTTACAGTGAGCAACAGAATGCAAATGCGCAAATGCAATGCGCATACAAGCTACTGATTTCTGTTCTTTGATCATTTTGGACCACTGACTTGTGATACGTGACAGGAGCTTAAATTCTTTGCCTTGATTGTGATTAGTGATTCTCATGTGATGACAAAGGTAATAGAAATACATTTTGCATATTTGCATATAAATTGAATTTATTTATTTATTATTATTTATTTATATTATTATTATTTATTTATATATTGAATTTATTAATTGCATATATATACATTGCATATTAATTGAACAGCATTTGATGCTGTAAGTCATGTATATGTATTTTGCGCGAAAAGAACCCATTAAGATCCAATGTACCAATATTTGGAAAACACACACTTTTATTACAATAAAAAAGGCCTAGAATGATAATGCTAGTCTCCGCTTCAAGCAGTCCAAAGTGAATGACGCTTCCATTCCTGAAAGAATTATGACGAGATTCGTCTGTGTTCCTGAGCATATCTGTTTATTGAAGATGTGATTAAAGCGGGTGAGTAAATTCGATTTAATGTTTTACTAGACGCTCTGCCTTACATCAAGACACAATTATTTTTTAGCCACTGTGTAAAAGCACTAATTATCCAATGTTATTTTGAAAATGTCAAATATCGGAGCATTGGGTCAAAGTGACGCTTTTTTGTAGGCAAATATTGAAGATGTCGCTAAAATTGTACGAAACTGGTCTGACGATGAAACCGACATTGATTTGGGGTCTGAAACCGGGATCTTGATTATGAGGTCGTTCAATGCATGTCCTCATGAAAGGCATGATAAAAAGATGAATTGCTCCATTGCTGCGCTGCTAGGAAAATGATTTCCGGGGGACGATTCAAAACAATCAAATCATGCTTAGACCTGGCTGATAACTCAGCAACTTATGAAGAAAAACTTCAAAAAGGTGTATGAAGCATGTGCTGGACCACTCACGGAAGAAGTTTTACGAATTCGGGCAATGCCAGAGGAGTCTGTGTCGACGAACAAATGATTCCGCACTTTATCAATCATAGTTGGAAGCCTCCAATCAACCCATCTAAAAAGGACTTACGAGTTGTAGAATGGTTGTTGTAGACTGACTGAGCAGTTTGAATTCGAATAAACTATTACATTTCAGTGATGTAAAAATTCTGTCAGTCTTGACTTTTTCTACAAATTTGGCGACTATTTCAAAGCATCTTATTCCATAAATCATTGACATATTGATAGTCCACCATAAAAAATCAAGATATTTTTCCTCACTGTAGACCAAGGATTCAAGGTATTCAAAGAATCAAGACACACTGAAACACATAGCGCTTTGCTATCACGGAAAGTGTACATGCATCCATCGTGAGTTGAATCTTGAAGTATGTGCCCAAAATGATAGACTATTTCTCCTTCGTCCCATCTCCTTCGTCCAACTGTTTGCTTAATTTTTCCTCATTTTCAAACTAATTTTCTTTCTTCTGCAAAATTTACCAATTCATCTTATCTAATGCATGTTTTATTAGAAACCTGCTTCAAAGTAATAATTTCAGAAGATATTTTTCATATCTATGTGAAAGAACCGACACAGTTCTGTATAGGCTATATGACGTACTAAATTTATCCTATATTATTTATTGCATTCGACTGCAGATCAGCATCAGGAAAGATTATAGGAACAACATTTCAAAATATTGAGTATACAGAACGTTTTAAAGGATTTCTTTCTTTGTCGTTCTGTCACTGATCCATTTTGAAAATTCAAAATTGCTTTTGTACACATGATCTTTGGACAAGGGGCAGCAATCGACTTGAGCAATATAAAATCAAGTAGGAAACAAGAAAATCAGCGTTGTGTCCTAACTAGGTTCCCCTGTCGTGTGCCATGATTTTCATGCGATTTCCTTTGCAGGACTTTCTACGGTTTTGTTAATTTCTATGACAAGCATTGTCATGAAATTCAAATTTCTTAGAGTGGTTTCGGTGTCTGTGGCATAACAATTAATGGTCACGTATGATTAATAGAATTTCATAAAAAGACTGTACTCAGTTTAAAAATCCATCTCTCTGCACTCTCTTTCGTGTAATAGTGCAGAACTGTTGAAAATGACAGACAGTTGACTTTCCGCACGTGGCAGCGATTAGAAAAAAGGAATGATAAGTACTTTCACTCTAATACTTTCATACCATGACAATCAATTCGAACTCTTTTAACTCAGCACAGGTTAAATTGGGTTAGGAATGGAAAGACTGTGCAAGGACATCATCAAGTGCTCGGGATAGATGTCAGCTAAAACGATCAGTGATAAGATGTCTAAGTTCTTCGATGGCGAGTCAGAAGTGCATTCGGGTCACAGAGATAAGCGAGAAGCTAAAATGAAACAATGTAGCACTTCACCTTGATGACGCGGTAAAAATGGCTGACCTCAATGTCTCGTAATGACATCACTCACAATAGCGGTGTGCGGTCATCAAAAAAGGTGATCAACCCGACCCAAAAAAATCCAAGTGGAATCAGAACTTGACTTGACCCAAGGGGTGATTACCAAACCGACCGGACCCCCAAACTGTTCGAATCGAAAGTTACCCAAACCCGAAATTCATCACAGAAATAGAGCTTTAGAATGATGCTGAGACCACGATAGAAATAGCCTACATGTAAATACAAATGATGACGACATGATTTGAAAAGAATGATTCTGGCCTTTCTGACTATTTTAGCCGTCACAAGAGCAGCATGCCCTATTGTAAAGAATCGATAACTCGGATGCAGATTACCATCCATGCTGCAGACATCTATTCAATTAATGGAATGAATTCATTCGTGAAGCCCTTTCGATTGTGATATTTTAAAGCGCATATTTCAAAAAACGTACCGTCTGTACTTGTCTGTTTACTTTTGTCTTACTTGCAAGTTGCATATATATGCATACACCGCATTAGAGAAATCCACGTGTACTTGTAGGCCGCCTGCGTGTATTGTCGTCTATACTCCCGTATTCAGGTCTTCCCAATAATCAAGAGAATTTAACATGATTGCTTTATGCATGTTTTGTGACCGAAAATCTTTTATACAAATAAATATACCAAATAAACATTTCGACTAACTGAAGTGGCCATCATCAAAAATGCAAATCACATACATTCACTGTGCGGCACAAAATTCAAGATACATCTCTGACTAAGGCACGCCACAGCTTGTTTCTAAAAATCCTACACAACTGAACTAATCAAGTTCCTAATCTAGGTCTAGTTAAGACACTTTAACCTTTAAGTCCAAAGTTAAAAATCCAAGTTAACCATCACTTCAAAGTTGGCTAATTCCAATCGCATCTCAATAAGGAAACGTTGAATTTGAATTTGTTTATTTCAAAAAGTATTTTGAACCGAAATGGTGTTTAGTAACGGCTTTGTAGAAAATTTACAGATGTATAGACAACTTTCTATGAAAAGTTCCTATTTTCAAGATGAGCATATAATTCTCATCTTGGCTAATTGGGCTGCTTAATAGATTAAAGATTTAGGATAGTACTCGTAGTATAGTAGAACCGTCTTTTGGGGCTTCTGCGCGTGACATAGTAAATTTGTTTGTACTATTCATTATTACCATTAGACTCGTATTTGAACTCAAAATTTTTAGACCAATGAAAACAGAATTTCACAGATTAACTGGAACGGTTTCGGTTTCAGTTGAGTATAAATACTCCAGATTTCATATCGATTTCTAAATTTGATCGATCTTCATTCTATTCGTAAAATATTTTTATCAGAAGGACTGATGTCACTCTTCGCACTCTTCTCTATTCTTATTCCCAGCAGCTGTTTTTTCTCCCGAAAATTCTAAGGGAAAAGAAAGAAGACTAACACCGGGGCTAGTTTTGGCCGCATTTGACGGTCTCAAATTTTGGAGTTTATTGCAATCATTGCTTGGTGTTTCATGAGGCAAGTCTTGTTGCAATCGGCCTATAAAAAAGCTTAATGAAATTTAAACATTTCCCCCATGAAAGTAGTTCAATTAATGCATGTTTTAAAGATTGTACTTGTTAATATTTCAGAAATTGTGTTGAGTTTCAACTGCAGGGTGATACTTATTATACGAATGCCATTGGAGCAGGCTATCACATCACGCTACAAAAAATCAGCATTATATAAAAATTAATTTGTTTGCTAAACCAAAATCTGAAAATTAAGTAAGCTGATTCCTACCAATGATCCCACTTCATCTAAGTCAATAAGCCGATTGATTATCTGAGTAAAAATCTTCTTATTTGGGTTATAATCGGTCGCATATTTGACCTATAACGGTAGAAAACCGATTAAATAATGGGTTTAGTAGACTGCGGTGGTTGCAAGCTCACGCAAATTGCACAGAAACTGATGTGACTAGCTTTAATTGTCACGATTTTGATTTATGAACAATTTAGAAATCTCACATAATAGAGTTCGCAGTTCTCCACAAAACAATTTCCCTCACATAGCGAGTAAGCTGATGCAATTTATATTTTTTGTTTAAACAGTTGCTACAGAAAAGTATTTGGCTTTAGTGAAATTTTCTACCCAATACAGTCGTCACAATGTTAAAAATGTAACAACTATCCCCAGCTTCCCTACCTTTTGGTACCAGTGCCCAAAAGAGGCCTTTCAATACATACAGCCAATTGAACATCAAAAATACTAATCATTTAGGGGATTCATAATTAAAACTTCTGCGACCTTTCAAATTAGTCAAAGATATCTAAAAAAATTAAAAATTTTGAGCTAACAATTTTGAAAAAATAAAGATCGTCATTGCAAAGAACACAATTCACATGTGTGTCACCAAAGTTGCATGCGGGACGGGCCGGCCCGCGGGCTGCGGGCCATCTGCTGCGGGCTCCTGTGATATAATCGGCCCACGGGCTGTGTTATTATAAATATTGTGAAACCATCAGTATTTGCCATGGTGTATGGAGTTTACGGATGTCTATGCTGCACTAGAACAACTACCGGTAAATGTTCTCTATTTGAACCTGCAGAAATGGCGCACTCGTTGTGAATGATACGGTAGTCGTCTGACTGCAGAAATCGCCGATACGTGCGCCAGTCAGCTACATCCCCAAAGGATTCTATTGATAGCATTATTGTTCCATGCAATCATCCTTCATGCAAATGACACGACAAGTCCTTGCTCGTGTGCAGATTGGCTTTCGATATTCCCCATTCCCCGAGAAACCGTTGCTCTGTCGCTGACTCGCTAACAATCAATTATTTCGATCGCTCACGCCAGTTAGCTACGAGACCTGAGACAATACATGATTAAGACATTAACGGCGTGAGTCTCTTTCGAAGTCTCCAAACAACAATGAGTGACGTCGACATCAAACCCGGCTGTTTTCTCAAAATATCTAGTAGAGTACACTTAAAAGCCAACTCGGACTCGAAAACCAAATCAGACGTTTGGCAACATTTCAAAATTATTATTGTAGACGAAGTGCAATTACCGAACCTATGCGCATGCTCGCGGTGATCTTGTCGTTCATCAACACCTTGCATCACACATGAACGAGTTTTTCGATCCTTCAATTCAAAACCATAAGAGCTTATGATTTGGGTAATATACTTGCGGGCTGGCCCGCGTGGGCCGGGCCGGACTACAGCGAATACTGCGGGCCACGGGCCGGGTCGGGCCGCTCAATTCTGGCCCGCATGCACTCCTTTCAACATATTTCTGACCACTGTTCATGATGGAATTTGGTAAGAGGATCGAATCATAGAGTAGGGATATATATAGGTAGAGTGTCGACTGAAAAAAGTATATGTATACAGCGAAAATTTTTATATCAAAAGATTCAGTTTTTTGCGGAGATTACGTTCCCGTGGTCCAAAACATTATTTGAGCACTTTTGAAAAAAGTCAAAATTTGCCAATTTACATACTACCGAGATGACTCTCCTATATAAGTAGTATGAAACAAGTTGGATATCAAACGGAATGAATATTTGCTAATAAGCATCCTAGCAAAGCTGAAATCAAGCTGATTATCAAAGGAATTTCATGATCCGTTTTGTAATGGAAGTCTTCATGAAAAAGTCGCGATATTATTCGTGCTTTGTTGGCTGAAATGTCATATTTCTAATTCATTAAAGCAATAGCAGGTCATCGAGTTGCCAATTTAACAAATATTACGTCTCCAAGGCTGTCATGACACGGACAATCTGTAAAATATCATCATTTCCTTCTGCTTTGCTATCATGATCAGTCAATTCCGTTGTAATTTCTTCAAAACTGCATAAATGTGTACACTGTATATCTCACATTTTGAAACAATTCCGAATGTATCTCCTTTGAGTTCATTTAATAAAATCGAAAGTGTATACACATTGGGGATTTAATAAATGCTGAGTTACCACTCTACCTAACATACTTACTCTATGGATCGAATGCTATCAGGTGATAGCTGGATGGATTGTGCCATTATGTGCCACCTTTGTTTTACGAAGCTCGCACCTAATCCATGGGTCGCACTAGATCTGATGAAAGTCAAGCTGATCAGACAGGTAATATTGGCATGAAGAAAGTAGAGCCTGCAGGGAATAAAGGAAAATTTATATACCTAAGAAAATTCAATTATTTTTACGTACGAGTGAGGAGCTCTTGCCGCATGGACTATTGTGATTCTAACCATTTGCAACTCATACACTGATCGTTTGAATTTTACTTTACCGTTTGACCGCTGACAATGACTTTTCTGACCGTAGAAAGTACTGGTTAGTATTAGATAATTTGGACAAGTGTCTTAACTTAACAGATCCATTTAGCCGGTTGGAAAGTAGACTATTCACTAAATTTTCCTACGTTAACGAACTTGAAAATTGAGCCAAGAAGCAAAATGCGCTTTTTTATTTTGCATGAAGACTTAAATTATAGTGCTGCTCATGAAATTTCCTTGGTAAGCATCTTATTTCCTTTTAATTAAGATTTTTTTATCAGTAAATTTTCACTCCGTCTGATATCTCATAGGCGTCATATAACTTGTATATTAAAAACTCAAGTACCAAATCGCCAATATATAAACACAAGAATCATTTGAAGAAGTTTCGCTTTTTAGAAACTGATCAAATGTATCTTAAGACCTCAGGGACGTGATCTCAGCAAAAAAATGAATCTTTTGATAAGAAAGTTTTCGCTGTATGGTAGCATTTTTGGGTTGACACTCTACTATAAAAAATTATAAACTTACTCAGGATGTTTATTTTATATAAAATGATACAATGCGTGTGTAAATAATACAATACAAAATAATGTAGATACTTTTTTGCACATTTCTGTAAAAAAACTGAGCACTTAACTTTCCTTTTTTAAGTTCAAAATTAGGTAGAAGTAGCTGTATAGCAATTTCACCGCTGCATGCCTGAGGAATTATTCGACTACTGTTTCATATAATGTTTCGACATGCGTTGCAATTTCATATTGATACCCGGACTTGTAAACTAACATCCACTCAGCTCCTAAAGAAGCACGTAGCGGAGGATAGCGAAGACAAATATAGCGATAATGCTCCTATTCAAACTAGCGATCTCAGAAAATTTCACTCTGTCTAAAAAGTTCTTCTGCATATCAGTCTCGTCGTCCCGACTATCCCTTTGATTGACATCAGTTGAAATCCTTGCATGCAAGGACAGTGCATGCATTGTCATATATTTGGCTGTGATTCACAGAGTATACATCCTATCAAGTTTATGCAATTAATATAATTATTCAACATTACAGATCATTCCAAATCACCAGTGTGACTGGCTCGGAATATCAGTTAATTTTCCACAAAGTGTTTTTTCACGTAACTGTCAATATCAATTATGTGCACACTTTCATTTACGTAAAATCGTTTTTTATCGAAGATGAAAGTTCATTATTACACTCCGTGTAGAATAGATAAGTCTCTTAGTAAAATACCTAGAAGGGTCGTGACTTTTAATGAATAGAGCAGAGTTCACGTGATCATTGTTTCATCAATGAAGTGGCCATTCTGATAGATCACGAGTTAATCACAGCCACTTAGAGGTCCTCGACCATAGCGTCCTCGAAAATGCTAACATTAATTTCAAATACAGCGCCAAAACGTCAAATTCAAGAAAATTGAGATAAGGATTGGCTTATTTGCCAACTTGACAGGATTTTCATTCCACAGAAGTTTGTAGTATTCTAAAGCAGCACCATGTCCTATATCCCGAACTGTCTATGTCTACTTCTATTTCAGTATTGTGTGTACTTAAATATTATCATTTTACATTTGAAAAATATCCAATGCATGTCCGATGTATGCCAAACAAATGCCATTTAGCAAGTTTGATTATATACCTCGGTCATGGAGAAATTTTTGGATCAACTGTTCATTCGAAGAAGCTCATTTTTTGTTTCATTGCATCCCTCCTCGGATACTTACATCTTATTCCGCATTATATCAGTGACCAATAACTTATTGGACTGTAATAGCACAATTTTCGGTTATCTCAAAATACTTTCAAGCAGTGGCGTCTTCTTCGTGACTGCGGAGCCTTCGGCGCAGGGCCATCAATAATCTACTTACCAATATTTATATCACAGAAAAGTATCATCATTATTTTGCATTCATCTTGCCCGGATTATTTACCCAACTTTGCCACTTTTCAAATCTCAATGTCTGATCATGCGCTCAGATGAATTTTAGCACCCGCGCGAAGTTTGCAACTTACTCGTTGCTGACATTGATGAAGGGCTGTAGCGCGCGCTTAATCTCGTCCATAGCGATCTCTTCCTGCTGAAATTTTGGCGCGGCCGGTAATCTGATGCGACAAGGCATAAAAATTAAGCTATTGTTAGATTCTTTCTTCCATGGCAAAGACATAGAGGAAGAGCACTATTTCCTTAATATGCCTTCACCGCAGATTATACACAGTAGCATAGTCAGCGACTGAGCGGAGACGCATTTGACATTGATGACGAATACAGTGACGCCCGCCAATGAAGGAATACTATCAAAAGTCATTGATGAAAGTTGAATAATAGCCTACAGGATTGTAGAAAACCCTAGTTCTAGCAAGGCTGACACTTTGCCTTTTGTGAATGCGATCTCGTTATTGTTCATTTGTGCTTTGTATTGTTTTCAACCGGTAAGAGATAGATTTCTAGCTGAAAGCAATCAGGAGTGCTGCCAACACCACCGCAACGAAGTCAGGAAGCTATGGAACATGAAGTCCAGTTAATCACATGTAGCAGTTACATTATTGCTGATGAATAATGGTGCTATACTGGCTCTGATTGACCGATTTTCTTTATTTTTGTTTTGCTTGATAGCTTTTGGCTTGTAGAACAACATATTACATAACAAAGGAAGCAAATGTAATTTTATAAGAGTGAGGTATGATTTTGTGTAACATTGCTAAATGAAGATCAAATTATCTACTACTTTTTTATCTATAACAGGAAAACAACTCAATATTCATGCTTGAAATTTCCAACAATGATATTAGTAAGCACAACTGACATATCTTCCAAATTTCAGAGAAATTCGTTCAAGTTTGGCGGAGTTAGACAAAGTTGAAGTTAAGGCGATGTTTAAGGGTGATCCATTTTTTATGAAACAATCTGTAGATACATTAATGAAGATCCCGCAATTTGACCCGTGTGAACAGTGACATGATTTTATTGTCAACAATCTCATAGCCAGTGTTAACTGCCAATCAATCACACTTGTCGCCCGTGTGTTAGTGTTCACATAGAATAGATTGAAAATTAGTATGCCGATAGATCAACAGGAAATGGAAACTACACTCACAAAGAAAAGAAAAATGAGAAACTACAGAATGCATTCTATACCATCTCTAATTGTGAAATATGTGAGTGATTGACTGGTGGTGATACACGTAGATGCAACAAACTGTTGTAATGTAATATCTTCGAGAGAGATGCTCTGTATAGTGATCTCAGCTCATTAAGACAAAGTTGAGCGCCATGAGCAATAAGCATCGCATTTTCGTAGTCATTTGACGTTTTAAATATTTGAAAAACAGGGTCGAATTGTCAAAAATTAGCTTAGGATCACAAGCTCACGATGAGGCTGTTGAGAGAAAAGTCTCACATTGGGAAGACATTTAAGAAGAATTTCAGCAGCGCTCTCCCCCTGTCGATGATTCATGCTGAAAATGTGAGTTACTTAAAAATAATCATTTATATATTTTTATTTTCGTAGTAGACGATCGAAGAAAAAACAATCTGATATCAATTTTCACGAGAATATATTGCAAATAGAATTACATCAATATAATAAAGAATTACTGTTGTTCACATCATTCGATTTTACATCAGACTGGTTTAAATTTTAGTTCAAAAAAATAACTGACGCATCTTTCTAAACAATCACAACAGTGTCCGTTATAGAGCAAGTGCATATTGGTAGAGTGTCGGCTCAAGAAAGTGCCTGCATACAGCAAAAATTTTTATATGAAAAGACTCACTTTTTACGGAGATTACGTTCCTGTTGTCCAAAAAAATTATTTAAGCATTTTTTAAAAAGCTGAATTTTTGCAAATTTATATACTACCGAGATGAAGCACCTTTTTAAGTAGTAGGAAACAATTTGAATATCAAAAAGAATGAATATTCGTTAACAAGCATCTTAATTAAGCTGAAATTAAGCTGATGATCTTGGAAATTTCATGAACTGCATCATAATGCAAATCCTCAAGGAATAGTTTAGTGCTTCTTTGTAAAGATGTCATGTTTTTAAAGATGTCATGACATCGAGATGTAGGATTTGTGAAATACTATTCGTTATTCTGTGTTGCTATCATGATCAGTCAAATTCGTGTACATTTCTGCTAAAGTGTAAAAATTTGCATGTCTCACAGATGGTGCTGGGTCTCGACTCATGTTCATTTAATGAAATCGAAACTGTATGGACATTGAGAATTTAATAAATGTTGAGTTGCTACTCTACCTAATATGCACTACTCTATGGTGTCCATTGCCATTCTTCATGAGGTCTGGGAAACTCAAAGAGGGATTTAATAATAATAATGATAATAGTAATAATAATAATAATACGACGTTAACGTGACAATATCCGAGCAAGGATTGCTTAACCAGAAACGGTCTATCATGAAGAACAACTTGTTAACAAATATCGAGATACAAAGAATTGCTGGTCGAGTGAATGGAATAACTACAACTATTGAAGATGACAGGACAATCGATAATGCCAATGAAAATTCAGCTAATAACGAATCAATACTTGAACCACAAGCGACAAAGCAGACAACAATTGAAACACTTACCGACGAAGAAGAGAGCCTCAAAAATAAGATGACGCAATATATGACGACTTATATGAACACAGACAATAGATCCGACATCAAGAAGATACGTATCAATAAGAATACAATCACGGTGATTGAGAAAATCAATAAAGTGATAGAACACATACCTACACAAAACATAACGGAGATCAATGTGCTGATTTATTCAGCAGCAAAAGTTACGCAAGAAATTGTTACAGATAATGCAAGAACTATACGCATACAACCCTGGAAACAAAGATTGTTGAATAAAATAAATACTCTCAGGAAAGAAACAAATCAAATTAAGTCAGTTATGGACAATAACGGAAGACTACCACACTACTTGGTAAGAAAATATGACATGAATAACAGATTCATTGAAGAAGCATATGAAGATGCCAAACAAAGGTTAATTGCGATCAGTCATCGATTAAAAAGATACGAAGAAAGAAATGAACAAGTCCAAATAAACAAGTTATTTCGAGAAAATCCGAAGAAAGTATACTCGCAGATAAGAGGCAGAGATAAATCAGATATAAGTGTAATCGAAAATGCGGATGGAATAATGGATTATTGGAAAGACATATGGGAAAATGAAGGACAATACAATACCGAGGCTGAATGGCTAAAATTAATGGAAAGAAAGTACGAAAGTCTTGCTTATCAAGATGACGTAGAGATAACAGAGGAAGACACAAAATTCAAACTTTCAAGTATGGGAAATTGGAGAGCAGCAGGCCCTGATAAAATACAGGTGTTATGGATTAAGAAAATGAATAAGCTACAAGAAAGACTTGCCAAGAGTACTACACTAAGTTCCTGCGGAATCCAAGTATGATTCCAAAATGGATGGTCAATGGTAGAACAGTACTTATAAAGAAAGACGAAGATAAACCTCCAACTCCAGACAATTTCCGGCCAATAACATGTCTTCCAACCCTATGGAAATTGTTCACTGGAGTAATAACAAAAAAGATAAACCAACATGTAAAATCACAGAAGATAATACACAGCGAACAAAAGGGCTGTCGTCCACACTGCAGAGGCACAAAAGAGCAACTTGCCATAGACAGAACAATCACCGATGAAAGTAAAAAACGGAAGAAGAACTTGTCAATGGCATGGATCGATTATCCGATTATCGCAAGGCTTTCGATTCCATTCCACATTCATGGATCATGAAATGCCTTGACATGTACAAAATCAATAAGTCCATACAAAAAGTGATAATAACATCAATAAAACATTGGGAGACGAACATTACACATGGTAAGCAAGTTATTGGAGCAAATAAAGATCAACAGAGGAATCTTCCAAGGAGACTCACTCTCACCACTGTTGTTCTGCCTTGCAATGAACCCACTGAGTGAGATCTTACATGGAATAGATAAATCGTATGCACTTACAAGGGCAAGACAAATCAATCATCTGCTATACATGGACGATTTGAAACTATACGGGAAAACCGAAAACGACATTAACTGCCTCATCAACTCGGTTAAGATATACAGCGATGATATTAACATGAAGTTTGGAGTCGAAAAATGTGCGCGACTTATAATCCATCGAGGGAGAGTGATTGAAACAGACGGATTTCAAGCTGAAGAAGCACTAATAAGGGATGTGACCCAAGATGGATATAAATACTTGGAAATTCCTCAGAGAGAAACCATACTTGATGATGTGGCAAAAGCAAGGGCAACAAAAGAATACAAGAGGAGATTAAAGAAACTGCTGAAATCGAAGTTGTACGCCAAGAATATGATTGAGGCTATAAATGCATATGCAGTACCCGTAATCAGCTACACTGGAGGAGTGGTGAAATGGACATTACAAGAACTAAGTGAACTCAACCGAAAGACACGTAAGATACGAAACATCTACGGTGCACTACATCCAAGAGCCGATATCGACCGTCTCTACCTACCGCGGGATCGGGGAGGTAGGGGGTTGAAAGATCTGGCGGAAGTCATAGAACAAGAAGACAGAAGCCTAACAGAATAAGTACAAAACAGAAACAATGACCCACTGCTGGCAGTTAAATCGGGCAATTTGTACAGGCAGCGACAAGATACCTTAGAAGATTGGAAGATGAAAGTTGTAGAAGATCGATACCATAAATGGAAAGATAAGATAATGCACGGACAATACACAAGGCAAATGCTGGAAATAACATCTAGGCAGGCTTGTTATGGTTGGTTGAAATCAGTCAATTTGAAAATTACCACAGAAGCGTTGCTAACGGCATCTCAAGACCAAGCAATCAATACGATATCCTGATATCAAACATATATCCTGAAACCAGCAATGATGCAAAGTGCAGAATGTGTAAGTCAGCAGATGAGACAGTGTCCCATATACTCACAGGATGCTCAAAATTGGCATCAAAAGAGTACCTCAATCGCCACAATGAAGTTGCCAGAATGATACATAGAGACATCTGTCTACAGTATGACATCAGCGTATCGACAGAGCCATGGAAACACATGACGATGCCAGTATTTGAAACAGACATGGTGAAGATCTTATGGGACTTCGAAATAAGAACCGACAAGAACATTTCAGCAAGGAGGCCCGATATAGTGATAGTGGACAAAGAAGAGAAGATGGGATACATAATCGATATCGCCGTTCCCGAGGATAGAAACATATGCAATAAAGAGCGAGAGAAAATAGCAAAGTACCAAGACCTGAAAATAGAAATACAGAAGCTGTGGAAGATTAAAGCAAAAGTGATACCAGTAGTAGTTGGATCCTTGGGAGCCCACACTGACAACCTAAAGAAGTACCTCAAAGAGATTCCCGGTCGACACCAAGTACCTCAATTACTTAAGGCTGCCCTGCTCGGTAGTGCCTACATCCTCAGACGCACTCTGGATCTCCCTGAGTCCTGGTAGGGTTCCGAGGTCCTGAGGTACAACCGACCATTGTGTGGTCGTGATCCAAAAATAAATAAATAAATAAATAAGACGTTTATTTCAAACACCCCAAATGAAAATCGTGGGGGTCAAGTCATACACAAAGACAAATATAGTTACAAAGCAATACAAGAACTTAACAAGAAAAAAATCATGGTTTAATCACAAAGCAAAAAGTAAGCAGGAGGTCGTTGGAAATGGTGCAATATGAAATATATAAGATAGTCATCACATAGCAAATCCGTCATTTGATAGCTCAGCCATAGTTATAAAATAGCTATTGCTTCTCATTGCTGTGGCACACGGGGGAATCAAAAGTCTGTTTAAGTAGCGTAACCTCTCAGGCAGCAAATGATGCAAAGGATGGTCCTCATCATGAGCAATCTTCAAAAAGAACGAGCATCCATGGATCATACACGTACGTCGATAACTTAGTGGAACGAATCTTACACAGCTACAATCAGATTTTTCGCAGATAATTCGATGACAGCGATTTTGTAAACGCTCCAATAAGTCAGAACTGATGGATTGTAGGTTTACAAACAAGGGAGAACAATATTCTAATACACTGCGAACACAAGAAAAATACACTTCAATGATGAGATCACTAGATAAAAATGTTTCAACTGACGTATCACATAAATCTTTGACGACGCTTTCTTTGCAATAAACAATACATGTTCTCTCCACGTCAATCTGCTATCAATGATCACACCGAGTAATCTTAAACTATGTACAGTCTCAATTGATGACAGACGATATCTTTCACAGTCAAAATTCGGATTTAAAGTAATAAACATCTGCTTGCATTTATTCACATTTATTGACATTTTATTCATAGAAGACCAAGCCATGAGTTGGTCATAATGATTCAGCATGAGAGTAGAGTCAGCGTTCCTATAGACAGAGCAACACAATGTAAAATCATCTGCGTACTTAATTAAACATGCGTCATCATAGTCCAAAGAGAAGTCTGCAACAAATAATGCAAAAAGTATGGGACCAATCGCAGATCCCTTAGGAACACCACTTTTTACAGAGAGAAAAGAACTGAAGTTGTTATTCCAGCGTACTCTTTGATATCTGTCACATAAATAATGTGAAACAAAACTGACAAAATAGCTATCAATTGTTTTGGAGTAATTCTAATCAATATTAGATTAGAGATTAAGTTAACAGCAAAATTTCAAATACTATGGAAGAAAGTTAAAAAAAGTTTAAAAAAATTGCGCTAAGAACGCCATCCTCTATATCTCTATTTTGGCAGTACGTAGCAAGGAGTTACTACTTCACGAAAATTTTTATTCGAAGCGTCTTTCCTCGATTTTAGTCCATATTGGAATGCGCATTTTATAATCACCATGTATTAGCATGCATCAGCATGTATATTAATGATTAAAGTCTGCGCATACTATCAAGCTACCACGTTAAAAACCTAGATTTCAGTTAATGCATGTTATATATTATTGAGTAATGTTATGATATAAGCAATGAAAGTTGTGAAAAGCATTTGATTGTATATCACATGTTCTAACATGCGCATTCATGCTAAAGAGTGAGAGAGTAAGTGAGGGAGTGAACTGAGTGAATGGGTCTGTTGATGAATGAGCGATGGTTTTCCAATAACAACCATTGAGTTGACCATTCAGTTGAGAACAACCATTGAACCAGGGATGCGGAGTCGAAGTCCTATCAAATGACATTATATTGCGTGAATCAGTGTACTGTAGGTATTGTAGATTTTTCGGATCACATCTCCATGTATTCTGCATCATAGTTAGCAACAAATAGCTATTCATGGCAGTGCATTCGGGTAAATCTATTTTATATTACAACATTTGTCAAAAACGTGTCTTTCGTCCGTAAAATCTGCAATTCTGAACCGAATTTCATTATTTTGTTTTCATTTTGAACCTCAGGGCTGCTCTTTTCGGTCATGATGAATTAAAATCAATCTAACAAAGTTTTCTTCATGAAAAAATGAGCTCAAGGCAGAAAAAGTACCAAAAATGCCGCTCCCAAGCATAGGTACTCTATCTTCAGGAAGATATTTCGTTGTGACCTACTTCAATCATACAAATAAAGTTATGATGTGAAAGCGCATGAGACGTACTTTAATAGACTACAATTCAGGATTGCACATACATCAATTTGGGATTTTTTTCATTTAGCCTTTGTCCCTAAAAATGGTCTTCTGACCGATGTCTTTATTACCGAGCTTCTTTATACGACGAAATAGATCATCTGTGTGTCTAGTTGCCACATCAAAATGAAAAGATCACCAACTATGGATCATCACAAATGAGCAATCATGAATCTGTAAAAAATGCCCTGTATTCTTTCGACCAAACTTTGATTTTTTCAAAATTTCAATTTATTCCTAAAACCACATTTTATATCTGGATTTTATCAAAACTCACGGAAATATCAAGAATCATAATTCAATCATGCACGCGAAACTTCTTTGTATTTTTCAAAAACAACAAACAATATTTTTCATTTTCAAATTCTCGCAAGACGGCCAAAGTGTCCATCTGACCGAGACCACAAAATTATAGGTCAGAAGACACCAACGATATAGTGCAAATACAATATGACAGCTTGTACGAGTAAAAATACTCATTTGACGCGGGTGCCAATGGTCACTATGATTTTCGAGTTCAGTATGAAGAACTGACTGTTTGCAAATCTTCAAAGTAAATGAAGTTGCAAAGTTGAAAAGACAAAAATTGCCCAAAATGTTGATATACTTCGGGTGTCCAATAAGTTTTGAGACTATGCGTGTAGTTCTCTTTGCATGAACATTAGCAACCAATAAAAACGTAGTATTTATGCACTAGCGTACTATCGATTTTCCGATTTCGTTACGAGCCAAATTACGCACGCTTTAAGCATTCAGTGCTATCCGAGCAGAAGTTTCTTGTCTTTGTGCAACGCGTCGTCAGATTCAACGTTAAAGACAAATTGTTTTCTCTTCCACACATGTCTGCCAACAAAGAGCACTACCGATTTTATGCTTACACCCGAGGGAGATTAGGCATAAGTGATCAAAGAATATTTGAGGAGCTCCAACAGGTTTATGGAGAAGACACCCATAGCCGAGCAACTGTTTTTCGGTGGGTTAACTTTCAGCTATCGGTGAACGATCAAGGCCAGAGTCTCACTTTTGGAGATGCAGCCAGAAGTGGTCGTCCTTCGTCGGTGCGAGTACCGGAAGTGGTGAATGCCGTACGTGAGTTAGTCGAAGATGACCCCAAAATATCGACAAGAGAGATATCCGAATGGCTTGATGTCCCCAAATCATCTGCGCACAAAATCTTGACCGAAGATCTCTCACTTCGTTGTGTGACTTCTGTTTGGGTTCCACATGAGCTTTCAGATGAACACAAAGATCTTCGTGTGAATTTTGCGAAGAACTTCCGTAAAGTTTTCCATCGTGAAGGCTTAAACACCATGTTCAATAAACTCGCGGTGCAAGATGAAACGTGGATACGTTTCAAAGGAGAGTGTCGGAAGTCCCGCAACGAGTGCTGGCTGAGGAAGGAGCTGGATCGACCTCAGGTGGTCAAATCCAGCATTTCGAACGAGAGAACACTTCTTCTTGCTTCCTTCACACCAAACAAGCGCTTTTGCTTCGACATAACTGCCTCTCGAGAGACTATTGATTCTCAGCGCATTATTGACTTTGTTCGTCACACTGGTGACTTGTGGCGGTCCCTTCGTTCAAAACCTATCCGACTCAACGAGCTGCTTTGGCAGTGGGACAATGCTCGTCCCCACACTTCGGCTGTGGTACGTGAGTACATGGAGAAGCGAGATGTCACTCTTCTTTTCCAACCACCCTACAGTCCAGACTTCAACCTCTGTGACAGGTTTCTGTTCACTTGGTTGAAGACGGACATGGAAAATCGAATTTTTGTGGACCACCTCCAAGTCAAAGAGGCCACGTTGCAGTGGGCACGGTCACTCAACGAAGATGACCTCCACAGTGAGGTACATCGACTTCTGGATCACTGCCAAGCTGTGATTGATGTAGGAGGTTCATATGTAACTTAATGAATATATTTTTTGATAATTGGAAATAAATTGTTTTTAATAGAAAAGAATCTCAAAACTTATTGGACACCCGAAGTACTCGTATAAGATGGATTTACCCATTTATCTAAATTTGTTCACATCTTCAAAACCCAAAATCTGTGTCACAGCCTGTGTGATAGTGTACTGGTGGCAAGAAAGCAAGAAAGCAAAAGATGTGCTTCCCTATAGTGAGAACAATTATCGTTCTGGGACTCATGCTATGTTAGTTTGATGATTACTTATAAACATTCTTACATGACGTCTGAGTGAACAAATTCCCAGAGAGTTATCGAAAGTGGGCAGCGAGGTATAAGGATGAGGCTCCAATGAAAATGCTGACAGTGTTTTGTTGAAATGAAAATGTGTGTGATGAAAATGTTAACAGTAAACATAAACATTTACTGTTAATAACACAGTAATACTCTCAATGAAAGTGCTCTCAACATTTCAATTGTTATGTTTGAAAAATCCCTGATGAACCATATATGAAACTTGTGGGAGGACTCAGGGTAACCCGATCCTAGGTGAAAAATGAAAATACCGCTTTACTGATGCCACACTAGGAGAAATTAAAACCATATAAGTTTAATACAGAGAGGTTGAAGAGGGGGTTAGACAGTAATATGACAATAGAGCTGATGTGACTTTGCGCGAGAAGGATGTTAGAATGACATCTAGTCTATGTACAATTTAGCCTATGTCTACTAATGATGAATATTTTGAGGACGGCATAGAGTCTAATTAGGAAAGGAAATACAAGTAGGCCTACCTCAGTATGCTCTTACCACAGACCACCACATTGGTCTTTCGCGTGATTAATACTTGTGAAGATTTTTTGTTATGTGTCCTATAGTTTCTCGATTCGTAAGTATTTCAGAAGTCTTGCTTTGTTTGATTTCATTTTCAATTTTTGACAACAGGCCGAGTAGGCTTATGAGCATTTTATGCATGTGCTGAAATAGTCTGCGAAAAGGACCAATGAAAAGACAATATAGATGAGAAGTCTTTACAAATTGAGATTTAGGTTCAAGGAAAATCAATCAAATGAAAATCAGCAAAATAGTTCATTATGTAAAAATAGTAGCACATTAATCAGGTTAATAACCTGTTTATGCGCATAATATTTTGCGAGTAGGCCTACGTATAGGCTAATGCATAGAACGTCTACTGAGGAGATCAACTAGCATTCACTAGACTTGAGATTGAATCCAAAAAGGAAGACGTGCCAAATATTTTAGGTTTTAACAAAAATGAAGTTTAGAAGTAAGTAAGTCTCAACGTGTCTCCTGTGATTCGGGATTTCCAAGAACGCATTCCCTTGCATTTAGAATGCTTCACTTTTATACCATATAATTCAGCGCTGAATCGTTGGAAAAATTTAACCGAGTTAACAGAATTTCCGAAACCCAATTCGATTTTCACAAAACTCGATTCCAGTTAAACGCAGTAGGTCTATACCTAGTTTTATGAGAAGTTAACTATGATGCGTAACTTAAGCATAGTTGCTTGATCATGGAATTTAAATCTCGGTTAAACTCGGTACTCGGAGAAGTATGAAACTCAGTTGATAACACTGTTTCAATGTGAAATATATATTAAAAGGGTAAATTCAAAAGGGCAGTTTTACAAAAGTGCATTTGGTGAGTCTATAATTGGTCATCCAGACAAGGTAATTAGTAGGAACACTTGACACTAAATCTTATCGACATGTCATTTAGAAATAATCAGTGATTTATTCAGTTGTGTCATCACTTAAAGTATGATGCTAAATAGACTTGTCAAGTGGGGCGGAGAGAGACTTGACCATCTGTCTTATCTACGTGAAAGAGAGTACAAAGTACATTATTCCTCCTACACATGTGACCGAATCCAGCTATGCAATCTTTCAGAAAGATTTCGAGGTTTTTTTAATTTTAATTATAACTGATTGCAAGCTTATCACTTTACTTTCTTTACACCATAGGGCACTAGTCAATGTTTATTTGCAATCGCCTATCTTTAAGTGCGGCGTTTATTAGAGGACGGTGCTTAATAGAGGTTGGCATTTATTGAAACATGCGATTTTCCTCTTGCTAGATATACCCAAATTGAATAACAAAATAATTACTAGGCATGTGACCTGTACGGAGAGTATCAATAAGGGCTAAAAACTAATCTAGCATTCTTCTTACTGCATTGCCGACAAGGCATGGTGGTTTCGGGACTGAATAAGCACAGAGTGGTACTGATTTCATGGAATTACCGTTACAGTGGTTGTATTTGCCGTTTCTTTCCCAAGGCCACTTGAAGGCAGGGATCACACAAAACGTGAGCGCTTCGAGTCATTACATGATCTGACTCAATGCTCGGCGGTACAAGAATCTCTATAAGCTACAGAATCTGATTCTAATTCAGAATCTGATGTTGATGACATGACGATATAAAGTTAGATAGATGCATTGATTGGTGTGAGGTTGAGTGTAACGCTTTTATTAATGTCTGTTGACTACAAATCAAGAAACCAAAAAGTACCAGAATGAGATTTAACCTGGACAAACTGAAGGACCCAACCATACTTGAATCTTTCCAAGCTACTGTTGACGGAAAATATGCAATGCTCCTGACACTTAAGGATGACACTGAAACAATGACGCAAAGTTCAACTCAGTGATAAAAGAAGCGGCAGATAACATCTTGGGAAAACATCGACGCAAGACACAGCCATGGGTGACAGATGAGATCCTTGAAATGTTCGACAAGAGAAGGGAACTAAAGAGAACAAAATACACAACTTCTGGTGCAATAGCATATACAAAGAGAGACCAGGAAGAAGATTAGAAAAGGCATGACAAAGGCCAAAGAAAAATGGATACAGAAGCAATGTGCAGAAGTTGATAGGAACCTGAACAAGAACAACAGCAAGAGGGCATATCAAGTCGTGAAAGACCTCACTCAGCAACGACAGACAAGGGTAAGTGTCACTCAAGATAAAGACGGAAAATGTCTGACAGAAAAGAAGGACATCGCTAACAGATGGAGTGAGTACTGTTCAGCACTCTACAATCAACAGACGAACGGAAATGCCAGCGCTCTCACCTGCCAAGAATCCTCCAATGATGACAACCACCCTTTTCTTAGAGAGTAAGTGAAAGCAGCAATACAATCACTGGAGAATGGAAAACCGCTGGAGTTGACAGATAACGGCAGAGCTGATCAAGAGTGGAGGAGAAGAAATGATTGATGTCCGCAATCTGCAACAAGATCTGGCAAACTGGAAAATGACCAATACCTTGTACTCAGTCGCTGACAATAACGCTTCCAAAGAAAGGCAACCAATAACTAAGCGAAAACCATCGAACGATCAGCCTTTTCAGCCATGCCAGTAAAGTGATGCTCAAAGTCGTTTTCAACAGACTGAAAGCACAAGCAGAAGAGATCATCGCCGAAGAGGGGACAGGCTTTCGAAGGGGAAGAAGCACCACACAACAAATTTTCAACCCGAGGGTTCTGTGCGAAAGTACAGTACAACCAGCACCAGCAGAATATGTATCATGTCTTTATCAATTTCAAAAAAGGATTCGATAGGGTATGGCATGATGCGTTGTGGGCAACAATGAATAAGTACAACACGGGTCAAAAGCTGATTAATCAAACAATCAAACAGCTATATACCAAAGTCAGCACCGCAGTATTGGTACATGGCACCGTAGGAGATTGGTTCCACACATTCGTCGGAGTGCGACAGGGGTGTCTACTCTCACCCACCTTATTTAACCTCTTCATTGAACGCATCATAACTGATGCCTTTGAAGGCCACCATGGCACTGTCACCATCGCAGGACAGGTAATCACAAACCTATGGCTTGCTAACGACATCGACGGTCTGGCTGGAAGAAGATGAAAATATGAAGAACTCACCAAACTGGTGGATCAGATCGACAAGACAGCGTCGACATACGGAATGCACGTTAGTGCTGAGAAAGCCAAACTGATCACAAACAGTGCAGCTCCTATAACGACGAGAATCACAGTCAGAGGACTAGAACTGGAAGCTGAAACTCAATTCAAGTACCTGGGAGCAATCATCAGCGAGCAGGGTTCCGAGACGGAAGTCTTGGCAAGAGCAGCTCAGACAGCAGCAGCACTAGCGAGCACTAGCATCTCAAACCTATATGGAGAGACAAGAATATCAGTCTCACGTCAAAGTTGAAACTCCTACATGTGGGGGTCCTTTCTATCTTCATATATGCATGCGAGACGTGGACACTGACAGCAGAACCACAGAAAAAGATCCAGGCAGCAGAGATGAGATGCTTCAGAAGAGTGTTTGGTATCTCTTACACAGACCATGTAACAAACGCCGAAGTACGCAGAGCCATCAAACAACACCACGAGCACAATGAAGACCTACTGACCACAGTGAAAAAGAGAAAATTGAAGTGGCATGTGCACGTTACAAGAGCGAGTGAAATATCGAGGACCATACTCCAAGGAACAGTTCGAGGACAGAGGAACGAGGCAGACAGAAGAAGAGGTGGATGGACAGCATCACCAAATGGACATGGGAAAGCTTCACGACCACCCAGGCCATCGCACACGATCCACGGAGGTGGAGACGGCTGGTGCACCATTCACTACCGCAGCGACCCAACAGATCACCGCTGATCCGGGATCCGGCGGATCCTGTTGTAAATATCCGGATCCGGGATCCGGTATGAGATCCACCCGGATCCAGGATCCAGCGAAGAGCGTTTATGATGAGATGTTGATGGTCATTAATGTTGTGGAAAGTACTATTTAACGATAGAAGTTATAAAAGTCATAGAACCTCAAACTTGTTTTACTCGTTGCTCACTTAGAGGTGGGAGTGGCAGCCAAGAATGCGAATATAAATCTTAAAAGAAATGTTTTATCCAGGAATATCTGTAGCTCGGTATAGAATGACCATCTATCAATGTGTAAAAAAGATGAAGTAACTTTTTCATGCTTTGTTCATTCATATTGTCATGTTACCGTCGTAGACTTGTGACCACTGCACCCGCTTTACTAATCCACACCAAGGAATGAATAAAGATCCGTGACTTTCAAAGATCACAATTAGAGATCACATAATAACACAAAAAAGATCCATTGTGCTTCTCCAAACATGTGATATTGATCCGACTACATGTACCTTTCACTTACAATTGACAATAGCTGAAATTATTAATAAGTCTATAATAGTTGGATATGCGCATATCAGTTAAATAAACACAAATAAAAGCAAGTTTGCCGTCTTTCCTTTCTTTTAATTAAATACACTTGTTTATAGTTGTTGAAATTGTTTTTTTGATTGACAATCATGGTAAATGTAGGCTTAATTAATTCAGAAATTCAGTTACAGTTATCATGTCTTAAGAGAGAGTACACATTTCTCTATGCTCAGTCTCAGATTGCATTACCGATATTTTAGATGCTTGTAATCATCCATTGATATTTAGTAATGATGTTTTGTAAAAAAGGTTATTATAACTGAGAACCAGAGTGACAACTGCAACTGGCGATAGCAAAATCCTAGGATTTCAATATCACTTCATTAGTATGTTTTTATGTATTGTGAATCGCATAATTTAAACTTAATCTCAGGAACCAGACTATTCAATGTTTCATGATAGTGAAAACGAATTACATGCAGTTTTATGACTTTTGATCATAGGATCCGGGATCCGCCCGAGTACCCGGGTCTAGGATCCGGATCCGGAACCGGGATCCGGGTGGTTGCAAAAACCCGGGTATTTGCAGTCCCTGCTCAGGACTTATTTGAGAGGCCGCAGTTTTACAGACTTTGTTTACATAACATAACAACTGTGATTTATATTTGAAGCTGACATAGAACTTGCTTTGGAGAAAAAAATCAAATTATCAAATTTTGTGACAATAATAGTTCAGCGCTTCTCCGGTCTCACTTTTGGAGCTCATCGAGATTTGGGTGGTGATTACGATGTGTGGCGGAATTATTTAAAGGATGCATGATTATGAAAAACAATCGTTTTTCCATTCAGAACATCTCACCATTTAACCAAGTACATGTATGACTTCCGCTTTGGATCCAACTGCTTTCAATTTTCATTTTCCACAAGAAATAATTAGAGATGCTTAGTTGTTTACGCTTCTTCAACATGAACTTTGGAAAACTTTAATGAATTCAACCAGTAATTGACTAATGAGCATGACGAATTTCTATAATCAAGCTCGAGCAATGATTTGAGACAGAAAACATAAAGATCACCTATTGAAGAGTGAGTAAGTGGCGGCACTAGCCCGGCATCGAGTGGATACCTGTCTTGGCATGTACTTTATGAATGTGCTCATCAATTGCCGGTGACGCATTGAACGGTTGTCAAGCAATTTTCCCAACCGTGGCAATTAATGTACTTATAAAAACTGCTTGTATCGAAGGAAATCAACACTTGACATTTTATATTGGGTAGGGCTATAACAGCAAAGACATTTAATTGTTTAAGAGGGCTAGATGAGAAATAGATGCCTAAATTTGAACTCATTTTAGAACGGTCCTTATCGTGGCAAAAAAAGCATTACGGCAATGGGGCGAAATTGCTGTTTTGTCGGCTGTACGGTGTGCAATGCGACAAAAAACCTTGGAAATGGCACATGATATAAAGCATAATTCACTGATATTATATGATAAGTTTCAAGAATATTCGTTCAGTAGTTTCTCTGATAAAAATTGTTAAAGATGAGAGCGGTAATAAAGCAATTTAATGCAGTACTATCAATTTGGAAGAAAAAATATTCGGATGAAGACTGATGGGGTGTTGATGAACAGTCAACTCCCTCTGTAGAATTCATGACTATTAAAAAATTCGGTGAGAATCTGAATATCACACTGAGCAATTGGCTGTTTAAGGCTCAGCCATGTCAACAACGCTCTTCGAGTTATTCACCAGGCTGAAACTACAATATGGATCTATGTATTGCAAAAAATAAACAGAGGGCACTTTAGGTCCAAGTGGAATCAATCATCGGATATCTGTCAATGTCAAAGATGTTGTCAATGTGCATTGTATAACACACGTAATATATGTTGTCTGTTTTTATTTGCTTAAGCCAATTTTATATCAAATTTTTGATAGTTCATATTTATTTTTCTGTTGTATCATGTAATTTTTTACCGCAAAATTACATTTACACGTTAGATTATTGCCAAGCTTGGCCATTGCGTCTGGCATGGCCGGTTACTGGTGGGCACCGTAC
>CAJQUW010007831.1:0-23546 GCA_907163375.1 Prostheceraeus crozeri
AGATTTACAATCTTAGTTCAGACAGCGGTTCATGGTAAATTTTGCACAACAGAAATATGGCGATCATGTTTTCTTCCAATGCAATGTTATCCACTGTTAGAATTATTTGTCAGGATAATTTGCTTTAAGTTTCAATGATCATCACACTATAAATGAGCTAATCGCAGGGGCAATTTTCTGTCATCTGGAACATTCATCGTAATCGAAATATAATTTGCAGAATTTTCGAATCGATTAATTAGAAAATTGCCATCTCATGTCAAGTAATGAGACCGGAAAGTTGACACTCTGTTTGTCAGGAGGGCAACGACATGGCCTGAATAGTAGGCCTTGCCTACATTCTTTGGTTTATTCACGGGATCGTCAAGTAGGCAAGTCATTCCTTGAAAATGCATGAAACTGAAGGAAGGACTTGTGGAATTGAAACTGATAAATTGTTTAGGTCTAATTTTTGGAATATGAATTTCGCAAGGAAGTGGAGGGGAGCACAGTATGGAAGTTACAATATCCGAAAGCAATGGACCTATTGTCAATAAGATCTTTGTAAAGGGATAAAACAGCAGAGCATTTACTGGCCTCACACCAAGTGAGCAAAAATTAGAGGAAAAACTTGACAACAATAATAAATATGAACAGGACAAAGAACAAGAATAGAAGGATATCAGCAGATGTCACTTCCCTTTCAGGCTATGGTTTTTAATGATTTTTGTTATTTTCTTGATATTGTTATTTATGAATTGAAGCCAAAATAGGCTACCAAAATTCACTCTAGGCATTCGATAGGGCTCTGAGATTCTTAAAGATATTTTTATATGCTGGGATTAGAAAATGAGAGAATCTAAAAAAACAAGAAATCGCAGTGGGCAGCAATGGTATGAATACACATATAGACATACGATAATTAGACTTCTAAAATATCTGTCACATGCATGTGCAGATATCATCATTACGAGAAATTACTGTCTACTTTCGTCCACATTGTACCATAGCTAAGTTACGCACGATGATGATGCTGAAGCACTGCATGTCGCCTTCTTTAAATCGCACCCCTCCGAGCAAACGGATACCCGATCAGCATCTTATAGTTTCTCCGGATATCCACGGATCTTCACGGCTGAACGGATGCACACCATTTTTTCTACGTCAGGAGCCGCTTGGATATCCAGTTTATCTCCGCGGATAACAAATTTTTATCCCAAGGAGATCCGTGTCTTATAAGCGGATATGTTTGATATCCAACCGATATCTGGTTCGTTTTTTTTGACGGATATCCGTGCTATCGGCTGTGCATTCTGGTTATCCGCCTGGCATCCCTTTGTTAACAATGGATATGGAGCAATCGCGACTTCGATGTCAGTTTGCTATTAAATCAAAAAAGTTATCAGTTAGCCAAGCTGCTGTATTATTATCCAATCTTATTAATTTTCATCGATATGACGGCCTGTTCACGTAAAAAGGATTTTCAAATTATATCTTACATAAAAATCAAAATGTCAATGTCTGATAAGTTGAACATTCGTCTTTGTTATTGAGGCTTGGTTTCATAGATTTTATTAATATGGCCTCTCTGAAACGTAGGTTAATGCTGTTTGTATCAAACGCTATGATTTTGACTGTAAACGGGAAAGCTATGATAGGAGAGCAACTTAGGTGATGTTTGAGTACACTTGAGTCTTTGTTTGTGGCATGTTCTTTAATGCGTGTATGGAGTGAACGGACTGTACTCCCGATATAATTACTTTTACACGTTTTGCATGTTATTTCATACACTACCATAGCTCTCAAACAGATGTTGCTGTCAGCAATAACGCACTGATTCAATTTACACTTATGTTTGGAATGTGATTTTCTACTTACGAATGGCTTTGAGAAAATCACATTCCAATCAGATTAGCTGCAAAGGACTTTCATCTCCGAAAACAGAAGTCCACATCTTCTTTTCTTCCTCTTCTGAAATGATTTCTGCGTGTTTGCGCTGCAGCCCTACACCATTTCTCGTGGCGATCTTCATCGCAGCATCCAAGCTTCGTGTTATGAGATGAAACTTATGTTCTTTGAAAAAGTCCACACTTCGATTACCATCGCGATTGATGTGATGCTGAATCCCGGAAATAATGCTGACGAGACTAGTTGGAGAATAGCATCCTCCGCCATCTTTTCTTGTTTCATGAATGAAGCGAGATACATTGTCAATAAGTTGTTCATCGGTCAAATTTTGTACTTGCACATCTGCATTGAACCTTTGTTTATACCAATACGTAAACATATTGATCGCCCACCTATCACGTTTGACTGTGTTCTTCGGGATTAACTGATTGTTCGTGTCATTAATGCTGTCGATTTCAACAAATCTGTGCTGTTGCTGATTTTTGCTTGTTGTTGGCATTTGGTTGTTCATATCAGGAAATTGAATTTCACTAAAATTGCAATTTTGGTCGCATGATGTTTCATTTATCATTCGTTGAATTTTCTCTTCGGAGAGTCCGCTGATCACAGGATGCCTATCAAAATTCAGCATACCATTCCAAGCCATCGCTTATGATTAAATGACTATGCGCAATCTCATAATATTCTTTGAAATTTGAATGTAGTATTGAATGAAATAGCGTCCGGGATTTATTTTTTGTCCGGGATATATCTAAATAGATCCCTGAAGGTGACATATTGAATCCTATGGTTTAACATAGATAACTCATGACCATGGAGTGAGATATCAAACTTAAATCCCTCCAGCCTTCGGTAGTCGGGATTTAAACAGATATCTCCCTCCAGCGTCATGAGTTATCTACTACCTAGCACCTGGATTGGACACGTCTTACATACATGTAAGTTGGCCGCCTAGATACTCGAAAATGCATTGAGGAAATAGCAAAGTAATTTCAAGATATCTTTAACACAGAGATAAAGTCAATTTTTCATTGAAAATCTAGAAATCTATCATTTCACTTTGCAAAATAATTTTTGAAAAAAATGACCATATCTCTGTGTTAATGATATCTAGAAATCAATTTGCTATATCCTCAATATATTTTCGAGTATGAATTTAGAAGTCTATGTTTGAATATCTAGGGTTAGGATGGCGTGGTAAGTTTGAAAAATATCATTTGTTATCATGGCCTTTTTGACGACGTCTATATTGACTTCAGCAAATTTCCTGATGGTTGCATAACTGGACTGACCTTGGAAGAAATTGATGACTATCTTTCTAACATTGAGAATGAAGAAAGACTCAAAAGCATTGAAACGAACATCCAAGAGGCTCATTCCTGTTTGGATAACACATTAACAGCAGCACAAACAAAATTTTATGTTCGCAAGTTTAAAGAATTTCTAAGAAAAGAAGGATTGAATGCAGATTTTGAAAGTCAAGACAATAAGACCCTGTTGAAATATCTGCCGTATTGGCTCCTCAATTCAAAAAGGAAAGATGGCAGGAATTTCAAGCCCCAAACATATAACTGCATGAAAGCTGCAATACACAGGCATGTACTAACAACAAATGGTAGAAGTATAATTGGAAATCCGGATTTTGAGCAGTTGAAGATTACCGAAAGTGCATGTACAACACGTTATCTGGAAGAACCAAGAACTACAGAAGAAAGAGAATCGGGATATAAAGACATCGACGAAAAAGATATTTCAACCGAAGTGATCCAGTCAGACTGCAACGAGAAGTTATATTCAAGATTATTTGGCACTTCGGATTTCGCGGACGAGAATGGCTAAGAGGTCTCGACAAAAATTCCGTCATATTCTCAATTTGTCCTACATCTGGTTTGCAGTATGTTGACCTAAAAAAACCCGTTGTCAAAATGTACTAATTACAAAAAACCTAACGAAAGAAAATGCATTGTCATGTTTGAAAAGCCAGAAGATGAGCAGTGTCCATTCAAATTGATGAAAAAATACATTGATCTGAGACCAGCAACAGTTATATGCCTGTTTCCAAAACCACTTAAATAATTTCTTACCAGGACGATGGTATTCCGATAAAATGGTTGTCGGGAAGAATACTCTAGATGATGTGATGAAAAACATCTCGAAAGATGCTTCGCTATCAATGAAATATACTAATCATTGTGTACGATCTTCTGTTGTTACGTCGTTGTGCGACGTAAGGGTTCCACCGCAAGACATTCAGATTGTGACGGGAGATGAGAAATTAGAGACTATTGACCATTATACCAAGAAAATCAATGTTTCAAAGCGAATACGCTTATCACATACCCTTACAGAGTGTTTGGATAAGAATCGTGAAGAAAAAAAGCATCTAATGCAAAGGAATATTGATGTCAAAATTGCGAACAATGCAGAAATAGAAGTGAAAAGGAAAAATCCCGTAGCTGTTTTGGAAAAGGATGGTATGAAACCTTCGTTTTTTATGTAAGAATGTTAGACTTTTCTATTCATTGTTATAAAGCGTTATATGACTTGTGGATGTCTATTGCAGGCGGGGATTAAATGGCATTTAATGCCCGCCTTTTTGTAATGCATTGAATTGCCAATGAAATTTCTTTGTATCAAACGGGAACTGCTCCATTTAATTTGGTTTTAATAGACATCTTGCCCTGAATAGCTCGATTGAATGACTGAAATCAATGATGATTTTCTACAGAGCCCATGCAGCTCAGAACATTAAAGCATGTCAAGCTTGAGATATCTACCAATCATAACTGCGAAACATAGGAATCTCCTCAATGCCATTTTCAATAGGAACGAGAAGATGGATGGTGAAATGCTCCTACCTCAATGGTATCACATAGCAAATTAGACAGCCTTAATTTTCGTGAGGCATGCACTTCTACTCTTCTATAATATAATTGTCAATTCGAAGATGAAGCAAAACAAAAAATCCTTATAACGCTATGTTTCTGGTAACTTCTGCAACAGATCTTGACCAATTATTGTAAGGGTAGAATTCTTAAACCCACTGCGTAAATAACTATGCTTGTCCCTCCTGACGCTCTACTGACTTTCTGTTGATTCTTTTTAGCTTTTTTGCCCCTTAAGAAGCGTGAATACACGAAACGTCGCTCCTGTAAGCCTACATAGTTATTATTACAATTTTATAGCCAATAAATTCTTTAAGAAGACACCACTTTTGGCTCATGAAGAATCGTCTGTTTGCGACAATCGTATTCATCAAATAGTGTGAATTCCAAAAATAATAATTAGTATTATAATATAGTATTTATTTAAAGTACTTTATTATAGTAGTTCTATATTAGTATTACAGTATCATAGGACAATGATAATGGCATTATTAGTTCTCCAACGTTATCAAAATGTTGCCATTAGTTCAGGCCTCCCCGGCCAAACTACAAATTTTTCTAGGCTTTTAGGTTTTCAAAAATCTCGAAATCTGTACGAGCGAGATCAAACAAAAATGGGAGACATTAATTTGGGTCGGCACAAAATGGGAAGCATCTTCAGCAAAACTATAGCGAAGGATGTAAGCCTAATACAATCCATGAAGACTGGAAGCAAATGGAATAAGATGAAAAGCAAGTAGGCCTATACATGTAGTCTACCAACTACGTTCAACTAGAATACTGCAGGTACTATAGTACTGTCCCAAATCGGAATTCCCAGCTAACACACATGTAAATACAAATCTACTTGATGCACCACACTATCCCGAAGAAGGATTCTTCAGATGCCCTCACCGATATGCCCTCAAGCACAGTCTATTAATCAGGACTTTCGACTTTGATACTCAGAGAAATTGATAAGCCAGTCGCTGCAGTGTCGATTTTATCCTTCTAGATGAATTTTGATAACTATGAAGCAATGGGAAAAATTCTCCTAACAAATTATACTTTGGTGTAAATAACGAATCCTTTTTAAGAGATGAAAGAAGAAATAGAGACGGGCTGATGATACCGCAGTACATGAAAAAGTACATGCATAGGCTATACCCTCATTCAGGCTAAAATTCAAACCGCAAGCCATATCCTTTCATTATAACAATGATATGAGACAAGTCATTGCTCAAAATGATGTATCTTTCAACACGACCGAATTTCAATTTCGACTGAAAGTCTGAGTGCTTTATTGTCTTAGAGTATGATAATAAAGCACTCTATTTGATTTAAAGCATATTTACCATTTGAAAGCAGTGCTATTTTTTCTCTTAGAAAATATAACACCGGTGAGGAAAATAAAGTTCAGTTATCCTAGATCCACATTTGTCTCAAGTTAAATGATGTACATCTGTGATTTACGGCAACTCTAATTTCACAGTCCTATATATATTTCAACCATTGCACCATTTCTATTCAATATTATTCTCCTGGTGTCTGCTTTTGGATTTGTAATCAAATTATGTGCTACTCTGAGAGGTAGGCATAAGACTAATTTACGCTATGCTTTCTACAGCAAAATGCAGCTTCAAAATCTGTTTCACGGCAGGCCTATGTGAAATGGAGAAGATACTTTTCAAGAACTCATTGCTGCTTCGTTCATATGCCGCTATCTAGTTGACTGCTTCTTGAAAAGCATCCTTCCTTTCGGTCCATATTTCTCTACAACCAACCAAGTTTGTGTACATACGCATCAGGCTAATTGTATTACTTAAATCGATGAATTAATTTATAGATTATTTGCTGTTGTTAACGTGACTTTACTGTGTTTTGTAAGCTCACTGCTATATAGCCGTTTTTCATTTGAAGCAAAATATAAATTTATAGTTGTATGAAATTATAGTATGATAGTATTATTATAGTATTATAGTATTATAGTAATATAGTATTATAGAAATTATAGTATTATAGTATTATATTATAGTATGAAATTATTTTTTTGTACATTCCTGCAAATGCGAATAACACTAATGCAGGCTTATATTCGTAGCAGTAGGATGTTGCCAATTTTATGTTGCATTTAAATTCCAATGAACAGACAGGCGAAACATGCCCATACACGCTTTCCAAAAGTTATATGTAATTGAAGCAACTGCAAAAACGTGAATTTTGGTAAACGCCATTAAAGAAATGACACTATTTTATAGCATGCAGCTACTTTGCTTTAGGGGGCTGGAAATGGACTTTCAATTAAGATATTGTTGAAATTTTGTTTCATAGGCATTAGAATGATAAGGTGGACCGGGGTAAACTGTTAACAAAGTGACCTTGTAGAGAAGAATGTCGAATAAAAGCACCTTAATTGACAAAGATGTCCCCTAGCTTTGTCAAAGTATAGGCCTTAATATTCAATTCATAGCACTATTTGTAAACTGCAGATAGAATATGTTTTTCGTAGTGAGTAGTTCGGCATTTTTTTACTTTTTTGCCCACGTTATTACTGTATGCGCATCAATTCATCATCTTAAACTAAAGGGTCTAACAGTTTAAGACCCTTTTTTTCTCAAGCCTAACAGTTTTCAGTTTGAGGCTCATGTGTGCTCTTAAGATTGCAGGTTTGTCAATTTTTCATGATTTTTATTGATTTCAGCTATATAGAATTTTGCTATGGGAATGCTATTGTGCAAAATTCGCAAGTGTTACGTGGCAAAATTCTTTCCCATAGGAAGCGTTTTTCAAGGTGACAAAAAAGTGGTGATTGGATTCGCGCACGAGTCGACGCTGAGAATTAGGCTTAGCTTAAAATGTCATGCTTGTGATTACAGAACATTTAAGAAATCGCATGAGACTTGGCAGTTTTACTACCCGTTTGTTTATTTTCTGCACCCAGAAACTATACAAATATTTTTATATTTTGTAGGCTATTGAATATTGATACTTTGAGAACTTCTGCCAAATTACAGTTACATTATTGTGTATAAGGTGACCATTTGATCAAGATGAATAATTCTAGGATTTGTATGGCAACTTTCCCTGAGCATGTTGACGCAGTTTTCATTTTCTGTTTTTACTGCATTTGTGCAAAATTTTTGCATGTCGCTAAGTGACGACTAAAAATTGCTGAGAGTTAATTGCCAAATCTGTCTAATGCTCTATCATCAGTGTCTAACATATATTGGAAAAAAATAATTTCTCGATTTAATATGATGCATTTATGCAAGACAGGCGGTCACCCTACTAGTCAGGGAATTCGTCACCTTGAAATCTACCCACTTCAATTAGATTATGGTAGCCTATTTATTGACTATCTTGAATAATAAATTCTAAGGGGACCTCGTCAACCAGTCCCTCTGATTCTACCAGGCCATATTTGCATGCAAGCATAAACTATATGAAGAGGTAGAGACGTTCTGTAACTTACTCTGTGATGGTTGATCGCGATTATGAATGCATGATTCTCCCCTCCAACTTATTATGCAATCGTGAGTCAAATATTCAATGTGCGTCAAAACGTCTGACTTGAGTCTAATAGTCCAACGTGTCAGAATGCCGTCGTGAGTCAAAAAGTATGACTTGCGTCAGTAAGAACGAAAATCTGGAGTCTCCGAAACCGAAACCGGCGGAAAGTATTGAAAGCATGTATTGAATACATCTCAGCAAAACTCACCTGTACATCAAATTTGGTGAGATGCGAGCGTGCGGAACAAAGTCCATTTGCGTCAAAAAGTCTGACTGCGTCAAAATGTCCAACTTGGCGTCATTTTGTCTGACTTGCGTCATCTACTGACTATATGGGGATTCAAAATGTGGGCTAGAGCAGGTGAAGATGGCATTCTTCACGATTTTGAGCTATATCAAGGTGCAACTCCGGGCCGAGAAAAGTCTTCTTTGGGTGTTGGCGCTGATGTCATTCTACGACTTTCCGATACACTTCATCCTCAACATAACTTCAAAG
Source organism: Prostheceraeus crozeri (assembly GCA_907163375.1). NCBI lineage: Eukaryota > Metazoa > Platyhelminthes > Polycladida > Euryleptidae > Prostheceraeus > Prostheceraeus crozeri. The sequence goes on from CAJQUW010007831.1 coordinate 8,758, forward strand.
TGTTTGCGGATAACTTCTTCTCCGGTATTCCAATGATGACTGAATTGAAAAAGAAAGGAATTCAGTACACAGGTACAATACGCCAAAATCGCCTCCCTGAATGCAATTTACTTGAGGACAAAGTTCTCCAAAGAATGGTCGTGGAGCATATGATGTACGAGTGGATACAAACACAAACATTTGTGCTGTGAAGTGGAGCGACACAAAATGTGTGGCTCTAGTATCGACTTATTTGGGAGTTTCTCCATTGTCTGAGACTCGTCGATGGGACAAAAAGAACAGCAAGTTCGTGAATATTCAGCGACCGAATATTGTTACAGAATACCGTACAACTCTAAGATGGGCGGAGTCGATCTGCTGGATTTTCTCTGTGGGAAGTACCGCCATCAATTGCGATCGAAACGTTGGTATCTACACATATTTTGGTATACAGTGGAACTAGCTGTTGTAAACGCGTGGCTTGTCTACAAAAGAGATTGTATGAAGCGTGGTGAGCTGAATGATGTTCCGTTGAAACAATTCAAGATGGATGTCACCAAATCACTTAACCATCTGAACAGGAGCCGAAAACGAGGTCGACCCTCTGGTGAGAGCCCTCAACAGATGCCATTACCATTTCCTCGAAAAGTGAGCGTTGATCCAACCTTACAGGTTAGGAAAGATCGTGTTAATCATTTTCCTTTTTTCAAAACACGAGGAAAGTGCGCTCACTGCAAAATTGGATTCTGTGAAACCGCTTGCACCAAATTCGATGTCAGACTGTGCGTCAAAAAGTCGAGCAACTGTTTTGCTGATTATCATTGAGAGTATGTGAGTCATTTACATGGATATTTGGTTGCTAATAAATGATAGTCTTTTAAACAAGATTATCGCTTTCTTCAATTTGCAAATGGATAATTATGATCTAACTGGCATCTATCTAAATATTACACATAATTAATAGGTGTAGGAAAGAATGGGAACTACATGTAATTGATGTATGGTAAAACAGTTTATTATACTTTGTTATAATAATAATATAAAGGCCTATAGCCTTACCATGCCTTTACAAATTTAGGCTAATATTAGGCAATTAAATGGATTTATGAAGAAACACACATTTATTAAAGTAACTTGGATGCATGTATCGCACCAATGAAGTAGACCTACTGCAATATCTAAGCCATTGTATCCTACCTGTAAATAATAAGTGGCTATATCAATCGAATTTATTACATAATTTATCAAAATTGAGTAACAATATCTTGATAAGGGTTTATTAAGTCGTTTTAACATTATGAAACAATTATATGAACATGTTCAATTTTCTACTTTCCATACCTCTACTGCCCGGAGTTGCAAATATGCAACCAAACCAGAGGAACTAATGAAATATTTGTATGCTCAATTCAAATATTGAATATCATTTCTATAACTCGTAGAAGTACAAAAAGCAGAAAAAATATTTTTTTGGCGATGTTTTCTGTACTTGGGCATTACAGGGTTAAAGATACCAGAAAAACTGCTTTGAAATTTCAAATTTTAAAAATAATCTACTAATCTACCTATTTAAAAACATACACATAAAATAATGCACATGAAATAACAGTTTCTCGCGGTTTTAGGTACAATCCACTATTGGAATGAATTCAGAACTTCTTCAGATTCTATTTTCAACTTCAGTGTATGTCGTAGAAATTGTTTCTTTAGCAGAATTAAATTGAAAAACTTACTTTGCAAGCTTGTTTCACTTTGCTGCAGCATAAATTGGTACAAGATACATTATACTATCCAAACTGAACATCTATTTATACAAAAGCATTATGCAGACATCGTGCCGTACAGATGTTTATAAGGTGAGATCATATAAGTGTGCAGCATAGAGAAACTAATAGCGTCATAATGAATCTTAATACTGAATGAACCCCAATTGCACGCTCTATTAAATCCCTACTCTATGGTTGAAGGTACTCTCGTTTGGAAACTACCTTTTTACAAATGTTGTAAACAATTATGCAAGAAAGCAAATCTTCCACATTTAATAAGCGTATTTTTACTTGCTTTCAATGTGCATATTAATCTTAACCCTTAAGTCATTACCCTTCGGAACTCATAGTGCATCAAAAAACCTTTTGCATCTACTCATAAAAAGCAACAATAATTCTGCGAAATTTCAACATTAATAGAAAATAGCATTTAAGTTAGGTATTTGATATTTTGAATTGCAAAATTGTAGGACGATAATAAATAAGTTCGCACCGCCATTGGAAAGCTTACACGCCAAGCATGTGCACATTGATTTTCATGCGGAATTTTAGCGATGGGCTATAGACTTACTGCAGGAAGTTAGTATAGGATCGAGTTCCCGAAGAATCTCGAAACGCGTTAGTGTCCGCGGATGGATGTGTTGTTTGGACGTAACAATTGTAATCTGAAATTTGACTTGCAGATCTACCAATTGTGGTGACATTTAATACGCCTTTCGGAACAGAAAAAACGTCATGCGGATTGCCTATACCTGAGGCATGCAAAATTATCGAAGACCTCGGTGCCGACGTAGTCGGTGTCAATTGCAGCCGTGGTCAGGAAACGATAATACCGATCGTGAGAGACATAAGGCAAAAATGCAAAGGTGTCATTGGAGCTCTACCCATCTGCTATCGAACAAACAGTGAGGAAAAAACGTGGTTCAAATTCAAGGATCCCATTTTAGGCAAGTATATTTTTAAAAATTCAATGTGTTACTGGTAAAGAGTTGAACTTTAATTGTTAATTTAACTGAACATAACAAATATTCGGAACGTCTGTGCACACTATACTTGTACGTTGTTGGAATCAAAACCTAATCGAAAAATAAAGCAAAAATTAGATCCCCAGTTTTTCTGATGTGAACACAGAAATTGATATAAAATTATGTAATTAATTAGAAGTAGGATACTGAAGGAGTATGTATGTTATAACCTGTTCTGTCAGTATCATGTAAATATTATTTCCGGTTAGTCGGATTGTATGATTCTCGGATCGGATTCGGATTTTGAAAATGTTATCGGATCTTATTTGCTTGGATTTATCTTCTTCTATTCAATTCAGACTTTATTTTCGAGCCGTCTGATTGGAGTAACCTCTGAAATCCAATCCGATGCACATCTCTAATAGCAGTGGTGTTAACGCTTTCATGTAAATGATTAAAACCTATCAATAAAAAAGTAGGCATGATGCTTTAGATTCAATAAGTAGAAACTATGATGAATAAAGAATATATCAATTTACCAGGAATATAGGAAACCGTATGCGCCACGTATTTGCGATTGAACTGATCTTTGACTGTATTCTTATGCTGACTGATTGACTTATTATATACATGTAGGTGTCGCACAAAGGTCACGATCACCCAGAACCGGAAGACATACCTCCCTCAATCGTTTACATCTTATATTAAGATAAACTTGTTATTAAGCTGCGTTCACACATGAGACCTGAGACTCATGCAATCATCCAATCAAACGGCAAGACTGTAGCTTCCGTCGTCGATTTCAAACGTCAATCAAAATTATGCTGCGACTAACTATCCTTGTCTCAAGTATGAACAACCCTGAGACCTTCAACTGAGACAACGATCCTTGTCTCAGCAAAAGTTGTGTGCGTTTCAACTTTTCTGAGACTTCCTTGTTATCAATATCCAACTGGATTGTGTATTCAGCGCTCATTCATTTCATACACACAGTAAAGAATCTACGGGGGTGCTTTGGGGGGGAATTCCCCTCCCCCGGCATCGCAACTTGCCCTCCCGTAGGAAAATATCACATTTTGCCCATATGCTCTCTAGCAAGAAATCTCCATTTCCTTGTCAATATTGTGACAAATTCATCATCTGTGAGTGAGCATGTGTTTTTCTGAATTTCTCCATCGGATAATGCCATATGAGAGGGAATGGTGTGACAAACCCAAACATTTAAAAATAAGTACTTATTGCATGATAGGACAATCGCTGGTTGTCCTGCTGGTTGCAGTAGATGCAGTACTAAATGCTATATCATCATTGAGCCGCCATTTGCAGACTTTGACTATATCTGCATCTAACATCGAATACTTCGTTCAGTCAACGAAAAATCATCTGTCTGACATAGTTAATAATGATAATGCTTCATGGCGTGATCAAGCACGGATTCTTTATGATAAAGCTTCAGAGGTTGTGTACACATTGAAGATGATGATACTAGTGAAGTAGCGCCAACCATCAAAAGACTACATAAAAAGTTTGTTGATACTTTAGATCAGAAGTTTAATAACAGTGCAAGCATTTTCATGCGAAGTGCGGCTGTATTATCAACTTACAGAACATGTACGGCTGCTGATGACTTTCAGACATCTGTAGAAAATATTGGGCGTCTTTTCCCACATGTTTTTGAGAATTTAGACCGACTAAGATCTGAGGCCTTGAGCTTTCACTATTTTGCTCAAGAAAAATCCAAGGAATTACCGGATGGGAAGCCAATACATGACTTGCTCACTAGGGATCTGGGATATCCTCTCCTGCGAGCCCTGAGCTGCTGCATTGAATGCACTCCATCTACCACTGCTAGTGTCGAGCGGTCATTTAGTCCCATGAATGGCATTCACACCAAATTGCGGAACAAATTGTCCCCTGTGTCCCTTAATCATTTAATGATGGTTGCAATTGAGGGACCAAATGAACTGAGTGACGAAACAGTTACTGAGATCATGCGATCATGGTCATCGCAGAAGTGTCGCAGAATAAAACTTTTTTGATTTGAATATACTTACATTTTTGAACGCATCAGTTTTTATTTCACTTATATTCATATACATGTCTAAGCTGATCACTAGTTCAGTAGTGTCAGATCTCTTTCTTAACCGTGTCTAGTCGGTAAAATATAGCAGATTTGCCTGCCCCCCTGCAGCTTGTAGGACCCCCCGGAATTCATATCCTAGATTCAGCACTGCATACACATGTATACGCTGTATACGCGGAATAGTAGTTTGTGTTCATGTGTTTGTCTTGGTTGCACAAGTTAATTCAGTTCAGTCTGAGCTAGTGATTTATTCGACGATATTTACGATATTAATGATACTTATTAATGTTTTCATGTTTTGCTTATTTCAAAAATCTGAATTTACATTGAATCAGATAGAAACATGATGAGGAATGTACACACTACTTCGACTTGATTGATGAAATTAGTTTAGAGCAGGGGTGCGCAACCTTTTACAGTTTTCGGCCGCCATTTCAAAGGCCGAACGAATCACGGCCGCACTTAATGTGTGCAAACAACAAGGCCAATAGCCAATCCTTTTTATATTCCACCACTCAAATTAGCTTTCCCTGATGAGACGCAGTGAAAATCGCATAAAGGTATACTTCGTAAAGAATGACTTAGCAAGTTACCCCATATAAAACGTCTTCAGATGAAGGAACAGTTACAAGATAGCTAGTATGCTATGACGATTGTTTTCCGATTGGCTTGAACTCCAGAAATATTTGCAATATACATGTACAAGATTCTTTTTCATTTGCTTTTCATTGTCATGGCCGCACTTTGCCTCTGCTACGGCCGCAGACTGCGCACCCTGGTTTAGATCTATATCATGGTGGTCATGTTTTTTTTACTGCCAAAATCGGGACACTAAATTGTCAGTAGTAGAGAAAACATGAAAAACAACGGACTTGCATATACATGTACATGTTCATAAAGATGCGCAATAGTCAACTTAATGTCAATGCATTGAATCACGACCGCATAAAATTACTATGGTAGCAAGTGAATATTTTCATTTGGATTTCGTCGGTTAGTTCATTCCCACGGTACATGCCGAATGAGACCATGTGTTGTCAATTGAGTTTTTCAAGAATGAAAGCGATGGTTTTGCGCTTGATAAATTTCAAAAACGTTTGAAGATTTTTTTGATACGTGTTCTATAGTTTCCAGACTGGCAAGCATGTTCAGAAGTCTTCGCTTGTTTGATTTTTTTTCAGTGCTTGAAAACAGGCCCATAGACCATTAGGCTTATATCTGAGCATTTCATACTTGTGTTGAAATAATTTGACGAATAGGACCAATATATAGGCCTGTGATTCAAGTTCAAAGGAAATCAATTAAGTAAAAATTTTCAAAATTATTCATTGTATAAAAATAACAATGCATTTAACAACCTACGTAAAAAAGTTGATGACCTGTTTACGTGGAATATTTGACGAGTACCTATAATCTTACAGATAAAATGTCTATTTAGGTCAATTAGCATTTGTCAGGTCTTAAAATTATCCGAAAAGGAAGAAGACCTGCCGAACATTTTACACAAGAATGAAGTTGTGAGAAACCCTAACTAAATGATTTCATATGTAGGCTATAACCCGTACCTAAAATTGTAAATTGAGATATTATTCAGTCGAATTTTCAATTCTCAAATTGGTCACTTCGTGAAAATTTGTTGACTTGTACTATCACTGGTTGACAAAATTGCGGAAAAATTGCAATTAATATTGCAATCTATGTACACTGATGCGCAATTTATTGTCATTAATTGCAATTAATTGCACTACATTGCATTTAAATTCGGCAACATACAGATCTTTTATTGCAATTTGCTCATATAACGGGAGCATTAAATGCAATTTGTGTATATAAATTGGCATTAAATTACAATCTGAGTATATAAGCAGACAATATCTTGCAATTTGTCATGAGGATGATACTTCATTCACCTATGCCTATTTTTATTCCAACATTTGCCAAATGAAAACAAATTTAGTTTGAACAGGAATATGCATTAACAAACTAGTCGCTATCCAACGAATCAGATAAATAAATTTATAAGGCTTTTACAATCAGATAGTGCGTGTGCTAGCGATCTTCCAGTGCAAACGTCGGGATGTTCAATTAAAAAAACTATAAATATCCACAGGAGCATCTTGTACAAATCTAGTTCATCTTGCATTAGATGTACAAAAAATGCTTGATAGAAACACTGCAGAAACTGAACCGTTTTGCTCCACATGAAATCGTGGATAAAATTATGAAAAAGCTTCTGATATTATTACTGTCATAAACTGATATTAAAATCATGTTGCTAAAAATCCGTGGGAAGATCGAGCACCCTGTACATAGGCCACTAGTGATTCAGCAATATTCAGGAACAGAAACACATGTCATAATCAACATCTTCGATGACTCAAAATGTTCAACGACAACACATGGATGTGAAATGTCATCGACTGGCACAACCATCTGCTCATCCGTGGCAAACATGCAATAAATTCCAGAATTATATTTGACAATTTCAACAACCTGACTTGGCACATGAGGTAAGTTGAAATTATGAAGTTGCAACAAGGGCGTATTACATGATTTAAGCAACTTTGTGTTAGCAAGAATTACAGTTCCATCATTTCTATAAAAACTATGAACTTGGACAAAGGAAATTTCACCACAGACGAGAGCCTGCACAACGGTGGTAGAACATTCACCTAATCGGCGGTAGCATAGTCCGTAAATGTCAAAACGTCCACATCTGATATGTCCTCGGCATACAAACACAAAATCATTCGAGTCTCTACATTCAAGTGACAATTGTTGAAGTAACTTGGTTTTTACACAATGGTCAGCTACTTCTACATACAATTTACAGAACTTAAGTAATGTAAGCTTATTTGAAATTTGTTTGATGAATGAGTGAGTGCCATGAGTGAGTACGTTGAAGTTATGAAACTGATGTTCAAATGAAAACATTGAGCAATTGGCTAACGCACCATAGCGTTTTGACTTGATCTGATAAATGCAGTAAAAGATGCATGTTGATTGGACATACGTGTATGTTCGCATCGTAAAGGTCAGCCAATCGCGAATGAAAATAATCGAACAATTTCTCAACATGATTGAAATCAGATCGAGCTGTCTTAGAGTAGCACATTTTGCATGCCGTAACGAATGTCAGAAAATGAAATGAGTACTCATCATCACCGTGAAATTGTCAAATAGCGATTTAAAAATAGTTGGAAATGCTGTAGTAGAAAATGAAATTCATAAAATCACGCCCTTTCCAGAAAGACAGTTCTGCCAAGGTTCTGGTTTTGTAAGGAACTTCGGGATCTTTATACTATTATACAATGTGTTGTAGTTTGACACATGTCTTCCCAAATAGTACTGTTGACGGAAAAATTAAGAATCTATAAAGCGGAATAACAGAGATTTCGAGCAGTTTTCGAAGAGCAAGTGCAAAGGGTCGATTAAAATTCCAGAGGGAATTTTTACATACTCACTTAAACATGATCTACCTTTGATTCCAAAGATACTTTCACGGGTCTCATTTGCAATTTCACAATAACTTAAGTAAGACTCATCCGTTAACGGATCCACAACTTCACCATATTTCCTACTATGGCCTTTACCAACCTTCGCAACAACACCAGGATTGCAACAAAATAAGTAGCCAAACTTTCCGTTGTATTGTGTGTGATTCAGTATCGAAGCCAGCACCAGTAAGTCAAAAACAGCAGTATGCAGGTGTGTGATGATGTCAAACACAGTGTCTCCCAGAGAAATAGAAAAGGGTTTACCTTTGACTAAGTTCTGTAAATAACCCTCCAAGAAAACAGACCAATTTGGTTTAGTTTTGCTCAACCAGAGTCCAAAAATTATCATGTTCTCTGGTCTCCAGCGAATATGATTTGGGAGGTCCAACAACACTGCATGCACAGGCCACAAAGTTTGCTTCTGATAGCGGTATATCTGTCCACCGTCGCTTGAAACATGCAGATGCAGTATGAAAGGGTCATTCGAATACAAATCCTCACACGAGCATAGGATATCACCGTTATCACGTTTCAATTCCTCACGATGATAGTTGAAAAGTATCGGTGCATTAGAATTTCAATCTGATGACGAATATCAAAAGAAGCCCAGGAATGCTCAGCTGTAACTTTCATTTCGTAAAGGCTCGCTATCGCCAAAATATAGATGACGTTTCACCAATTTCACCATTGATTTCCATGAAATCCTGAATCTTAAGAATCCAAGAGTCTGAAAAGTAGATGAGAATGTGTGTAAAAATTTCAATAAGAAGCATAAAATATAGATTGCAGATATACATGGACTTGAAGTCAATCTCTATAAATGAATCATAATGTTATCCTGGAAACAGTAGGCCTATAGCAATTCGATAGATGAACCCTTTCGCGCAGCTTGATCACAAGTGACCTATGAAATGATTTGTTTTCGCCTTTTCTGGCATAGGCAGGTCTAACTAGAAAACACCTGACTTTCCTCAATAAAATATGACAATACAGCATTTATAGCATAGACATTCAAATAATCAGCATGCATAAATATGCCTAATTGCAATAGGGTTACTGTGTTTAGAAGTAGGGATGCAAAAAAGTGTTTTTTATCGAATATTTAAAATATGTTTTAAATATATCTTAAATATGATATTTATGCTGTTTTTGTTTCCTTATGACGGACGAGAATTAAGCAACATTTTCATAAACACTTTTGCGGAATGCATTAGAGAGACATGTATAATGCATTTAGTACTTTATTACTGATGTTTATCATCTTATTTTCAATTCAATTGTTGCAATGCTTGATCTTTGAAATTAGGAATGCGCCACATCAATTATGAGAAAGAGCATTTAATAATGATTTTAATTATATGGTAAAGATTACCAGTAATTTGATATCATCTGGGATTGGTTCATGAACGTCAGTTATCGTGTGGGAATGGATGATTCGACAATCGAAATTGATTTTCTTTAATCCGATCCATACCGTATGAGAGGCGATTCGGTCACCTGTCGCTGTTGTGTTGTGATGCCCTCAAAACTAATCCGTTCGACCTAGGCCTTTGTGACTTTAGTTTTAGCACGTTTCCGAACATTTCACCATGTTTTTTCCATGTAACAAGAAGAAGCAAAAAGGAAGTTAGAGAGGGGGCTGATTCGCCAACTTACGTTTTGACATAACCTAATAGTTGACAATCGACATGACTATGTTGACAATAGCATTGTCCTTGTCATTTCATAGCAATTGCTGGTAGGTCAAAACTTGATTGTAGTGTAGGATGACTTTCAAAAGTTGCATATCTTATAGTAGGGCCGCAAAGCAGGGCCTGCGTAAGAAACTTTTCAATCTTATAGAATCGCTGTAATGTAAGGTAATATGCCTACATTAATTAAGAGAAGAAACATTTTGCAGCGCCGCAAAATCTGAACATAATAGTATAAAACATTGCTTTTTTATCCATATTTAAAATATCACAACCCTACTTAGAAGTGAGTCAAGTCCTTGAGGATTCCTGGAAAATCCGTAAAAATGAACACACTCGCATATTTCTTAACAGGAGATGGAGCGAACTGTGATCATCAAAAGTTCGGAATTTGCGTTGAACGAGTACCTGCACTCTATCATGAATCGTGTTGAAGTACGTATGCATTTTTTACTATTCTCGGGTCAACAGGGGTGGTTTGAAAGTAGTATGCATCTGGAATTAGAAGCGAATCAACAGGAAAAATTTGATAGATGTAGAAGACGCTTGCTTCAATTAAATCAGTCAGAAGTGAATCTTGCGCTTTCGCCTAAATACTATAAGATGCAGGAAATCTTAGCAGAGAAGCACTAGATTTTCATTTAATCTTTCAAAATGCTTTCGTCCTATCAGTGCTAATCCAACAATCTTACCATCAAAAGTGACATGATGGAATTGAAACCGACGGCAGAAACATTTTTTTTCCAACACCAAGATTATGAGAGCAGCCAAAGCGATCAAAATAGCATCTTGAGGTACTGGAACAGGGTAAGAGAGACATAGATTATCATCTATCACTTGATTTTGTATTTCGTCTTCTGTTCCACGGTCATCAAGCTCGCTGTCATGACCTTCATCATCATCTGAGCAGTCCATCGCAAAGTCATCACTTTGTTCAAAAAATTCTAATGGTTCAGCTTCTGACAAGAATGGAACGAATGACCTACAAATAAAAATTGAATTCATCAAAATTTTTGACAAAAAGGTTTCACTACTGAATTCCGGGTGTCTACAAAAAATCGTGGACTTTATTCTACGACTTTTGGGATCAACATTTAGGACCTTCAACCAATGATTTATGGTAATCTGAGGTGTCTTTCAAGAAATTTTGCTATTACAACACCTTTCTGCAGCGAGTAAAAAAACACCTTTGGGAGTAAAACTGTCAGAAATTTCATGTTTTATAAAGCGCCATAGGTGAGACTTCCATAAAATAGCCACGGTCGAAATTGTAGCTTGAAATACATGTAGTTCCAGATTTTTCAGACAGAATTTCTAAAAATAGCTTTTCCAGACCTGCGGGCAACCTGACACCGCAGCAGTGAAGTCTTCGCTAAAATAGTCGCCTTCTTCGAGACGCAGTAATACGTCGGTTCTACACCGGGAATTTAATGAGGGAGATTAACAGACTTGATAGTAATATTCAGTGCCCAGTTGAAAATACAACAACTGAGCATGAGAAACAGAAAATATGAAGGCCGTTACTGAATTCATCTTTTTGAAGTGACACTTTGAAACATCTGCTAGCAATGTTTATGATAATTTCGACTACCAGAAAATGCAAGCAAATCCAAATTGTAAATAAGCGAGAAAATGGAAAATAAATTTGCCTCACCAACTTGAAAATGCAGATATCAATTTTGAACTGAATTAATTTTCAGATTCCTTGCTGAAAAATTAAGAAATGTAACATTACAATCAAATTCCAAAATGTCAATTTAGGACTTTTGATAATAATTAGGACTTTAAAAGACTTTTAGACCGATTTTAGACCGATTTATCAACTCCACGATCTCACTCGAGTCTCGTACAGGAGCGATATATTTGGTGAGGTGAAGCCTATGAAGTGAAGATCGACATGTGTGTGCGCGCTACTGCCAATACGGACACATCACGAGAGTGCTACTGTCTGATGATAACAGCTGATTTCGAGATGATTTTAAACTTTGTAAAGTACACACGTGAATAAAAATCAAATGAAAATGAAAGATGATAAGTAATTGTTTCATATTATATAACTGTTGGTTATTTTTGAGTATGCAACGAAGGCCTGGGAGGCACGGAGACTGCACCACTGATTGATCGAAATACTCTTATAAAATTCCTGATTAGTATTATGCATGTAATTATGAATTGTGAGATCAAGTTCACATTAAATAATTCAGATTACTATTCGGTATTTAAAGAAGGCGTTTTGATATTCAATCATCTGTTTTGCTGATAATGGGACTGGCATTGTTAACACGTCATTCATAAATTTCTTATTTTAGTAGAATACACCACATCATTATTCTTTGATTTAGACGTTCCTCATCTCAATTCATGAAATTAATTTATTAATGTAAACACTTTTAAGGTTTAGCTACTCATCAAAAATATTTTCTGTTATCAACTTTTTTGTATCTTGAAATAGTTAATATACATCTATGAATTCCAGAAATTGTATCTACGATTTCTGTTTAAACGAGTTAGTCTTTAATCGTGAGATTTCTATTCATGTAAATTTAAACATATTTGATGTGGCCAGTTGCGTGGAAATATCCTGTAACATATAGTCGGTTATTTACACACCTAATCATATAAACATATACTAATTCAAATGCTGAAAATATACGTACTTGTAGGAAAACGACTGGTAAAACCGTCTACAAATAAATCATAAAATTTTAAACGAAAACAGAAATGATACTACCAGTACATACTTTTACGAAATATAAATTGCTTAATAATTAGTAAATACGATCCGTAATGGGAATACTTTTCATAAATGGCATGTAATTAATAGTCAGTATGTACCTAGAAAATATATTTACAATACTTATTTCAATTGACAAATGAGGAAAATAGGTACTTACGGATATATTTGCTAGATGAAATATTTTGTTGTTAACAGATGGTTGATTTCAATAACACTGAATTTCCTTAATATTTGTATTTTGACAAAAAATCTTTCATAAATGCATCCTTTTGGTGCGTGGAAGTAATATTTCACAAGAGTTTCGGCTATTACGTACGTATTTCGAGCATCCAAATAGCTGTCCCGAAGTTCTTGTCAAGGAAATTCAATTTTATTGAAAAGATACAAATCAGTTTACAACAAAATATTTTGTCTAGCAGTAGGGTCAGTGAGTAGTGAAAACTGTGCCCTACTTGCGACGGATAGGTACATGGATAGGTACATGTAAAGTTTAGTGTTATCAATAGGTACATGGATAGGTACATGGATAGGTACATGTATAATTTAGTTATCGATAGGTACATGGATAGGTACATGTATAATTCAGTGTTATGAATAGGGAAAACTTGTATGAGATCTGTTTTACTGGATAGGTACATGTGTTTGGTACACTCGGTTGAGTACACTGGTGTTTGGGAACGTCTATGATTCGAACTTGTGTGGTTTTGGTTCTGAGCACTTGGGTAGTACCGATAGGAGTCCGTTGTTTGATTTTGAATGGGTTTGCTCAATAATTGCGACTATTGTGACAATTATTTTATAATGTTAGCATATTTAGATTGTGAAACTTTCTTTAATGTGCAGTTGATGATTTAGTTGCTCCCCAATCAATAATAATAAAAACAACAATTCCAGAAACTTATGTTTAAAGTGAAAAAGACAAGAGATTTACAATGTAAGTTTAAATTTAAGCATGAAAAATAAATGATGGGTGTAGATCCACGTCCCTCAGGCGATCTCCATGATCTTTAGGAAAAGTCATCACACCATTCATGAAATGTCTGATTGTTGGTTATGTCATGCTCACAATCGTTGTACCGGACGCTTCTAGTGGTAGTCCACTGCGCCTTTGAAGTTGCTGTTCACAGTCATAGGTCTTCCCACAGGGCCATCTTTTGCAGCCGGCAAAGGACAGATGCATGGTCTATGATCCAACTGACCTCCCATAATGATTGGGCTGTCATTTTTGAAAAATAAAATAATGGCTTTGAGGACATGCTTCTTGTTATGGAACGTTGAGGATAAGTACTTAACAGTTTGGAACAATGACAATCCTTTTACATAGTTATTATATTCTTTAGGGAAGTTCGGTACCTCTCTGATTGGCTGTTAGGATTTCCTTTGTTTTAAAAAAGTATATAAAGTCCGAGGTTTGTACCAATTCTTATCAAAAGGTTCGTTAATCCTCACGTTTACAAGTTACAATTATTTTAAATCTACAAGTCATAATGGATCGCAAACAGAAAGCTGCAGTTCGAGAACGGTTACTGCTGATCGTACCTACTTCGCCAGTGTGAACGTACCAATACACATCCCCAATATTTCCGTTGGAGGCGGATCGAACAACAAAAAAGCGAGGCCGCAGTGGTGTTCAACCCAAGCCCTGCATCGACCGACTCTCGAGTGATGAAGATAGTGACGTATCAATCGAGACGATGCGTCTCATGAAATAAGAAGTCAATGCGAAGCCACTCTATGGAAGGGTACGTCAAGTCAAGGAAACGCCCCGAGGAAGTGTATCCACAGAAAGGTTTCTTCAATGCGAATGGAGCCGAACGAGCGGAACTCACAACGCTCTCGAATTTTTCAGTCATCGACTTGACACACCACGTCGCTGTCCCTGTGCCGCCCTAAAAGACAGGATCAATGTGCAAGTGGACTTGAAAAAACTTGTACCACTTTCCTTACTTGACGACATTTAGTGTGTTTTTTTAATCTCTTTATTTAGTATTCATTTGTATTATGAACAGACTTGTTTTTCATATCACAAATCGGTCTTTCAATCAAGGTCTGAATAGGGAAAGGGGATTAA
>CAJQUW010007832.1:0-112201 GCA_907163375.1 Prostheceraeus crozeri
GGAATTTCGTCGACCTGGGAGACCGTCACCAAAACATTTTTTCATATCAAATTCTGAAATTTCGGCTACTCCCCCCCCTCCCCTCAGGACAGCTTGCATCGATTTGGCTTCAATGGACGATTTTTGTCTGCGGATACTCTTTTGAAAGCTAAGAGTGAGACAAATTCAGTGAAAGAATCGGCTTGTTCCTATCTGTCTTCGTTCAAAAGTTAGAGCGGTTACAAGATTTTAGGTCGGAGCTCGCTTACCTGAAAAAATCCTAAGTGTCAAAGTGACTTTGTATGGGTAAAATTTTGAAAATTTTCCAAAGTGTGGAATTTCGACCTGGGACCGTCACCAAAACATTTTTCATCAAATTTTGAAATTTCACTGACCTCCCCCCCCCTCTGGACAGCTTGCTTCGATTTTGGCTTCTAGTGGACGGATTTTGTCGTGCGATAGCTCGTTTGAAAGCTAAGAGTGAGACAAATTCAGTGAAAGAATCGGCTTGTTCCTATCTGTCTTCGTTCAAAAGTTAGAGCGGTTACAAGATTTTAGGTCGGAGCTCGCTTACCTGAAAAAATCCTAAGTGTCAGAGTGACTTTGTATGGGTAAAATTTTGAAAATTTTCCAAAGTGTGGAATTTCGACCTGGGACCGTCACCAAAACATTTTTCATCAAATTCTGAAATTTCACTGACCTCCCCCCCACCCCTCTGACAGCTTCTTCGATTTTGCTTCCAGTTGACGGATTTTTTGTCGTGCGATAGCTCGTTTGAAAGCTAAGAGTGAGACAAATTCAGTGAAAGAATCGGCTTGTTCCTATCTGTCTTCGTTCAAAAGTTAGAGCGGTTACAAGATTTTAGGTCGGAGCTCGCTTACCTGAAAAAATCCTAAGTGTCAGAGTGACTTTGTAGTTGTAAAATTTTGAAAATTTTCCAAAGTGTGGAATTTCGACCTGGGACCGTCACCAAAACATTTTTTTCATCAAATTTTGAAATTTCACTGACGTCCCCCCCCCTCTGGACAGCTTGCTTCGATTTTGGCTTCCAGTGGACGGATTTTGTCGTGCGATAGCTCGTTTGAAAGCTAAGAGTGAGACAAATTCAGTGAAAGAATCGCTTGTTCCTATCTGTCTTCGTTTAGATGTGAGACGGCCATTTACAGATTTTGGGATACATTGGCGAAAAAACGACAAGAGTATAGAATTTTGGGACTGTTTTGGACCTCTATGCTCAAAATCGAAGGGCATCGGATGGAAAACAGAGGCCAGATTTGGAATTCACTTGATGTTATTGTCCAATGAGGATCATCATCCAATGAAATCAAGCATTTCTTTATAAATATCCGCGAGCCTTCCCACAGTGAGATATCATTCCATCGTTGAATCAACACGTATGACGGGAACGCCACATTTTCTCTCTCTCTAGTTCCCTGTTCTTATTACCCAACTAAAATGGTAATGTCGCTACTTCCCTCCCTCTCCTCCCTTGAAACGTAAACTTAATACAATCTTTTTTCATTTTCAGGCATCTACTCCATCTGCTGCACTAGTAGGACAAAGTGGCGGTCAAACGTTACAAGGTTCGCTACGGTCAGATCATCTACAACTGAGGCCAGTGGAAGAAACATCCAAGGTACATAATCCTACACCCCGCTACAAACCAAAAAGCCCGGGGTAATTTAAACAAGCCTTGCGTTATGATGATCATAGCGTAGTACTCCAAACGGGAATGCTCCCTTCCACGGATGTCAAGATAATGCACAATCAGTATGGGACTACATAACTGATCCCCCCCACGTGAGTCCCGTACATTCGACACCAACTTGATTTTATTGAGGAGTACGTGACATTAAATATGGACATTCCTACTCCTCTTGCTCAAGAGTGGAAGGCTGAGAGATGGACAAGGATACTCCCTATAGAAAGATTTGGGATGGTAATCCACATTTGCCTACCGGTAATCACATTGGTGTACTTACTATAAGAAGGATGGAGATCATTCAATACCCATCAGATGCTAATGAGCTCGGCAGAAGGTACTTGGGATAATCCTTTTCAAAGTGAATGGGCTATATTATGGTCGACAACAAGGATAATTAAAATAGACTCTCTCTCCTTGCATATGGAATCCATCCCCCCCCTATATATTTCCGAAACCACCCCAACGTGGGACGACATAATTGATCAAATCCTTAAACACAGTATGTACGAAGCGCAAGGTCGGAGAAGAATGCTACATCCAAAAACGCAAATCAAAGAAAGGAGAATTGCTATCCTTTCCTAACTACTAACCCTATGACAATTCGCTTATGGTGCTTTGAGTGTCGTAGACTGGGTGCTTATTAGATACCCATTTTACTTCTTCGTTGCCATCATATCATTTGTGTATTTTGTCGTGAAAAGCATGCGATGTAATTCTTCATTTTGTGTTAATATGATTATAGAACGCTTCCTTTAGATGTGTAAATTTCGAGTTTTAGGCTTCTATCATCATTTTTATGATTGTGAGGGTGAACCTGTACAGGAGCTCAGTGCTATTGCTATGAACAATTGGACAGTATCAGATTGTTAGTGTCTATCATCAACATGCCAACTGCGTTCCCAATGATTGATCATATGGGCCGAGAA
The DNA here is from genome assembly GCA_907163375.1 of Prostheceraeus crozeri. NCBI lineage: Eukaryota > Metazoa > Platyhelminthes > Polycladida > Euryleptidae > Prostheceraeus > Prostheceraeus crozeri. The sequence goes on from CAJQUW010007832.1 coordinate 2,611, forward strand.
AACACATTCATGAAGGACTTAATCTGAAATATTATGCAAGACTATGCTTTTCTTGTGAGGAGTGGCTCTTCTTATTGACTTTAAACGATGGTTAGCTGCTTTTCAATGTTATACGCATCTTTTGTTGGTATAATCCTGGTAAGGTGAGAGGATATAGTATTTCCCAATCAGAGAGGGAGGAATCATTGATGATATTTTTGCTCCCGCCTTGGATAGTAGAGGTGAATCAACATTATCATGAAGTCACGAAACGTTTTAAGGATTTGTGTGTTCCTATTTTGTCTGTTCGTTGTAGTAGCTACGTTCATAACCAATGCTTCTTTCCTCCTTACCTCAACACTGCCAAAGTCCTGTATGGTTATCATTGCTCGCTGTATGATAGTTACCAGCTGTATCTATTTTATCTCTTTCAAACCATTGATTTATAATGCTTGCTTGTTACCGTTATTCAATAAATGTTACTATGAGAAGAGTTGTTGTTTTCATGCAATGGATGGGTTAGTTAAAGGGCGATCATGTCTTTCTCAAACGACTGCGGAACATTACGTTTTCATAGGCAAAGTTTAAAAGGAGCTGTTTCATGATTATGTGATAAATTTTCATAAAGATGAGGACCGACATCGAAGCAGTTGGTCGATAGATGCTAGCACTCTATTTCTAGAGTTAATCGAATACATTTCTCTGATAGCATTGTCATGGCGCGATTAGTTGCGAAAATTAAGTTTAGTCATTTTGGAAAGGAAGAGGTGGAAAGTCGCTCTTTCCATTTTGCTTCTTATTCAATTGGAAGTGGTTAGATCACCCCGAAGAATTTTTTAAAAGACATATGATAAAAATTGCTGAACGTCTTAACGCATTTAACCATTCATGGTAGCAGTCTAGTTGATTGAAGCGATTTCAGATATTCACAATTCAACTTTCCATAAAGAAAAATTGAAAATGCAGTGGTACTTGATTGTAGCACAACTGGTTTTCGAGCTTATGTCCTGCTCACTTCTCGAAGAGTATATTCCTTCTGTACATGCGTCTATTGATTTAGAAAGGCTAGCAAATTCATATCTTCAAAAAGACTTGCTATAGACATCAGTAACGGTGAAAACTGCGACATTGAGTGTGAGGCAGTTGAGGGGCGTGATTTGAGGTATGTAAACGAGTTTGAAGGATGGAGGAATGAAAAGCGGGGGGCAGGGCTTCAAGAGAATGTAGGAGGCATGCTTTTTGTCCTAAACGCGAGGGGGTTTCGGTGGGGGGGGGTGGGGTACGTAATTGCATTCAACTTTGCCAATGTAACCACTGTGGACATTGCTCATGGGGTGGGGGGTTCAGAGTGGTCACTTATGTCGCAATAGAGAGAGATGAGATGTGCGCTGAGTGCAGAGGGGGATGGTGGTAGGGTGCTAGATTTTTCTTTAGTGGCATCTATTTGGGCAAATGTGGTAAAGATAGGTTTTGATTGATTGATGGCGTGTGAGAGTGTAGGGGGGAGCACAAGAGGAGGGGGAGGGGGAGAGAGGATTATTTGGTTAGGGTTTATTTATGGGGGTTTGGGGAATAAAAGAGGAGCAAAGACTAACACGGAAAATGGCGAAACGTAAAATGAACGAACCGGTAAAAGTCAAAAGTTTTCTTCAGCCATTCAAGCTCTCCGACGAATGAAAGCAAATCAGCGATAAACAATGCTATACACATGCTAACGATAAATTCATTTGTGAAATTATTTCTCATGTGAGGAAGTTGAGGACGAAGAAATTAGCGCCAAAACAACTAAAGTTACTTAAGCGATATGCTACTAAATTGCGTTTCATCTCCAATCCTAAAGTCGCCCTTCAAAGAAAGAGGAAAACTCTAACACAAAAGGGCGGTTTCCTTTCAGCAATACTTCCAATGATAGCTCCTGACGTTGGCAACCTATTGGGAAATATCTTTGGCTCTAAGCGTTAATTATGCAAATGTTGAGTTTCAAAGTAATAAAATGGATTTCAGACTTCAATGTCGATAAAGTTCTGACTGTTCAGGTCCATCTCATGCAGGTAAAACTGTTTTCACGCTGAATTTATTGGATAAAAGAAGGGAGTTGTTAAGGGAACCTATCAATCGAGTGATTTGGTGTTATGGTATTTATCAACCGTCGCTGTTTCAGGAATTGCAAAGTCGCAACTTTATTCGACATGAAGGAATTATTCCAGTGGATAAAGTTCAGTCTAATGATGTTGTTGTATTGGATGATTTATTAAAAGAAAGTAAGAATTCAAAAGATGTTACAGATATGTTCACTCGCGCAGCACACCATAAAAGGTGTTTTATCATCTATATTACACAAAATTTGTTTCCTGATGGAAAAGAAGCTCGTACACGAAACCTGAATACACACTATTATGCTATTTTCAAGAATCCGCGAGATAAAAGTCAATTTGAAATTTTAGCGCGACAAGATGCACCCAGAGGATCAAAAGCCTTAATTGAAATTTTTCAAGCAGCTACTGAAAAACCATACGGTTACTTATTCATTGACATTACGCAAGAGTGTCCGGAAGAATTTAGATTTCGAAGTGATATTTTGAAAACTCCCATGATTATCTACAAACTATGAGTTCTTATTCTCGCATGATTGTTATTCCTCAGGATGAATATGTACAATTGACTGCCATGCAGCAAGTAAAGCAACCTCTTGCAAATCAAATGTATAGGAAAGAAATAGATTATCAGCAAAATGTTCACATCAAAGATCCACATCGTGCTGTATTATTACAATCGGAAACTGTTGAGCAATTGAAAAACTTGAAGAATAAGATGCGTGACTCTGTATCGACTGCTACACCTTTAGCATCTCGCGCACATGCCATATCTCTTTTCAACAGTATTGAACCCCATCTCAATGTAAATGATAGAGGAGAAATCATTACAGATGATAATAAAGTGATTGATGCTTCACGTTATGAAGACTTGATTCAGTATGCGACACGTAGAAAGCGCCGTCAGGGCTATGTTCCACCTGGTTGGTCATACTTTCTTAAACTATTGAAAAAGCATAATGTGCCAAAATTTGCTTTAAATAATGAGACATTGAAAGAACTTGATTCAACAGTGGCTACTACTCCAATGCTTCAGGCGATGAAAATGCCAACAAATTGGTTTAAGACGTCACCTGCTACATCCCCTCCCACACTCACTAAGCAAACAAGAGGAAGAACTCGACGTAGATCTACATCATCACTAAAACTGGTAAAAGGAAAACGTAAAACAGCTCCTCCTAGGAAATACATGTTCTCAGACTATTAATATGAAGCAGATGTGTTGCTTGCCATGTAATGAGCCGCCAGAGGTGAATGTCGTTGTCACTTGCACTTGCTGCGCCAGCTCTCATAATGAAACCCCTAAGCAATGTGAACACGATCGCAAAACCGCTAAAGCTAAATGCTGCAGTTGTTGTAAATGTAGAAAGGCAAGAAAACAAAAAGATGAGAAGGAGGAAAAAGAGTCAGCCGTCATCGACTGAACGTTTGAAGTCAATCTATTATGATGTAAAACATCCGGCAGGATTTGCATCTATCAAGAAATTATCAAAAGCGAGTGGTCTTCACAATCACAAGTGAAACGATGGTTAAAGGGTCAGGCTACCTATACACTCCACAAACAAGCGAAAAAGAAGTACCGCACCCGCCATTATATTGTTCATGACATCGATGAACAGTGGCAAGCAGATTTGTGCGATGTTGCCTCCATTTCAAAACATAACTCGGCAATAATTTTATTTTAACCGTCATTGATATTTTCTCGCGTTATGCGTGGGCTCAACCTTTAAAAACTAAAGAAGGGAAAGGAGTAGCAAAAGCATTCCAAACAATTTTTCGAGAAGGTCGCATTCCAAAAAGAATTCAGAGTGATCAAGGAAAAGAGTTTGAAAATCAGCATGTGACAAGATATTTGAGAGGCATGACATTGAGTTGTTTAGTGTAAAGAGCGCTTATAAAGCTGCACTCGTTGAACGTTTTAATCGCACATTAAAAAATCGCTTGTGGCGACATTTTACTGCCAACTTGACACAAAATTGGACAAAGGTTCTACAAGATACACTCCATGCCTACAATCACTCTATCCATCGTTCTATTGGACTCAGACCAGTAGATGTAAATGCTGACAATGTAGATAAAGTGCGCGAATCATTTCAACGTAAACGCACTCATGTGAAAAGTGATGTGAAAATTGGCGATAAAGTTCGTATCTCAAAAGTGAAAAGTGTTTTTGCTAAAGGGTACCTTCCGAATTGGACAGAGGAGGTATTTACAGTATCAAGGATTAATCAAAAAGACTCTCCGACCACCTACAAGTTGAAAGATTACGATAATGAAGAAATTGAGGGTAGCTTTTACCGCGATGAGATTGAGGTAGTCACTGAAAGTGAAACATATTTGGTAGAGAAAATCATTCGATGTAAAAAACGGCAAGGTGAAGAATGGTGTCTTGTTAAATGGACGGGTTATCCTTCAAGTATGAACTCTTGGATGCGTCGTGCCGACATCTTTCATCTAAGTGATCGACAGTGATTCATGCAAAGTTGTAACTAACAATGTTTAGGGTTTGAGCTATGAATCCAACTGCCTCATTTTATTCACGACCCTCCTATGTAAGTGGCGGAGGACAAATTTACATCGGTGCTCGCCGCCAACGTGGAGGAAGCATACTTGGTGCACTGAAATCTGTTGTAGCACCTCTCATATCCAATGTCGGTAGATCTTTAAAACGAAATGTTTTAAGTAATGCCGTTGGCTTTGCTGGTGATGTGCTAGTGATCTTTCCAGAGGTAGAAGTTTTAAGAGCAGTTTGTTGAATCGTGGGAAGGAACGCGGTTTAAAAACATTGAAGCAGACCATTGCTGGTGTTACTCAAGGAAAGAAATCACCTAAACGAATGAATAAAGGAAGGAGGAAACATCGCGGAGCTGGTAAGGTGCGATCTTCAGTCAAAAGGCATTCACGCAAACGTCGCAGAGGCTCTAATCATTCATCAGGCGCTAAACGACGACGCTGCTATAACTTCTAATCATGGAGTGTAAAACTTCCGGTTTTTGTTTGTTCGATCAACAAGCCATACAGACAGATATTCTTAGTTCAAGTATTGTAGATTATCATCCTCGAACAGCTGAGAATGCTGGCCCCATTGAATTTGTTATTCCTGGTGGTAGTGATGACTACATAGATTTGAGTTATGCGATGCTTGATTTGAGGTTAGAATTCAGCAAGCAGATGGAACTGCTATTGACGATGCACATAAAGTTGGACTGAACAATTTACCATTGACTACATTACTTCGTGATGTTTCTCTAACGATTGGAGAGCAGCAGGTGGAAGGTGGTCAAAGCGATTATCCCTATAAATCATATTTCAATCATGTATCACAGTTTCATCCAGCAGCACAAAAAAGTCATATGGAAGCCATGGGATGGTACAGAGATGAAGCAGGAAAATTTGATGTTGAAACAAACAGTGGCTTTGTAAAGCGATCTGCTATGATTAAAGATAGTAGAGTATGTCAGCTATATGGTCCGCTGAATTTAGACTTCTTTAGACAGTCAAAGTTTTTACTGTGTAATACCAGCATGCGACTCAAGCTGACATTGAATAAGCCTGAATTTGCGCTGAATGCATTTGCTAAAGTTGACAATTTTAGAATTCATGTGGAAGATATTGCACTTTACATTCGTCGAGTAGTACCGAATCCAAGTGTCATTAGAGGGCATGCTGAAGGTCTTAACCGCCAAAATGCCATTTACCCCGTTCAGCATACAAAGCTTCTCACCTTTACAATTCCGAAAGATCAAAAGAGTTTCATGAAAGATGGCCTCTTTCCATCGGAAGCGCCGAAGCTCCTCATGGTGGCAATGGTTGAAAATGATGCATTTAATGGTAATATAAAGAAGAATCCTTTCAATTTTAAACACAATCAGTTAAGTGAAATTGCTTTACGTGTTAATGGTGTGAGTCATCCTGGTCCACCCTACAAACCAGATTTTGCTTCGGATCAATTTATGCGCAGTTATGTTGATTTTATGGATGTCTTTGGCTTTTACAATACGGATGATACAAACGGACTGACTATGAAAGAGTTTAAGAGTGGATATACTATTTATGCATTTGATTTGACTGCTGACAGCGATATTAGTGCACCCTATCGTCAAGCGAACGTGCCTCATAATATTCGTTTGGATTTGACGTTCAAAAGAACACTACCTGAGACGATCAATGTATTAATTTATGCAGTCTTCGATTCAAATATTGAAATTACAAAGTATCGTGACGTGATTCTTCAGTATAATCGTTAATGAGTTGGTTGACTGCTGACGATATTAAGACTAAAGTGCAGCGTAATGCAGACGAAGCGACGTTGAAAGCTTTCGATAATGTCTATTCACTCGATACCTTACCACCTGCAGTAAATCACTATCCCATCTTTATTGTGCTAAACACTCATTCACAGAATTTAGGCGGTGAGCATTGGAAAGCGATCTTTATTGGAGAAGACCGACGTGGTGAACTATTTGACTCTCTTGCTCAACCTCCAAATATACCAACACAGCAGTGGTTGAGAAAACATACGCGTCAATATCAGCGAAATGAACGCATACTACAACATCCACTTTCATCAACGTGTGGTGCTTTTGTACTGTACTTCATCTTAAAACGTTTACATGTATCTCGATTTGCATCTGTTATTCAAAACTTTTCATGTAATCCATCCTCTAATGAAAAAATGATTTGTAAGTTCTATCATGATTTGAAATAAAAACATCATGTTGGAAAAATTGTTTTTTATTTTACAATCCGCTGGGTACGTACATACTCAATGAGATAGTCTAGGATCATATTTGCTTGTTCATGAGATTTTAGTCCAGTAATGATCACTTTACTATTATGAAAGATTGCCACATGCACAGGTAACCAACAACTAATGAGAGCTGCAGGAAAAAGTTCGGGTTCATAACACAAACTGTAACTGCTGGTACGAATCTTCAAAAATGATAGACTGTCACTCAATTGAGTAGAGATCACCATATTGTCCACAGTCAGATTCGACATCACACACCTCTCCCTCTTCCATATCCGACGTAGTAGTCTTTGTAGCTCTAAGCGCATTGACTGCGCCGATGAATGAGAAAGGGCGCCGAGAATCTGTACAGTCCCATTTGGGAAGAGTTGAAGATTCCGTGAATTGTTCATCTTCACCACTAACATTTGAGGACGGCCCGGGTAATACTTGCTGTTTGGAAGCTGTTGGTGTAATGTTGTGAGATCGATTTTGGTGTAGAGTCTGAAGCGACGGAGAATGTTGACGATGGTGTAGCGATGGTGTAGCGATGGCGCTTCATGATGAAAGAATGAGTAAATTGAGCGATGTACCTTCCTTTTATACTTTTCCCAACTACCTTGATGAAATGTGAAGTTAGTATGAAGTTGGGAATGATAGAGTTGAATTCGCCGATTGTTGACGCGCAGCCAGATGCGATTTCCAATACGTGAATGTCTTTTCATATAGAAGTATTTCAAGTCCTTCATGATATGATGTAGAGATTGAAAATGACGATAAGATAAAACAAACTCTCTTCTCACATTTCCAGTTGAATCTTTGAAATAGACGTTTCGATCATGATCCGTTTCAATACGTTGTAGGGAATCTAATTTCCAACTCATGGTGCGTGGTAATCATATCTGATTAAGATTTGCATAGTAGGGCGATGAACTCACGACGAATAAATGTCATGATGGAGCGATGTATGTATCTTCTATACTTCTCCCAATTGTATTTGCGAAATGAGAAACAGTTTGCGGAATGAGAATGGTAGATTTGAATTTCATTTCTGTAATGTTGAAGCCAAACTTGATCACCCAAGGAGATGAATCTTAATGTTTCAAAATATTCCAAATCCCTCATGATATCATTGAGGTTGACAAATTGTCGCCATGTTAATGTAATTCCTCTTGATGTATGACCATGAGAATTTTTGAAATGTACGTTTCCATCACGATCAACTCTGATATATTGTAGAGAGTCCAAAATCCAAGTCTTCATGATGTTATGCAAAGTTGCAGATTAGCAATATAAAAATGTCGTTTTATCATATTTTGCTTAGCAATGCGGCTACAAAGAGATTTACTAGCAATCGAGCCGCACTCTTTTCTACTCCCATTGATCATGCACAACAGCTAAATGGGAATTGGGAAGTGGGTGTCACTCAACTTGTTTATAGCAACTGTGTCTATACTTTTGATCATGAGGTGATGACTATTAATATGAGGCGTACAGCTGCTTATCAATGTGAAAAGGGTGCCGAGTATACATTCCACAGTGGCCAAAGAAAGATCTCTTATCATGTAAAAAGTTTATATATGATTTCTTGAATAAAGCGTGTAAACATATTGTCCAATTTACTCCGCACAATGATGATTATAATTATGTACATCATGTAGTTGAGAAAGATTGGATTGTTGGTTTAAGTCCAAGTTTAAGAAATGATTTAGGCTACCTCGCTAGCGCCTTAACAAGCTATGATAATTTTAACGTTAATTACCACATAAGTGGTCATAAACAGTTAATATATCGAGAGGAAGCTTATTATGTAGATCTTATTCCAAGAAATGAGAAGACGTTGGTGAAGAAGATTGTGATTAAGCCAAGAAAGACAAACATGACTCCTGAAACATTATTGAAGAAATTTAATTATCTCCTTCGAGTTGATGACAAACAAGTGGCAACATTGACTTATATTAAATCATCTAATCATATTGCAATAAGCAAATTAAATGATGATGATCTAGTATTAGTTTGTTCAAAAGATTTTCATCAGTTCTTACGACATCGTTCTGCAGCTGTTCATGGAAAATCTGATATGCAACATTTACCATGTGAAAGGTCAAATCAATTTGATACAGAATGGGCCGTATCTTTATACAGAAAGTGTGTAGAGCCTTTTGGTGGTTTCTTACATGAAACAAGAGTGTTGATGCCTCGCATTATTACTTCGGTTAAATTGGTTGTAGATTATTTAAATGAAGTGATTAATGAGCAACATATTTCATTTTCTGAAAAAGAAGGTACTTTGTCTCTCACTATAAATGGAAAAGGTATTGAACTAATTATGGATAAAACTCTAATGGACATTTTGGGTTTTGATCAAAATATCTTTAAAAGTGGTACTGTAACCAAAGCTAGCGCAGACATGTCGCTATCGCGTCGTATTAACTATTTTCAGATATATTCCAATATTGGTGAAGATGTACGTGTGGGAGATGTTGAAGCTCCATTGCTAGCAATGATACCATACCAGCCAAAAAGCTGCAGTATTTTATCTGAGCATACTTTCAAGAAAGTGCATTATACAAAGCTGAAATCAAACTACATCCCACAAATTGATATTGCCATTTATGATGATGCTGGTGCGTTGATTCCTTTTCATAAAGATGCTGTGACAAGTATTACACTCCATTTCCGAATGAAGAGTTAATGCAAACGTATGCTAATATATTTTTCCAATGTGAATAATATGGAAAGTGAAAATAAGGACTCGTTTCTAATCTACTTGCCCAGTAATGCTTCTATGAATAAATTTCCCAAAAATAAACCATCAGACTATCGAGTAGAATTAAATCGGCCACTGCATTTAGAAGGTGAATGGGAAGTTGGCGTTTCTAGTATTTGCTATGATAGCAATATTCAGAATGTGAATGATTTGGAAGAAATGATATTGACTCCTCGCACCCATGATGGAATAACGATGAATAATGCATTTCAGTTCCCATACAATTTAACATCAGATGGAAAGTGGAACTATGAATGGATTCAGATAAAATCAGATTCTTATGAGCCATTTGGGAATGAGAAAATTATTAAGGCATTCAACAGTGGTAATACTTCCATCATGAAGAATAAAAATCAGAAAGCTTATGAGTTTACTATCTATCATTGGAGTGGGAGACAGTTCCTCCGCTTTCATTCTTTTACTAAAGGTCTTACGCTGAGGTTGGATAGTGAATTCTATCCACATCTTGGTTTTGGTCATGGACTACATCTAACGTCAATTGCTACTGCAAATGTTAAAAAAGTTTATTCAAATCGAATCAACAAATTTCATTATAGATTTAAAATATTTGATGAAGATGTTGTAGAATGCGAAGAACGCATCATTTTGAAAAAGCGTGGTGTTCAACCTTTATCACTTATTGAGTTAGTAAAACGATGGAATGAGACTGTGGGTAAGAAGTATGGAGAGAAAATTATGGCGGACAAAAATAAGTTGGTTATTCAGAAATATAATGACAAACTTACAGTTTATTTCTCTCCAACCTTGCGTCATTTTGTAAGACATTATACGCCTATTATTGGAAGCGGTGTGGTGTATGGTTCTCATGAATATCACACTAAAGCTGATTCAGTTAATGATGAATGGTGGGTGGACATCTATGGTGATCGCATCAAGAAAATTTACCAGTCTTATGAAGAATCTAAAGTTGCTATCAATATAATGCCGCGTCTATATCATACAGTTGAAAGCTTCATTCATGTAGTAAATCCTTATATACAACAGAAGTTGAAGCATGTGATGAAAAGTAAATATGATGCAAAGACACACCACATTTCGTTTTCAATTGAAAATCAACGCGTTGTTCTGAAACTGGGTGATGACATTCAATGTCAATTGAGTAAAAATTTGAAAAAACTCTTTGGTTTTTCAATGCTACAAACTGTGTTTGCTGCTGCGCATACGATTGGTATAGAAACACCAATGACACTTGATAAACATGAACAGCACCTTTACATTCAAAGTGATTTGATTCTACCTATTTCTGTTGGTGAGAAAAAAGAATACATTTTACGTGATTTCATTCATGATAAAGACGCTTCATATGGAATAGTCGAGAAGATGTTTGAATCTATTTTCTATCATCCCGTCGTCAAACAAACTATACCCTCTATTGCTATCAAAATTACCAATGGTTTACAAGAGTGCATCCATGTGAAAGATACTAAATCCCTCATAACGTTAGTGTTTCGGAAAACAAAGTGAAGTCTTTATACAACATTTATTGAAATATGTACATGAATGTGAAGCAATAGACTTTATACAACATCCACTGAAAATATATACATGAGCGCACTTCAATAAACATTGTTATATACAAAAAGTCTTTTTACTTCGTGAAGGGTGGAAATATACAGGGATAGGAAAAATGTCTTTCAGTGGAAAAGTCATCACATGGGGAATGTACAGATGTGGACACATATTCACAAGGAAAAAACAATCTCATGCGATACATAAAACAACAATGTTTATCTACAGAAATCAACATCAAAATACTAAGTTAAGGATGATTATGCTAAGACGTCTCCTGAATGTGGTAGTGTGAGTTTAATTCTTTTGGGTGGTGGTATGTTTGTGTCAGGATGTCCATGTGGAAGAGATATGTTGTGTTCTAGCCAGCACCTCTTATCCTCCCATGCTGAAAGCGCCCGTTTCCTAAAAGTATGAGTTTTGATCTCATGCGACTTAGATTTTAAGATTGTCATATTGACAAACGTTATATTTTTATTTCTATAGGCTTTCCTGAAATTCTTATGTTTCATATTTTGCACAATGGATTTTGATATGCCTTTAGCGCGCTTAATGCTATCGTCGCTATCCTTTAATTTCATACTGTACATTTTTGGACGGAGGAGAATCATTTCAGCTATCTCCTTCCCTGCTGTCTCATCCTTAAAGCAGCCAAGTTTTGCCTTATTTTTGATGGAGTAGAGTGGATGATCAGCAGGATAATTTGATGTATCAAAATATCTTTCTAAAGATTTTCCTACTTCATTGAAATTTAAATCTTTTTGAGTGGTAATACCTAAGAAGAAACTATCTGTATCACCACCCAACAAACGAACCTCTTTTACGAGAGGACATGGTTTTAGTATTTTATAAAAGAGTTGGTACATTTCAAGCTTAGAGTAATCTAGTACAGCTTGACCAATATAGATGGGTTTGCACAACTCAACTTCAGATTTTATCATTTTAACACCTATAAGGTCCTCATCGATAATGTCTCTATCGATGAATAGAGGTGATGAGACCAATTTGTGATACTTTTGATCATCATTAACTAGTTTGTAGTTTACGCGCTTTCTAACATCCTCCATCGTCTTACCAAATAGACTGTTGTTCTTATATTTATAAAAATCTTTTTCAAAATTATTTTGGGCTAGTGCACGTTTCTGGCTGTTGCTATCAATATATGGTTTGAGGAAGGCTTTCTGTCTAAATTTAATAATGCGGTGAACTCTTTTTAAAATCATACCCATTTCTAAATAAAATTTTAAGATGCTAAAGTGGACTAGATAGTTTTCTTTATCATACTGGGTGAGTAAAAGTTTGCGGCAAGGCTTATAGTCGGGTTGACCGCATGATTCTAAATCTTTATGAAATTGTTTCATAAAGTCGGAAAACATATCTTTGGTCACTTCACCTGATTCGGGTGCGAGTGGAAAATCCACGGTTTTATGTTTAATATTATTTGGATAGATTAGATCTATCTCAAAATAATATCCCCAATCACCTTCATCTGGAATTGCTAGTATGTTGGAAGGGTTGGAGAAATGTTGAATTTCACTATCATCTAACCAGCTAAACTCAGAGTGAGGTAGCGGTTTGGATAATGAACTACCATACAAATTATTTTGGTCATAATACTTCAGATGAGTCTGGTCATTGCCTACTATTTTTGATTTTAACCTATGTTTATTTACAAATGTGAGACCACCGCGAATTCCTCGCTCAAATAAATTATACATCTCTGGATCTTGTAAGAGATGAATGGTCTCACCAGTCATTTTAAAAGCAGACTTAAATGACATGGCTGGCAGACTGACAAAGTGGACGGGATCTAACTTATCTTCTTCTAATGCCACTCGTCGAAACTCCTGAAATACATCAGCCAGCAAAAATACATCTAACTTAAGGTAGGCAATCATATATTCACCAAATGTATGGCAGTCAAATTTTATCCATGCATCTTGTGCATGATCATAATCTTCGGTCTTACATTCTGCACCGGTCAAATCATTTTTAAATTTATCTATGGGCGGAAGAGAAGTCTCGCCGAGTTTACTAATTGCATCAAAATATGCATATGGAAAGACTCCTTTCCGTGTGATGACTTCATCGGTTAGATTTGGATATTGTTTCTTAAGATTTTGTGTTAGTGGAAGAGACTTTAGATTTTGTACGAGAGAGGCCAGTGATGCAGTCATAAATTGGTAGGAATCTAAAAATTTTATATCAAAATAGACCGTCTTATTTTCTTTAGTTTTATCGACAGGCACTTTTGCTGTCATGGCCATAAACTTCTCTCTCGTTTGTGCTATTACATCAAGCTTCCACTCTTTCATTTGACCTAAACCTCCTTTTATTATCATATGGCTGTCGTAGCCCTTGAAATTATGGAAAATGACGGGTAATGTACGCCGCTTCATCCTCAGCGAAAAATTACATTTTGAACAGAGTGCGTTTCTAAATTTACCAGTGATGTGGTCATGGTCGCGCACTTTCTTAATCTTATCATCGTCAAATGTTTTCCTACATTTGGGGCAAACGTTGCAACTATCAAATTTTGCTTGATCATCTGCTGTCATATGCAATGATCTGCGATAGAGTTCACCATCATACTTTTGTTGAAATTTTACAGCCTGTTCGAGGAATTGTAGGAATTGGTAAATACAATCCTCACCTTGCCAGACGCGCATTTTATTTTGCCTACTCCTAAAGTGATCATGCCATACTTCATAGCAGGAAATGGCTGCTGGTCGATGGATGTTATCATCGATATAGCATTCGATGTCAGCATAGATGACACGAAGAGGACTTAGTTCATCACCATTCTCTCTATATGAAAACTCCTTATCTTTGGGCATGCGTTCCATTTGCAGTTTACCTCGCTTACACCACTCATAATGAGTTTCAAATTTGTTTTTACTCCTAAAGTTCCGAATGCATCTGTCACAGTAATAAATCTCTGATGAGGTAGAATTTCTTAAGTGGTGGTATAAGCGAGAGATTTTGGGAATGCCGCAGTAGTGCCATTCCTCACTATCATCCTCTTTTACTAATAACAGGTTTACTGTACGTTCATAACAACTCGAACGCGAGTTGTAGCGCACACCCTTCAATCCCTTTTCCCAAACATGGAGAACTATTTTAATGTTGTTCAATTTTTCAAATTTTTCTATATCTTTAATTTTCATATCGTCACTATTACAGTCATCGAAGTTTAATTCATTCTCCCACTGCCTATAGCTATATGTACGATTTCGATTCGCATTGATGTCATTATAGTGGAGAATGGAGAGGACAGCATATTTAAAACATTGCGATTCGCAATCGACATTGATGACTGCTGTTTTGTTTTTTAAATTTTTTGGAAGTTTAAAGGAGCCTCGACCACTATGATTTCCTAATAGACTGATTTTAAATAAGGCGGACTCAATGCCGTCAAAAATGAGACCGCTATCGCGCTCGTTAAATTTATCAATATTTAATTTTAATCCTTGGATGTGAAAATTTATCCAAGACTCATAGTCTACAACCTCGGTTGCAGGAGAGGAGGGTATGTGAAACTCCAACCTCTCTATTATTTGTCCAGTATGGTGGTCGATTTTTACATATTTTATTTTAAGATAGATGAGCGCCTTCATCCTAAAATTGTCTAAATTGTTGAAGAGCGCTTCTATCAATGATGAATTTTGATGAAACCATTCCTCAAAGTTAGCAATGGTTTCTGAGGAGTCCATCTGGTAGTTCCTCACTAAATTATTTATGGACACCTCAGTGAGTCGGATAGAGGAGGTACCGTTGGTGTAGGTATCGTTCGTGTGTGTATGTTGAAGTCTGTGCGAAGATAGTTCAAAACGTGTCTCGAAAGACTGAATGCACAAGTCGCAAGAAAAGGAGACATCGTTAACAGAATCATCCCTACCTTCGGAGATTGATGCCGGCTTAGGTCGACAAACACCTCGCTTGATGTGTCGGGTGAGATCCCATTTCCTCGTGAAGATGTGCCCACAGTCAGCACATTCCCACTCGTTGCCATATCGCGACAGTTCTGAGCTGGAACTCGCATCACCTGAAAGAGAAATCATTCTATCATCTCTGTTCAAGCCTCAGTGTAGTGTTACAACCTACCTTGACTCAATAACTCTAAACTTTCCTCGAGAAGAGAGGGCGTTGGTGATGAAGTTGATGCCTGAAATTGAGGAAGATGCTATTAGTCACACGTTTGAGGGAGATGAGAGAGGAAATCTTTAACTTACCATTTTAATGAAATATGATCAGACAGAATAATAGTCAAAGAGAGAGATCGTGCGTTCGTCACTTGTATGATTCACAGATTAAATGAAATGATATGAATGTCACTTTGCTTATATACTTTCATTCTCTTCATTCATTGGATGTTCATTCTGATTGGCTGCTTGTGTATACTTTAGAATTAGAAAAATGTTAAAGTTATCATTATTCAAAGTCAGCATTTCAAAGACAACATGACAAGTCCTCCAACAACACCAAATACCGCATTGGAGTTCTCCTCTCCATGCACATCAGCAAAGGTGCTCGTTACACCAAATGCACCAAGAAAGGCGAAGGTGGAGAAGGTGTACCGACTGGACAATATACGAAAGTTATCATTACCAGCGGACGAGGAAGAGGAGAGTGTATGTGAGAAGGAGTGTCCCGACTTAACAGGCGTGAGGTGGAAGTATCTCCAGTACGATACTGACGATGTGATGGAGATCACCAGCACGAAATTCCTCCACCAATTATGGGAGTGGTACACCCCTAACTCCCAGCCACGAACTATGGCAGAGTGGGAGTATATTGATAAAGTGAGGCTTGCAGTGGAAGAACGATTAAAGCAACTGAACTGTTTTTGTTATCTATGTGAAGCCAGACTCTGGGACGATATTGACGATGAAGACCTTTTGAAATACATGCCATAATAAATGTTTATTTCGTATTATCTTTGCTTTCATACTGACTTACTTGAATGGGGCTTCAGTGGATGATTTAACCATGTATACTTTTTCATTTGGAAATAGTAGCACGCTTAGTCTAACTTGTAAATCTTATAACATTTCATATGGGCGATGATGGTAGATGAAATAGTGTTAGATAAAATTAAGATAGCTTACACTTCTGATACAGGGATAGCAATCGACTGCGATCCATGTGTAAAGAGCTTGTTAGACTACGGAAGAGAGAAGTGTGTTATGTTGCGTGTGGCGCGTGAGTGTCCTCCCATTTCATTCCATTCATCAATTCGTCTCATTGATAGAGACAGGTAGAACTCATGGTTCTCATAACGTATGCAATGGAAAGTTTTAGGCAACCTTCGACAGTTGGCTAAATGTCGCCCTGGCGCGAATGCATACTACGTTGAGACAGAGGCAATCACTTGCAAACATGACGCAGAGAGGTTTAACAAGATTGACCATTGCCGAATGTCCCTTGCGGTATACATAGCTACGGGTTTCACCGCCGCCCTTTACAGGAACGCCCGTCGAAAGGAAGTATTACACCGAACTTCATTTGCGACGTTCAAGTTGACTGATAGCAGATTCAACTTAATGATAGTATTCGCCAGTCCGAAGACTGCCCAGGGCAAACCGCGAGGAGGTTCTATCATGTCTTGCCCCATGGTGGCCCTTAAGAGAGCCGATGGTTCGTTCTCGGGGTGTGTGGTAGGGACTCAGGCTTGTTGTTTCGACTGCGGCTCCGGCAACGGGGCGGGTGGTCGCTTCTCTTGGATGTCTGTAAAGAAAGAAGTAGTGAGTTATCATCTTACATATCAATTTAGTCATTTTTACTTACAGATCTTCTCGGACGCTTCCTCATAAAGGAAATTCGAGATCGGATCACGATGATCGAAGGTGAAGTGTAGACACTCCACCCCTTTCTTCACCCGAGAGTAGCATTTCTCCCCTCTTCCACGCTCGTACAAGAGAGGAGTTTCTGCTACTCTCCCCTTTCTAATAGGGATGTGCAGACGACTGGAACGCACCCTTCGATCGCGATCCACCAGCTGCGCCGAACGGTGCAGCTCGTGGTTCGTCTCGACAACCTTAGCCATCTGCACACGGAGTCTCTCCACTTCCTCCTTCAACCTTCGTATCTCCTTCTCCCTACTTTCCCTCTCTGCTAGCAAAGCCTCTTCTCTGGCTTTCCCCTCGAGAGTCTTGAGCCTCTCCTGCTCCAACTCGCCATCCCGCTCGCTTAATCTCTCCTTCACCTTCTTCATCTCTCCGGCCACGTTCTTTAGGTCCTCATACTTTGCCTTGTATGAGAAGGCCTCCTCCTTCAACTTCTCCGCCTCTTTCTTTAATCTATCCCGTTCGGCGATCACCGGCGGGCGCTTGACAAAATTGCGACATTGTGTTGCAATTCCACTCACAGTTACGGCTGTAGGGGTCTCGCGATCGAGGTCGACGTCCTTGATAAGTTGCGACTGTAGCTCTCCCTCCTCCTCCTCACTATCGCTGCTGGTCAGCGAACTCTCGCTACTAAGCGAGGATACAGCGGCAATCGCTTCAATGGCGGATTGTAGCTCAGTGGCCTCAGTGGTGAAGAGTGAACTCCGTTCTTGCTCGTTGGCAGATTGTAGCTCTAAAGAACGGAGCTCAGTGGCGAAGAGTGAACTCCGTTCTTCTTCGCCTACTTCGCCTGTTTGACACTCGCTGTGTTGTGAGTGCCAATCCTCCAGCCGCTCACTTAAGCGACTGACTTTGTGGACTCCGCAATAGTAGCGAGCGACCCCTATCTGTTTCTTGTTAGTACAAGCGTGCTTTTTGAAGGCGTCAGCTCGGAATACCTTCCGGCATTGACACAGTTTGAAACTGGTCTTCATATTATTGTATTTCGGCATTTCTGAAGCGAAAAACGGAAAACAATGATTTTTACACTTAGTGAGGAATGATAGATTTGAGTGTAGTGAGTGGCACTCGATCCCGTCGACAGCCCGAAGGCCTTGTACTGATCACTAGGGAAGTGAGAGATCTTCCCCGATACCCGCTATTTACAGCTGAAGACATCATTGTCACTGCCCCGAAGTGGTAACAGCAACGCCGAGTCAAAGGTAGTGAACAGTAGCTGGGATCTAACCCCTCAAAGCTGCCTTAGACTTAGTTAAATTTGAAACATGATATCAGATTTGAACTTAGCATACTTGAAAACCTTGAGGAAACATCCCAAGTTATTGCTTTGATCAGCTTGATAGCAAGCCGTAGAGTGCTTGATTCACCAGCGTTTTGCAATGGAGATGTTTAGAGGCCACCCATGACAAGATAGCTAAGACTCAACCGATTGGCGTTCAAAGTGCTACGTTGAGAGCTGTGTCAAATGCCCAACATGAGTTGCCCCAGCGGTTACGGTCTTAAATATGACACATTCCCTTGCCACACTTATCACTACGGCATCGTCCGCCGTCCCGAAGGAACACCCTGTCAGTGGAATATTACAGCAAAACTCTCCATGTCTTGCTCGCTTTCAGTGAAAAGCCGCTTATACCATGAGAAGACTGGCTCAGACATCATTAAAAATGCTTTCATTGACTTCAGCAGGGTCGAAAACCCCAGAAAACCTCCAAAACTAGTGAATTTAAAATTTTCAACTTTTTAGCACTACTTATAAAATTTTATAAGTAGTCCATCACTTAGGGCAGGTCAATAGCGACCGAACCTTTTTTGAATCAAGTCAAACGGACTTGTAGAAGCAAAGTTACGAGCCTTTAAAGTTTTGGAGTCTTTTATGGCCTGGAGACGAAGGCCATCTCCTGGCGAACCTCTAAGTCTGACGGCTTAGCTGATATCAGCAATGAAATTTTCTAAGTCGGTTTCTTACAGAAACTTGGAATTTGGAATGTCCGAAGCTATCATCGGAGCTCAGAGAGACGACCTACCTCTGACAATCGTTCTCCTCTAAATGACAAGTCTCCGTCGGTTCCCAGCTTATATAGTGTGTGGCGATCAGCTGATGACGTAATACCCATCATCCAAACACTAAAAATCCCGTCTATCTCCGGTTCTAGTGCTCCGATTGAGCTGGAAATACACCATTTCCATGTAGAATTTGACGCTGAATCCGAATCTGGCCTCCGTTTTCCCATCCGATGCTTCGTTTTGGCTCTACAGTAGGCAGCCATCGCAAAAATTCTAACTCTGTCGTTTTTTCGAAAAATGTTGAAAATTTTTCTCGCCGATTGACTTGAAACTCTCCGACTGACATGAAACTCACCATACAGATAAAGAATTTGACGCTGATTCCAAATCTGAAATCCGTTTTCCCATCCGAGCCTTCGTTTTGAAGCTACAGCCCAAAACGTCCCAAATTCTAACTCTGTCGTTTTTCACCAATGTCCCAAAATCTTAAATGGCGTCTCACATCTAAACGAAGACAGATAGGAACAAGCCGATTCTTTCAGTGAATTTGTCTCACTCTTAGCTTTCAAACGAGCTATCGCACGACAAAATCCGTCCACTGGAAGCCAAAATCGAAGCAAGCTGTCCAGAGGGGGGGGGGGAGTCAGCGAAAATTTTTTCTCTCCGATTTCGCTGGAAACATCCTTCCTAACCCAAAATTTCACGTAGATTCCGAATCTGGCCTCCGTTTTCTCATCCGATGCTTCGTTTGGGCGCTACACACCAAAACGTCCCAAATTCTAACTCTGTCGTTTTTCGAAAAATGTTGAAAATTTTTTCTCACCGATTGCCTTGAAACTCACCCTACCGATGCAGAATTTCACGCTGAACACGAATCCGACCTCCGTTTTCTCATCCGACCACTCCTTCCACTCGAAACAACCCATTTCACAACCCAACATTCAGCACGAAAAACATCACACACTATAGCCTCAAGACTAATCCTGGCGGTCGCCCAAGTCCACCACGACACTACAGACCCAAAGCACCACGGCGGCCGACCACGACACTCTGCCGTTCCAGAGGGGGGGGGAGGGGAGGGGGAGGAGGGGGAGGGGAGGGGGAGGGGAGGGGGAGGGGAGGGGGAGGGGAGGGGGAGGGGGGGGGAGTCAGCCGAAAATTTTTTCTCTCCGATTTCGCTGGAAACATCCTTCCTAACCCAAAATTTCACGTAGATTCCGAATCTGGCCTCCGTTTTCTCATCCGATGCTTCGTTTGGACGCTACACACCAAAACGTCCCAAATTCTAACTCTGTCGTTTTTTCGAAAAATGTTGAAAATTTTTTCTCTCCGATTGACTTGAAACTCACCCTACCGATGCAGAATTTCACGCTGAACACGAATCCGACCTCCGTTTTCTCATCCGACCATTCCTTCCACCGAAACAACCCATTTCACAACCCAACATTCAGCACGAAAAACATCACACACTATAGCCTCAAGACTAATCCTGGCGGTCGCCCAAGTCCACCACGACACTCAGACCCAAAGCACCACGGCGGCCGACCACGACACTCTGCCGTTCCAGAGGGGGGGAGGGGAGGGGGAGGGGAGGGGGAGGGGAGGGGGAGGGGAGGGGGAGGGGGGGGGAGTCAGCGATGGCGGCCATCTTGCGCTATCTGGTGTTCGCCGTTTTCTTACTACTGTAGATCACTGTCAACACATGTTTAATTTTCAAATATATAAAAAAAGTGTCATCTAGCAAGCCTCATTTATTGTCTACCGATGATTATAAAATAGCATAGTCACATCTTTAGATGATGCTTTTTATGTAGTTGCATCGTATTTATAAAGTTATACAATAATTTTTGATAATAATCCAGCAAGCATGTCTAAAACCATAGAGATCCGACACTCTTCAAATAAAGGACTAGAGCGGACATGCACATGGAGAACAGTAGTACGTCGTGGACATGCAGAGATCCGAATCGTGTATTTTTCAGATCGGGGAATCGCGTGCAAATAACAAATGAAGAGGTGATGAAAGATGACAATTTTTCATGAATTCAAATAAGTAATTTTTTTTGCAAAGATGACATGAAGTCTTAAGTGAATGACTATGAAAGCATGCTCTGGCTCTCTGGAAGATGAGGACGAAAATACGAATAATCAGTTTGCCATCAAAGCAATTTTTCAAAAACTTTATCAAATTATTTCAGCAACCTAGAAGATGTATGAATATTATGCACAAACATCAGAAAGAATAGTAAACGGATGAACGCGATTAACTACATGTTTAGTCAAAGTTTGCAGTCGAGATACGCTTAGAAAATTGTTTAAATCTAAACCTAATTAATAATAAAGAACAAGTGAAGAATACACATGTATACTTGAAGTTGAATGTATGAACAAATAGATCAAAATGTCTTGCCTGCAATAAGATCTAATTAATGGAGAATGTTGAAGAAGTGAATTAAATGTTGTTCCAGACCTCGTATTAAGCGTTCGACTGAAATTCTTTTTGCTAAGTCTGGTTCATGACTGCAGATAGTGGTAATCACTCTATCATTGATCGCAACTGCAAAATAGATTGGTTGGAACATTCGCGTCAAATGGATTGGTTGTATTTTTCAATTTTGCAAATTTTTATAATTTTTAAGTTTGTGATGCAAAATCTTGTTTCGAGAGATACTTGCGGATTAAGATGGTATGAAGAGTGACTTAATGTCATTGTATACCGAGCATTCGCTAATAAAATGAAGCTAGCTCACGGAGCGAAATTTGCAACATTTTTTTTTAAATACCGTCCAAGAAGTGTTAGTTTATGCAAATACTAGTGATGCGCTCATGGAAATTCAATGATTGAGGAAGCATTTATAGTAGTTCGTTTCAAGAGATTGTATTTTGTTGAGGCAATTTATTTATTAACACTGACGATGGACTTTTGAGTATTGGAAATATCTTGAACAAATCTTGGTACATCTATTCCCCCCCCCCACATTTCTGTTGTTGAAACCCGGGAGTGCTGCATCGTCAACGATCTTCTCTTGCTCCCAAAGACAGTCTCATGCCGTCACAAAAGCGTTGAGTGTGTAAAAATCCTCTTATCTGACTTCTAAAACATTCACAGCCTCAGAATTAGACAACTGCTCGTCATTTGTCTGTAAACAACAATCACACGAAGTTCATGATCACAGCTGTACCTTGTATTCTAACTGAGCATCCAAGGGACCAATCCTTCATCCCAGGGTTCAAGTAAGATTTCTCAGTCGTGTTGTAGGGTCACTCAGTGACAGATCAAGTCTATTCTAAACCCAATGGGCCGGTTTCATAAAAGCGTCATAAGCCTAGAACCGGTGTTAAAAGTCAAAACTTCATAAAATTGGAACGTTGCGCGTTTCATAACGCGGTTCTACGAAGAACTGGTTCTAACTTTAGAACCATTCCAGTTTCATGAAGAAATATTTTCTTAACACCGGTTCCAATTGAATGAAATTAGAACCTCATTCTAGAACTAATCGAACGTGGTTCTAACTTCAATTGAATCGCCACTTCTCTCGAATGCACAATCGCAGCAAAGTAATGGCTGGGTATGTTTTAATGATTAGAAGCCTTCGCCGTGAGAGGGTATTCAGAGATAGAAGTAATCCTTTCGATATTTACGGTGAAACAGAATTTACCATCAGATATAGACTATCCAAATCAACAGCACATCTCCTTATTGAAGAAATTCGCCCTCAACTTCATCACACAAAAAAGACAAACTCGTCGAACCACGCAATAACTCCCGGGAACGGGTGTATTCATTTCTTCGATTTTTGGCATCCCGGCAATTTTTTTTATGTTTTATTTTTTTTTTTTTTTTATTTTTTTTATTTTTATTTAACATATAACCAAACACACACTAATACACCTTCACCACCGCAACAACACCTATACACTACAACATAAACTACAATCACCTATTAACAAGATCTAAACAAACACTTAAAGTTACCAAAAAAACAACCCACTAACACACACACCACACTCAACTTAAGAACAACCTGCAACTACCTATACACAAACACCACAACAAAGCACCGTCAGCCCAACATACCCACTCATAAAAAACACCCACCCGACCTCTAAAAAACCATTTTGCACCCAATTCAACACCTAATCTCAACGATCTGTTCACCAGGAAACAAACTAACCACCTCACACATATCTTATTCGCTTACCCTTTTACTTAATCACAATTATAACATTCACATATTAAGGTTACATAACAAAACACTTGTATAACTTAACTCTCCTGTAACCTAACATCAAAAGACGACACAGCACTTTATCACTACTCCACTCCTACAACACTCACACTACAACTCCTCGTCTACATCCACAAATGACCCCACACAATGTTTCCACAAATAAACAGCAAATACACCACGACATCTAACTCCCAACTCAACAAGACAACATCGTACGAAACAGCCCACCACCCCTATCCGTCACCCGACAACAAGGGCAATGCAACAGAATGGACCCACCACCCAACTGCCCCCACCTAGCAACCAAACAGATGTACAACACTATAACAACACACAATCACAATAACTAGCAACTCCCACTACCGCTTACACTACGTTTTAAACGTAGATTTTCACAACCTTAGCATAGTCATAGGGCAAACCAACATCACAATAACACACACTTATACTAATCAACAATATTCTGAAATCACACCAATACACATCACACTCACGTAACTCAACTAACTCACATCTCCTCTAAAACTTAACTCTTACATACTACCACACTCTACTAACAAGTGCAAATCATAACTAACCTACCTAACTAACAAGATTACGTACGGTTACGCCTACAAAACACACACTTCAAACTAATCCAACACACCAGATACACACCACTTAGTAAAAACTCGACTTTGAACTATTACAACACCCCCTCACACCGTAACACTACTCCAACCCAACGTAACGCTACCACGCAATCGAACTCCAAAAATCCTAACACCCTAAGCCATGTACTTACAACGACGTCTTAAAACCACAAACCAACAGTGAAAAGTTCACCCCAAACACAGACAAAGCACGCATCGCATAACAGAAACATCACTTTGAACCCCTTACACAACACCACAATACAAACACAACATCCAAATCCACCACTACTACGCGAACACTAACAACGGCATCACCTAACATGTTTACGAGCAACTCGTCCATAAACACCAAAACCACTATGTAAACAGAACCACTAA
Organism: Prostheceraeus crozeri; assembly: GCA_907163375.1. Classification (NCBI taxonomy): domain Eukaryota; kingdom Metazoa; phylum Platyhelminthes; order Polycladida; family Euryleptidae; genus Prostheceraeus; species Prostheceraeus crozeri. The sequence goes on from CAJQUW010007832.1 coordinate 26,807, forward strand.
CCAAACACAAACCGACACACCCCACACAACATCCTAACAACACGTTACTTACTCACACAACACAAAATTTCAACCTCACAACCTTTCCCAATAACCATCGTTTACTATACTAACCACCAGATAAACCCTCAACAGGAACAAACCACTACTAACCACCCCTAAATACGTGGGGACACGTCAAGTCTTAACTCTTTCAAAGAAACTCCCGAGGAACTGGTGTTTGCATTTAAACAACGAACTATCGATTTTTGGCATCCGTCAATTTTTACAGTGCCACACTGTATACAACACCACAACACACACTCGGAATTAACTTATCACTAAAACTAAACCCACAAACTCAACCAACCAGAAAAGTCACGAACACATTCAAAATACCCATCTAGCCCCCAGCCCCGAGATCACTTAGCGTCAACAGCGTCCTTAATATACCAAACACTTCTCTAACAGTTCAACTAACCTTCCATCGGAGATTTACATGGTCTTTCTAAAGCAAAAGCGTCTGCCGGATTGTCAAACACGTATCTGACTCGATTGCGTGTTTATCGAACCGATATATTACGCATGCCGAGTACTATTAAATGAAATACGAAAGATGAAGACTAGTTCTACGAAAAGGCTAATTTCCCGGGAGTAATGGTGTAATTGATTGTGTACCACATAAGACTAGTCTTTAACATAGCTCCTCATTAAGGAGCTAGGTTCATTAATCGACATCATTGGTATTCAATCAATGTTCAAGTTATCGGCAGTGCTAATTTTGAAATTTGCAACATAGTTGCACCGTTGGCCAGAGCTGTGCATGATTCGAGGATATGGAATGGATCACGCGTATGTGCGCAATTTTGAAAGTGGTGTATATGATGGTTATTTGCTAGGTGATGGTGGATATCCGTGTACTACTGCGATTCTAACTCCTCTTGCAAATCCGGTTAACCGAGCAGAAGCGCGTTACAACGATGCACATGTAAAAACACGTTCAACAATTGAGAGAACGTTTGGGATATGGAAGAGAAGATTCCCTTGTCTTAAAATATGGCCTTCGACTTCACGTATCAAAGGTTCCTCATCTCATCATTGCGGCTGCAGTAAATTCACAACATGGCCATTAACAATTACAAACGGTGATGAGCAATTTGAATTCGAAAGAGATTTAACGGATGAGTATAACGAAGATAATGATGTTCAGATCGACGATGAGCGAGGTTTGCGTTTCTGGCGACAACTGATCGAAAGATACTTAATTAATAAATAACTGTTATTGTTCTTGTGATTTTCCCGAAGACTACATGTATCACAACAAATATTCAGAATTTAGACTCCCATTAAAAAGAAAAAATAACAATTTCCATGTAAAGCATTTAATTTCACATTGTTGATCAGACGGTCACAAATTAACTGTTCATCTCTGTGCTAGAAATCCCATACGTCCATGTTCTTCAGCTGTTAAGGTTTCCCAGTGCCCGCTGCTATTCTCTCTATTTGCTTCTGCTTTCCGTTCCTCTATTTTCAGTCTTCATCTCGCTGAGTTCATAAAAGTCCTGTGATGTGATTACTTTTCGCTTCTTATTCTTATTTGACTTGGTTGACTCGTTCCACAATCTTCGGTTGAAGTCAATGTGGGTTGCACTAACATTGGAACCCTCGGATCGCTATTTCCAATGTCAACCCGACACATTTCGCGTCCGGTCGAACTGTTCGGAAGGGGGTCAATGTCCGGCCTCTACTGAAAGCCATGACTCTCTCCTCGTCTGCGGAAATCTCTTTGGCTGATTTCTTTTATTTTTCTTTTTTCTTTTCGTTCCCTCCACCAGTTTTAAAACTTTCCTTTACGGTTTTCCGTCGCAGCTTTCTTTACATTACATTTCATCTTCTTCCAAAGTTCTTGATTTGAGCTATTGAACCGTATTTGTCGCGAATTGAGAATCTAAAAGTATTCGTAGCTCTTCAAATTTCTCCTTCTTATGCTTCTGCGTCTTCACCGAGGTATCCTTACTTTCAATTATCGAATTCCTCTCCATAAAATCTAATATGCATTCTTTCTCTACGTTGCTGAAGTTTTCCGCTCGCTTACGCTGTGACATCTTGAGAAATGAATTTCCTGCAATCGTTGATTCAGATCAAATACATTAACTTGACGTCAAGCCAATAACATCGTGGTAACCAAGCTGAAATGTAGGTCATGACATCACCTCAACGTCACTTTGGATTTACCTCTAGTTCTAATTGGAACCAGTTCCAACTGGAACCATGAGGGAAAGAACTCGTTTATGAAACTGAAATTTCTCGTCGGTGCTAATTAGAACCAGTTCTTACGCTAGAACCGTTCTAGTTTAGAACCTCTTTATGAAACCGGCCCAATGTGACTAACTTTGGCGAAATTTGATGAATTTGGAAAACTTGAAAAATGTGGGGGGGGGGGAGAATAGAAGTACCCAACTCTTTTTTTTTTTTTGATTTTCGGTAGATCTGCATAATTCATAATACATAATTATGACATAATTTTATATGCATTGAAAAAATTTATATTCATTGACCTATAGTTTGCGAAACGAAGCGCTTCGCTGCAGAACTTTTGGCTGCCCGGTCAAGCATTGTCGTCAGAACATCTCATTCGGAAGCTCTTAATTTACTTGAAATCCGTTAGTTGTTTGAGTCAAATTGATCATTTATGTTGCTTAATACTCCTTTGTCGAATGTCTGCGCCACGACATATGAACTTTAACGATACACAACCATAAATTTGCAGCTTCTGTGTTATCAATGATTGAAGTGTTTCCTCTTACTATTAATAGAAACAGACAGTACATCATCAATGGAACTCCTATTTCTAAGAAATCCCAGTGTCAGATGACAGTGGGAGCAGAGCCATCAGTCAATGCCTCTATATCAATGCATCAGCATAGAGGTAGAATATCTTCCCTGTTATATTCTACCTCTATGTGCATCAGTAGAAGCAAGGACGTCTGTATTTAGTACTATGGCCATAGTACTAAATATAGACGTCCTTGGTAGAAGCATTGTAATTCGCAGCCAGCATAGCTTTTGCTCGTTGTTCACGGCGTGGTCGTTTACTTTCTTATCCTCTTTGTTTCTCGGAATTAGTGTCAGCATTCGGAAAGAAGCTATCGAGTCCTATGAAGTGATCATGACATCAAAACATCTCGTTACTCACAGGATTTAATAAAATAAAATGAAATGCGGTTTCTATCCATCATCGCGTACACTCTTCATACTTCCCCGATTGCGATTGCTGTCTGTTCATGCGTCGTCATAACAACGGCACATAAACGGCCTGCTGTCGTTGACAATTGGATGATGCAGTGAGTCAGCGTACTTTGTAAACCATTTCTCATTATCTATAAAAGCATTTTGATCGAATAACTTACAATAAATCGCCAAGAATTTGCAACTGTTGCATGCTCCAGCTACTTGATTCTTCTTTAGATCTAGCAACATTTGCCAACATCCAGGGCTGACACTTCCGGTTTTTTTAGACTAATGTCGAAATGTTCGGTATTTATGGGTTATCTCCCCCACGTTTTCAAATTTGTCTAAAATCCGTAGAAATGAATCAATCGTCACAAAACTTTATGTACGCGACGGTGAGGATATTTTCTACCAACATACCAAAATTTGTGCAATTCGGACAAGTACTTTTTGAATAAAGGGCCATAACTTGAAGTGCAGTGATGTCTGCAATTCGATTTAACTTCTTCTGATCGCATCGTCTGAGCAGAAAGCACTTGAGGTCAACAAAGTAATTTCCCAACAACTCGTGAAGACATGATGACCAGGCCACATCTCTTAGACTAACATTTTTAACCTAAAAAAGTTGTGGCAAGGCAGTGGTCGTGGGAAGATTTGAAATAGCAGTGGATGAGACGAAGAAGGAGAGAGAACAATGCATATACGAGTAAAAATGAAATGTCGAACATACTCAGATCACTAGAGATCAGGCTGTTGACATCGCTACACTTCACGCTATCGTCTCCAATGCAAAAAGCACTTTCTCGATCTACATAAATTTTTGTGTGTGGGTGGAAAATATACTTAAGTACGTCTACCTGAAGTTTGGTAATGATTGATTGATTCATATTTGCAGATTTTAGACAAATGTGAAAACCTGGGGGGAGAGATAACCCATAAGTGCCAAATGTTCTACCAAGGAACAAATAATTCGGATTTTGAAACATTTGATCGATTGTGAAGGGGCCCTTTTTGAGATCGTGAAGGGCCCTTTTCAGATTGTGAAGGAACATCTTTAAGATTGTGAAGGCGCACTTATGATCGTGAGGGGACCCTTTTGAGATCGTGAAGGGTCCATTCAGATTGTTAAGGGCCCCTTAATTGTAAAGGATCATGAATTTAGTTAAAAATATTAGACCGCGTTGATGCATGGATATTGTGTGAAGATATTTGTGTTGACCAGACCGCTCTGCTGAAGCAGTCTTCCAAACACCGAACAGCTGAACAGCAATTCCAAATAGTTTCATGAAAATTCTTCACAATAAAGACAAGATCTTGTATTGTATATCGCCATGGCATGATTAATGGAAGCTGACATAGTCGGACAAATTGGAATAGTGGCTTTTAATTTTGAATGCAAAATTTTTTAACGAAATAAAGAAAGATTTTTTGAAACATTTAAGCGATGTTATAAATCGACCTGCATGTAGACTATTCGATAACATGCGGTTTATATATCGAGCTAAAATCGTCAAGCGCTTAAGAAATTCGTGCTGATTTTGCGTTGTGGGAGGGGTCTTTGTAGTACATTCTGTCTAGCCTTCAAAAGTAGTTCTTTTGAAAAAAAATAGTTTGAGCAATGCATTGTAGCGCACCTTGTTAAAACTGATGACTGAAAAAGCATCAGTCACAATATTATGCCATTTATATACTATGAGGATTTATCTTTATTACAACAAACCCAACTTCTGCCTGAACGCTTTCAAACCTTATGGGATTGAGTGATATCGACTGACCCTCAATTTTCTTACTTCTTACTTTCCGGTTATTGTTTTCGATAAGAGTGGCAGCCATGATAGATCGGTGTTCAAATGAGAGCCTGAAATGACCATCAGCAGGCTACCCGATTGTCTATTCTAGTTTCTCTAACTTTTGATCACATTTTACAGGCATGCCCACATGGATGCATACTTAAAATGAATAATTGCTTATTATGTAACATTAATAACATTAATGACGTAAAACTGAAACAATGAGTGCCTACACAAAGATATAAGCGACATTTTCCGGCTATTACTAGAGGGTGGCTACAATCAGAAAATATACAGTGCTTGATAGTCTGAGACAAGCAACAGCTCCCACTTAGATCATTTAGGATGTCTGCTGCTCCAACTCATGATTCTCACTTTATGTCAGTTTATTCCAGGCATGTGTAGTGGGATGGCCGTCGGATTGTGGATCCATAGGCCTGAAATGGGCCCAGGAGGAAAGCTTGGGCCGGTGGGTCGCCTGTGGACCGAGAATTTTTCAATGTCAACTCGAACATCAATGTGCAAAATATATAATTTGGGTGAATTTTGATATTTTGAGTAATTTAGAACATCGGTTAGCAAGCTTGTCAATCGGAGAGACTAACGGATCTTACTAAGATATCACAAATAGTTAAGTCTATCTAAGGAACAATGAAACTCATCACCTCAAGATTTAATGAGTTAATAAAATTCTAACTGTTTATTAGATGCAACTTTCTGCTGCCCTGCTGATCTCCTCTCAATACATAACTGCGAATCATTTATCTAGATTTTAAAGAAGATCGTGAACTTCCTTAAGATTGTGTCTCAGTCGAAAACGCAACTGTCCGGCGAAAATCTCTCAGCGAACAACAATCAAATGCATTCGCGCCTCAAGTTTAATGTACTTCTCAATATTAAAACTCATTATTGGTTCTTAATAATTCTTCTCTTAAAAATGTATGGTTATTTTATTAGTGTTTCATTTTCAATAAAATACATCTGAAGAAGTGCTTTTGATATAAAAAGAAGTTTGGTTCAACTTGGAAATATCCAATTGCTTCACTTGATTGATGAATATTTGAGGTTTGACAGGTATGTGGTAGAATCATCTCCTCCGACCGGCAGAAATATCTTCTGAAGGGTAAGAGATTGAAAATTGGACTTTCGGCGAATACAGTACACATTTTCCATGGCTGCTACGAATCTGTGCGTCTACCGGTTCCTGTTCTTATCAGACAGGATCAATAAAATACACATGCACATTATATCCAAGTGGATGCGGATTGAAGTTTTTGAAAATCCTTCCACTTTCACCCATGTGTCTGACTAAAATAGCTCTCTAATTAGTAATACCTCATTCTGGAAAAATGAGATATTTGTACTCGCCTCTGATTAAATTGTAAGAGCGGTAGCGGTAGGGACGAAATCAGAGACTTCAAGCAGGCCCCTAAAACTAGAGAAAAAATTGAAAATTTTCAAGGCTCCTTTTGCGACTCATGCCTCATAAATAAGTCTTACGTGGGAAGCACCAGCATTAGTCATCATCGCACTGCATATCTTTAGGTCATTTTCGATCCTGCATTTTCTTTATTCCTACGATCGATGATGTATACAAAAATGTATTCAAAGACAGTAAGTTTCAGCAAAAATTTAATCAAAACGTTGGGTTAGACGATTAAAAAAAATCGATTCGATAAATTTACATGTGTTTAGCTTATCAAACAAAGGTGATTGAAGTGAATGACCTATAGATGGTTCTACACTTTCCGCGGCACTTCTCACTTAATCACAAAAAACAAAGACAATTGTCATCTTGAAGCAAGCCTCAGCCTGCTTCCCAGTGGATTTATATGTGCTTTCTTTGATCTTGTCTGACGAGAGGAGGGGCCGGGTAGACCTCGACAGATGTCCAGTTTCGTAGTAGCCATAGGCTGAACATCTTTCTGTGAACCTCTCATTTTCGGCAACTCGGCGGCCCGATGTCGAAAGATCTTATGCCGGAGCCACTCAGAGTCGTGGTAGAGAGTCGGAACCGGAGCCGTGGTAGCTGGACCACAGTTCCGTAACTCTTCTATAATGCCACGCGACATGTCAAATGACTTGTGACCATGGAAGGGAAGCCTGCGCGAACGCGTACTGTTAATGGGCATCCATATGCTCAAATAATATCCTCATTTACTCGCATCTCAGATTTTATGACGATCGTTCAAGTCGATAGACGCTCGTATTTGGTGAATATCTTAATAAGTTGCTATCCTAATAAGCCGTAGAAGTTTTTCAGCAGTTTCATAACACTACAGCTTGCCAATCTTTTATAAAATGAACTATCATCTTCACAATTTAAATTGTGATGTAAACATGCGTGTAATATATGCAGACTGACACACCAATCTGCTATGCTGAAGGTGATTGTTTGATTCAAGTCCGTGGCCTCGTGGGGTTCCCATGGGTCGATAATTGACAAATCTCGTGTGATGGTATAGACCTGGGAATTCAAAACTTGTCTCATGTACATCCATGCTTCATACAGTCATATAGCATGTTACAATATCACGAAAGGGCGCTTCCAAATCACTACTCAAATTTGAAATAGACTCATTACCTCTCCGCCACTCTAATAATTGGGACGTCATATAAAATGACAGCCCAGCGTGTATAATGGATCTATTCGCGGCACTTACCAATAGGGGGCGGGATTCGAGGTATAAAGATGGGTCACGGACGAGCTAGAATTGAAAATCTTATTTGAAATTTTAAAAATTCCTATTTTATCACAATTTAAGCGCCTGTCTGACGAATGACTTCTTAGTAAATATTTCCATAATTGCACACTGTCAATATGCATGTTTTTTTATGTACCTCAGTAAGAAATGGCATTTGTTCTGCTATCTTTTTTCAAATATATCTTTCACCAGTACCCCAAAAATAATCTCTTCAATAAAGGTCTGTTTTATGGGTCGCTGTCACTGTAGACCACCACAACAATTGTATGAATGATGACGTTTCGATATTACATGAAATTCTGGTATTTCAATCGAAAGTAGGCAATCGGTAATTCACTTTCTACCTCAGTGAGCTCCGTTTGTATGATGAACATCGAGTTACTAAATCGCTTTTGACATGTCAGAGTAAATTTCATGCAAACTTTCTTTATTCCTGATTCTAGCTTAATCGCAGGTCGAGATGTTTTAATGTCTCAGTTTGAAGCGAATAGCAGAGCAATTCGACAAATAGCATAGTTATATGCAATCTTTCATTTCGTCTCGGAGAAGTAGGTTCGGATCCCTTTTAATGCCAATGTTGAAGACTTGATTGATGATATCTCTGGGCTCCAAGGGAAGTTCTGGGAGCTTCTTACTGAGGAACGCCTAATGTAAATTTACAGTAATCACTAGAAATTTCTTCTCTTCTCACTAAGAGTCTCGAGATGTTTGTTATATCGAGTTTTGGTCGCGAATCGCAACATTAGGGACTATTTAAAAGAATGATCCATTATTAATATTTACAGAATATGTTGAATATGAGCAGTCATTGACATTGCATGTTGATGCTAAACTTTACCCTAAGGCTGCTAGATAGATGAAGATAGATACTTCATCACTACAACGCATCTTCAGCCTGTGACCGCTAATTACTTCACTGTGAAAACTAGAATAATTATTTCGATCACCATTTCCTTTAGTGCCGTAAATACATGGAGACAAGAAAGGATAAGATAGTACACGTTAAAATAGATTTCCCTCATTTTTTGTCCTCAGCTCATCTGTAATGAAATGTCATGGACGATCAGTGATTTAAACGGAAAAGATAGTTCAAATGATAGCAATGCGTGGCGACTTATCACATGGTTATATATCCCCAAAGAAGCACGTGCTGCAGATTTTGCTCATCACCTGAATCAGATATGGCCCTTTGTTGTTTTAGTGAATGTAATCTTAGATGAAAAATAGTGTACCGTAGGATATATTTCACGAAACAGCAATTTTAATAAGACGTGATATGCGATAAGATGTCAGATAATTGACGACTCTATATTTTGTAATCCCACTATCATGTTAAAGTAATTGTGATGAATATCAGTCATTCGATGGTCGTGTTTTATCTATCCCATTATTAAGAATTGAAGATTTATGTTCATTAGTTCTGTACACCAGATTCAGTACACGCCTCGTCTACACCAGGTCACTAGTCATGCAGATATATGTAATCCATCTCTGTTTTGCCGACACACATTCCTAGTCAGATACAATTGCACGTTTACTCCGTCACGCCAGTACTCTGGTGACTCCAGAAGTCAACACATTTTGTGTCCTGACACTCAGTGGCTATGAATACCATCATTTCTATTACTTGAGTGCTTCAAACTAATTTTTTTAGCAGCCTCGTATTGGTGAGCTCACTTGAAATAATTAAAAGAAAATATCAGACTTGCAAGAAAATGCCATGCATGTATGATGTGCCAGACCAACATAGCAGTAATTTATAGATGTGAATACTCACCGCTGAGATGCAAAATGAAAGTGATGACATGTTCAAGAAAATTGTTGACCTTTTCATTGCTGAGGACATACCAGACATGGCCTTGGAATATGATACCATAATACAGTAGGATTTTCCTACTTAAGAGAAAGGGGATAGCAGACAGTATGCCATCCGTATTGAAACGTTGTGAAGCAATTTTCCCGACCATAGCGAGGGGGTTTAGCGTGGATAGTTGCTTCACGACTGGCAACAACCATGAAAGCGTACTAAGATAACTCGTCATCTTCACTTTCACTGTCATTACTTGTCATCTTCGACTGTCATTAATTGCTGATGATGCCCATGCGTTCTTTAATACAAGAAACATGTAATGATTGAAAGATATTTTTATGCACATTTTTTAATTTATCCTCGTGGATTTCGTCGCAACGTGCTTCGTCTTACTCATTATGAGATAAGTTGCAATAGGAATGAAATAAAGAAGTAATAGGAATTATATTTTGATGAGAATTATTATGCAAATGGTAACACAATACTGTTCAGTGACCCAATCGGGTGCATCACCGTTAAACTCAATTAGTCAGAAGTCAGCAGGAGATGCGACGCGTGCGCTAATTTCTCGTGTCACTGTGTGAATTGATCGTCGGATACTCACTGGACTAGTGCACTAGGCTTTATTCTGATTACATAACCGACTACTGACCAATGACGAGGCAGGTATTTACTGCTTTCAACATTAATAAATATGAATATATTATTTTCAAAGATGATAATGTCAAATATGTCAATAATTAAGATTCAAATACTCCAGCATCTGTTATTGGCTGTCCTATATGTTTAAAAAAATTATTTTCAGGCCTCCTGATAACCTCTGCGTGCAATCTGAATATGAAGGAATTGCTCATGAAAATGTTCAACAATTGGAGAAGATCAAACATAATCAACGAAAAACTCACATGGAAGTAGGTCTAAGTATTGCAAAATTTGATAGAATCACCAATCTAATTAAATGGTTATTTTCTAGGGCCGCCCGTCAGGGTCTGTTCAAGCTTCGGATCGGTTGATGAAAGAACTACGAGAAATCTATCGCTCGGAAAACTTCAAACGTGGAGTGTACACAGTAGAATTAGCTGATGACAGTTTATATGAGTGGAGTGTTCGCTTGTACAAGTAAGTAAAAATAATATTCTCTTCAACAAATTCTATTTTCCAATGAAAAATGACGAAGGCTCTAGCTGGACTGGGAAACAGAGGAAATCGATTGTAAGTTAGTCTCTACTTGGCATTCGACCGACTTAAAATTCGTGAACACTTGAGAGTAAATTTATAATGAAAACAGCTGTGTCATTAATATGGTGCTCAAAATTTTGATTACAATAGGTTCAGTGTATCGTCTGCATGTAACCTATGTTGATAGACTCTGGGTCTTCAAGTGCAAAATGAAATTTAGACAGGCAAAGCATAGATCATCGAGTTTTCATCAAAATGAATCAACCATGAGTTAATCATACTTATGGTACCTTGCATCATGTAAGTGGAGAAGCCTATTGCACATCTGACACTGATGAGATGACTATAATTTGTACCATGAAACAATCTTACACATGACATCCTAAATTCTTTCAATCACAACTTGTGGGAAGAGGATGAACCTATACACCAAAGGCGTCACCCAACGCTAAATTAAAGGCTTTAAGAGAAGAAAGATTTAGACAAGTAACCTGGCAATTGATAAATTTATCAAATCTCAACAGATGTAACCCCACGAGACATGTTTCGGCCTGTTAGGCCTCATCAGTCGTGGGTAGGTTTGAACCAGCGACGTTGTAGCTAGAGGACGTGCAAGCATACCCTCTAACCACAAGGCCACTGGAGGTGGTTAAATCAGTGCCTTCCTGGCTAATTCGCGCTCTTAACAGATGGTCCGGTGACGTTGTGGTTAGAGGGCATGCTTGCACGTCCTCTAACTCCAACGTCGCTGGTTCAAATCTATCCACGACTGATGAGGCCCAACAAGCCGAAGAAAGGTTTAGTCAGAAACATGCGAGTGATAAACATGGATGATATATGAACAGTGCAAGTAATACATGAGATTGATGATATCAGGAAAAAGAAATAGAAAAGTGGGGTAAAAATTTAGGAATGTAGAAATATAATATTAGATATCGAAGCAGGAAATCAGTTATGCAATAGCAAGGGTAGAAATAGAATACTGAAATAAATTATAAAATTAGAAGCCGAGATCATAGAGTATGGATCTGTGCTCTCGAGGACATACTATAAGCACATGTCATCTTAGATATCAACAAATTTAAAAATAAAGGTTCACTATGACTGATAATCTCTGGTCGACCGCCCGCTTATGTTGACCGAGTTTATAAGCAGGTGTGCGGCATTATGTCATACAATACTACGTTTTTTGGACAATAGTATGCATTTAATACAAATATTTGCCAGAGCTAAGTATATAAATACATATAAAATATGTATTTATATTTAATTCTGCTAGAGGAACTGTTTCTACGAACTATGCTTCTATTAGGATGGGGAGTGACAGGGGAATCAGGGTGTCAGACATCAAAGATTCTAATGCTTCGCTTATAATAAATAATGCTGCAATTGGGTGATTATTGTACGGATCACTCTTGTCTTCTATAAACAGTGGCCATTTGAAACATTTTCCAAGAAGAAGAATATCTACCAGCCTGCATTGAAAGTTCAAAAAGACTGGTGAGTACTGGAGCCAACTTCGAAGCACGCTTCTTCAGTCAAGCCTAATTGGTGGAATAACAGAACCAGTACTTTTTGAAGAGTTCTACATCCGCGATACCCGCAAAACTTTTTCATCTCGCAGATACAAGACAGGCATCTGAGCATCAGTAGCAGCAAGGACCTAGGTCAATTGACCAGGAGTAGAATAGTTAAAATGTAGCAAAATTTAGCTATATCAGTTGCTGACGCGGCAGATAATCCTGAAGGCAAACACAGAGGAGGAAAACTGGAACCGCAGAAGTTAAAACGGATTGCTTTATACAGAGAGCAGCACGCTGTACCACCATATGGACACGCTAGTAACTTTGCAGGAGCGCACTCGGACCAAGTTTGAGACCACACTTTCACGATGCAAGATACATTATTAAATGGGACTTGTGTCGAGCTCGTACTCACTGACATGGAAAGTGCCCACGCCAATATAAGTGAATATTTGAACCCCGCATTTTCTCGAATATGACCCGCGGACGCATTGGCGGGCTTAAATGCAAGCTCTATTCAAAAGCGGGTTGTATGAATAAATTTTCGAGTTTGGGACTTCACTTTTTTGTGATTAAATACAAGAAATCTGCAAATTGATGATGAGTTGGAAAACGAAATAGTGAAAATCTGCGAGAAAAATTTAAATAAATGACAGTGCCAATAACGGCGAACTCAGACGCAAGATTTGCAAGAGTATAACTGGAAACATTTGTTCAGTGACGATGCATTTATGATCATTTTGATTTTAATAATTGCTTTACATCAATTATTGCAAGTGTCAGTTGAGCGATTATCGATTCTATCATTTTGAATAGTGCAATCCTCCATTTTGAAGATAACAACAATATAGATTTCCTAAACAAACAGTTGCATCAAATGATTTTTGAAAGAAACACCGGGGCAATTAAATAAAAATGATCCATGTTAAGTTGATTATTTTGAAATCATGGTCGTATAGTTTGGCCAAATATTGAACAACAATGATAATAGATAAACATCGTTAGACATTAAACAATATGTTTTGTAGTGAACTTTTAAAACCTCTTCATTGATAGACTTATGTGCGGGTTCTGTTTGGGGGTCGGGTTTTATTCGAGAAAATTCGTTATGTGAAAATGCTACATTTTAGAAGAAGGATTGTATCACCATAAGGTAAATTTTCATCTTCAATGTAGGACTTGACGACGTTCTATAACATGTGACTGCTTATCTACTCCGTCTTTGATTCATTCATTTTCTCATATTCATCTTTCAGAGTCGACGAAGACAGTCCTTTGGCGAAGGATCTAAAACAACTAAAACAGAATGAAAGTAAAGACAACATCCAATTTAGATTTTATTTTCGTGTAAGTTACACAATTTTGATTGAATCATTTGTGCCCTTGTATCTATTTAGAAAAAAGGATGGGATATCGGCTGGATTTAAGTTTTTATTAGAATATCTAATTGAAATGTCTGATTAAAGTGGTTAATTGCTGAAATTGTCACTCCCCTTGACCAAATATTTGGAGTCACAAGCAAGCAACATTGTGGCTTTCCTCTTCGAAGGACTTGAAAATCTCTCCGAAAATCTGATTTCCCATCAGTAATGATCGAACGTTCGGATACAGAGCTGGCGTCTGAATTTGATGAATCTGATAATGCTGATTAGTAAAATTGATTTCCTTAGTTTCTATTAGGATATGCAATACCAAAGGCGGGAGGACCATGATTCAAAAGGTAGAAATTAGAAAAAAACTCTCACGAGTGAATAACTACCGATGTTGTTATAAATAAAAAAATCACAAAAGTAAAAATATGCCATAGTTCCTATTAGGGTTTGACATGGGATTTCCTGGATCCTACGAATTCCTGATGATTTCTAGTCTCGATTCTCTGGAAATTCCGGAATTTTTTTTAAAAATGAAACTCACTGAGCAAGAGGAAAATACTATTTTCGTGCATTATTCTCATAAAATAGTTAATATACTAAAGGCATTCGTTAGTCCTCCTACAAGGTGTGCGTAGAGGTCATCTCCAAAATTTACAGATTTGTCTATAACCCGCTGATTTTGATTAATCGTCTAAAAAACTTCACTTTCTAGTCTGTGTGTATGTATTTTCATCTTACATGAGACAATTTGGCAGATTGTAAAGTCGACTTTAGGTATGAATAATCTCTGCCAGGCTTGGGACACATGTGTAATTGATTTTCCAGTGCTTGTATTTTGGACTTCTTGAATAAAGTATTTATATGTATTTTTGAATTTCCTAAAAAATTCCACTGTGGTCTCCGTGGCACAGTGGTTAAGTGCTTGGCCTAGCGATCTTTTGATCCAGAGGTCGAGCCCCGAAGGTGCCATTGGAAGTTGTCAGGCAGGGCATCCGGACTAAAAGTGCTACAACGCTCCATAAGTCTGACTATGTCATCACTGTCCAAGCCCCAAGTATGGGGAGTAGTGACGTAAAAGCTTCATTCATTTTTTTTGAATTTCTTAAAAACAGTGAATGTACGAATATTAATGCATCTGTATTTTGACATTTTAACCTTTTGAGCCCCGAAGCCAAATCTGCTATAGAGTTCCAACTACCCATGACGTGCAGTGCACATCACTCGCTCATAACTGCAACTCCCCTGATGCTGAGTGAACAATGGGAGCATAATGCAGAGATGACGTGAAGTGCACGTCATGGGTAGTTGGGCCAGTGTTGTCAGATGCTAGTCAATCACTCGCAAGTTGTATTTGAGCTTGCAAAAGTATATATTTGGTCCCAACTTGATCTCTGCTAGTCAGATCTAGTCTGAGTGAGGTGAACGACTATTCTCTTCGACTTGTTAACAAAGTAAATTGATATTCTACCCAAACAATAGTAATGCAAAAAGAAGCCTGTTAAAGATATATCCCAAATTTTTGCCTTCTTCGCCTTCTCTGGGATTGAAAAGGAGACAAGTTTAGCAATTGATGGACGTACGGCATGTGCGTGCATTTGAGGGTGATAATACTATATATATTTCTTAAATAACAGCACGGGCTGCACGGCATTCTTCATATTGTCGTCAACTTCATGTTTTAGCGACGATTTCTAAAATGGAAATGACCCAGTAAAATCAATACAGCATTTGTGCAGAAATTCGGTGATATTATTGATAATGAAAAATGATATAGTCGTGAGAAACCGTGGGATAGCTTCCAATGACGGCTGATGAAATGTTATATTAAACAGAGCTTCAATGCATACACACTGTCATACGCTAGAGCGTGGAAAGATACATGCATTCAGATACACGGACGCACCAACGATTACTAAATTTCATTAAATAGATTTAGCATGCCAATAAACTTTCTGATAATAACAGAGTCGGAGGGTTTAATTATTAGTGTACTACTGAACATCGAAAGCCGTACTGCTGAAAACCCCAAGCGGGTTTTTGTGAAAAACCCTGGGTTTCTGCCGATCATATCTGCAAGTCCACCAAAAATGCGGTAGCAAAATATGGGGAATATGGGTGACCGGAGACTGAGCTGAGGAGACTTGCTGTCGTTAATTTATTCGTTATGCTTGCTTGGTTAAGTTGCAGATAATTTGTATTTTGTTTATGGATATTCAAATACATAGAGTGGTTTGAACTTAAATAAAAATACATGTATGTTCAGAGTCCAAATTTCTGGTAACTGAGTTCGGAAAGAGAGATTTTGTAATCATGTTCAGTAATTTATTAATAATAATATTGTTTAACTGATTAATAATTGTTTTATATTAATTTATGATAATAATTATAGTTATTAAACAAGTTTTGATGAATAATAATTGTTCATCACACCCAGATAGATTGTCGTGATATCGGTAGTTTTATAGCAGATCCGGTCGATATCAATGTAGATTAAATCGCATGAATTGAAGGCGTCATCAATTTCAAGCATCAAGAAAGTTTCATCTAATCCAAGATCGATTTCAATTCTTAAGCAAGGTGGCTTTTAGCAGAAAATCGAGATTGGTCATCATTCAGGCTCCAGTTAAATTTGGGATCACTTATTTGTGTTCGGGGATTTGTAAAAAAGTAATACGAGTAATATGAGACCAATAAAAGACGAGTTGACTAAGTCGATTAAGGATTTCCGTTTTTATTGCTTTTGACCTTCAGTCGACTTAATGAAAATAAGATCGAAATAGACTTATCTCAATCTTAGACAGTCATTTGATTAAAAATTCAAATTAGTAAATAAGTTTGTTTGATAAAGCCACAATATCAGTATGATCCCTGGCCCTCATCATTAAAGAAAATCGCACATTCCTAATGAAGCAAAAAGTCATGCATGCATGATTTTCACATAAGAATGTAATCACGTTATCCTGTAAACGGTGATCAATCATCTTCATTGGATGCATATGGATCAACCTTCTCGCAATTTAGGATGCTGAAATTTTTCCTTTTTCTTTTTATCCAAGACAGTCACATTGACCGGGGTTAGACATGAGATAGTTTCACAATTTAACTGCTCACTGCTGATTGGTAGAAGGCCCTTCTATTGGCCGCCTAGAATCTCCAGATTGAACTTTCTACTATTTATTAAGACAGGTCAACAAGTGAGAAACATTCGACAGGAGGAACTTTTCTTGAAAGGTTGAAAGGTTTTCTACCGATATGACTAAATAAATCTTTAAAACCAGGAAAATTTCAATATCTATGTATATTTCCACATTCTTGAGCATCTCATATTCATAAATATAAAGCGTCTTTGTCATCTTTACTACGGGTGACAAGTTTCAGGATCATAAGATGAATACCTGTAGTTTTGAGAAAAATCATTTGCAAACCCCATCTGGACTTTTGGGTCATCTGTTTATTTTGTTCTCTAACAAATCGATGTTTACAGTGAATATGCAAGTCAGCTCTCATTGGCTAGAAGATTTAAGGCCGATATTGAAATATCATTCTGAAATGGGTACCAGGATCAGATTGGAGCCGCTTATACACTGTACATCAGATCACTTTCATATGGGAATTTGCGAAGAACCTCATTACGCAACCATAAGCTTCTCCTCCTCCAATTCTACAATTCAATGGAATATTTTTCCTACAAATTGACATTTTCCTTTAGAATCAAAATACGGAGGTTCATAAAGAGGTTTATTTTACTGCCCTGACATTACGTCGCTGCCTCTCTAAGGGTTGACGGCAGAAATGACAGTGAAATGACAAATCCTTCAAAGAATATCACGAACTCGAACACAACTCATTTACCAAAACATCAGGTTCTACGCTACATAAGATACTGCATATAAATGTATAGTATAAACGCTAAAATCATTATGTAGCGTTGAACCTGATGTCTTGGTAAATGAGTTGTGTTCGAGTTCGTGATATTCTTTGAAGGATTTGTCATTTCACTGTCATTTCTGCCGTCAGAGGCAGCGACGTAATGTCAGGGCAGTAAAATAAACCTCTTTATGAACCTCCGTATTTATATATTAACATATATTGAATCTGGTATACAGAATAGCGTGCAATCATGGTATTTTCCATTATTGCCATTTATCTCTCCTTTTAAGACTTTCTGGCTCTCTTTATAATGATTCATTAATTCATTGGGAATCTTTCGATTTATCCCGAACTGTCTCATTGTAGGACTCCTTTCCTTTTGATCCCCCATTTGTACGGGTTGTCTATCCGGTGCTGCATGGTGGATACGTTCTTTCCGGAGGCGCCATTTGTATGGAACTGCTGACCGCGCAAGGATGGAGTAGTGCTTATAGTGTAGAATCGATTATCCTTCAGATAGCTGCCACTCTCGTTAAAGGAAAAGCAAGGATTTCATTCGGTGCCACTACCGTGAGTATTATGAATTATTTTCTATGAATGATTCTACGTTGCATCACTCATAAATAAAGGCCGTCAAATATGCAAACTGCAGGGTGTAACAGAAGTTTCTGACCGACCTCTGATTATGCAATTCAAACTTTGATCACTTATTACTACCATCATACCAAAGTCAGTGAATTGCGCTTCTATCCAAGCAAACTTCTACGAATACAAAGTCATTGTATTTGCACATTGAGTTACTTGAATTATTGAACACAAAACTATAAATCATTGTTATAATAAACAAATTCGCATGTATTGTGCATGAGTCATAAAATTTCCCAGAAAATTGCGAATTCCAACAACTTGAGGTAACAGTTTTGGTATCCCGTACAGAAATAAGTCCGTATGAATCATAGTATGAAAAGGTATGAAAAATAGTATGACAACGCATACGTATGTATTAACGTACTATGAAACACAGTATGCATAAATATGAATAGCGCATATGTATGCATTATCATAGTATGAAACATAGTATGCATAAATATGAACAGCGCATACGTATGTCTTGACATTGTATAAAACATACTATGAATAAAAATGTATTACGCATACGTATGCATTGTCATAGTATGAAACATAGTATGCATAAGTATGAATTTTGCATACCCGTACAGAAAAAATTGGTATGAATCATACCTGTCGGCGCAGCATTTTGTAAATTCACTATTGCTTTTGTGTACATGCTCTTTGGACCAGGGACAACAATCCACATCACAAATTGGCTTCATAAATATAAATGCCAACCAGAAAACAAGAAAGCCAGCTCGCACAATATGCATTTTGCCCCACCTAAGTTCCCCCGGCGTATGCCATTATTTTCATGCAATTTCCATTCTAGGACTTTCTATGGTATTGTTAATTTCTATGTATGTAACATAGTATGAAACGTACTATGGACATGTAACGCTCTGTCGGGCCATACCCTGGCATTACGTATGATTCATACTATGACTTAACATAGTATGAAACTTAGTATGAAGCATACCCTAAATCATACTCAGCAAAATCATACTGTGAAACATACCATGAAAAATCATATATGCATTCATACCAGACACACTGTGAAAACGTAGTATGAATCATAGTATGGAACAGACGTATGAAGCATGGTATGAAACATACTATGAACATGCAACGCTCTGTCGGGCCATACCCTAACATACGTATGATTCCTACTATGACTTTACATAGTATGAATCATATTATGAAAATAGTATGCATACTCATATGGTACACGCTGTGAAACATAGTATGGAACAGACATACGAAACATAGTATGAGACGTACTAAGAGCATGTAGCGCGTTGTCGTGCCATACGCATGAATCATACAAAGAAACATACTATGAAAATAGGTACGTATACTCATCCTAAACACGCGTGAGTTTTCAGAGTATGTTCCTGACATAAAAATGCAACATATATGCATACAGCTGTATATCGTACGAAGGAATATCATACATAAGCACACATGTTTTGATGTTGTACATATATTCTATAACAGCATGAATTCATTATTATAAGCACCATTTATCATATGAATAATAATAATATGCATTCTGTATTCAATGTGTCGTATTTTAATCTGAAAGGGAACAAAGTCAAAAGCACCTTGTGTCTCGGTAACATGTTAAATGTAGCAACTCAACTGATTTAGATGCAGAACATATCATGAGGGAGACAGCTATTAGCAGCATTTTAAGATCATAATAACTACAATTTCTCATACGTTAATATCACATTTATGGCATTCATTTGTTATAACACACGAACGACGTACCCATTTGATCAAAGATAAACATTTTTGTATGATTTTTTAAAATCAAAGTTCGAGTGAAGAGGACGGTACCATAAACCCTTAAGCAGAAGATAAAAAAGAAAGTGAAGCAACTCGTTAGCATTCAGTAACATAAACAATCTTAAAAGAATCCGTTACCCTTATCTGTAATGCAAGCAGCTAATAATAATGCTCCCACGTCATAAGTTAATTGTTTTGACGTTCATACAAGTTCATTTATGCTTTCAATGGAAGTAAACTAATGCTTATTATTAGAGAAGTGAAAGAAACCAGGAGCCTTCTGAGTTAGACTGGACAACCCTGATGAGACAAATTTTTACTGAAGTTGTAGAGATACACAATACACATGGGATTTTATAAAAGTAAACTCACTGAATTACTAATTCTTTGATCAAAAGAAAGCTACAAGACACGTCATTATTTCGTTTAGACAAGAATAATACCTGCTCTTACATGGTAATCGTTAATCAAATTCTTATGGTATCATCATGTTATTTAGGTAAACAAAATTTATGATAAATTTTCAGCTTGCAGCAACGACTTTTTGCATGAAGTATCTGAAAAGCATGAACAATACATACATACAGTCATGGAAAAAATATAGTACCCGATAAGTTGCAACATATTGTTGGCAGCAATCGATGTTAATAACCACAAATCAACATTCGCTAGTGTTATACTATGATCTAAACGAAGGAATGCGATCATGCTGATTCTGCGGACAGTCCATAAATATCTGCTGATTTGAGTTAACACTACACAAAGAAACCAACATAATGTTAATAAAATGGTTTGGAAGTATCACTTCATTCTGGATCACTGTCGGCTTTGGCTTCGCGCGGTACCGACTTAACTGAGTTTATGAAAGGTCAAATGTGTGCATTAAGGACTAATGCATTATTTTCAAAACCAAAAATAGCTGAGTGCTTGAGCATTTCAGAGAACACGGTCAAAAAGAATCGTCGATGGACAAGCTGAAGGAAGCAACCGAGGTGCTTGTGGGTGGAAGAACCGAGAAGATGAAAAGATTGTCAGGATGTCTTCAGAAAATCCTTTCATGTCTACCACAGAAATAAAGCAGGACTCGCATCTTGAATGTGACAGAAGAACAGTTTCGAATCGGTTGCGAGATGCTGGTCTCAAGTCCTTTGCACCGACAAGGAAGACTCTACTGACTGAAGACCATAAAGATTGCAGACTTGAATGGGCTCGGCAAAAATCCAATTGGAGCTCTAGAAGATGGAAGACAGTTGTGTTTTCTGATGAATCGCGATTCAGCCTAGGACAATCCCGCGTGCAGTATGTTCGAAAATCCTTCGCATGCCGATATTCGGAACCCTATGTTTGCAGCATTCCCAATAGGTTAATGCCTCATGCATTGGTATAGGGAGCATTTTCTGTAAACGGCTTCACGGATTTAGTCAGAATCGAAACCCACATTGATTCTGAACAGTATACTTATATTCTTGTAGAGCACCTCGTGCCAATTTGGCCCATGAAATCTCAAGGAAACGGCATTTTCCAGCAAGACAATGTTCCTATCCATACTGCCCTTCGAACGCGAACATTTTTCCAACAGAATGATATCAACATCCTTGACTGGCCTCCTTACCCTATCGAAAATGTGCAGGGTAGAATGGAACTGAAATTGCAAAGGGAATATGAAAATCCGTCTAACAGTGACGAACTTTTTGCAACTTTAGAAGAAATTTGGAGAGAACTCATGGAAGTACGGAGTTATCGGAAATCCCTAATTTATTCGATGACTGATCGTGTGGAAGAACTCATGCGTGCTGACGGAGGCATCACAAGATTTTAATATTGTACTTTTATCACTGTCATGATGTTTATTTATCGGAGTAATAACAGGTATGTGAAAGTGACGCAGGAACAAGTCCTGAGTTTTCATTTTTTCACCGGGTACCATATTTTTTGACTGTATATATGAAAGAATTTCATTATCACAAGAATCAGAACTATTGACGAATTCGTCATCTGCAAATAATGTCATTATATGTTAGCTAAATAGTTATATAATACTAGACAAAGATAATTAAATGAAAAATATTTATTTCCAATGACCTGAGATGAAAATGGGTACGTCGTTCATCAGGAAGTTGAACAACAACATTATAAAATGCGTATATTCAACGAAAGTTATATTTGATATCACCCATTAATTCTGTATAGATGACTGATCACCAGCATCATTCAGCATGGGTACAAAATTTGGGTTAAGCATCAAACATCATAGTAGAAAAAATTGCCGCTACCCAACATAGATTACTCCTGCACAGTAACATGTAGTATACGTGTATAGGGTATGAATTTAAATAATTAATTATGACGTATATATATACGTATGCATCGCTCATAATTATGCATACTATGTTTTATAGTATGTTAATACATACGTATGCGCTATTCATACTTATGCATATTATGTTTCATAGTATGTTATTACATACGTTGCGTTCTCATACTATTTTTCATACCTTCTCATGCTATGATTCATACGGACTTATTTCTGTACGGGCCCGTACAGAAAAAATTGGTATGAATCATACTATGAAACAGACGTATGTAACCATAGAAGTAGATAATAGTACACTAGAATGGAAGTTTGATATCTTGCCTATGTACAATGATGGCACATGGAAAAATCTATGGTCTGCAGATCAGATTCGATCTAAAGCATTGGATCATAGTCAAAGCATTTGCCAAGTTGGTTGTGGAAGTTGTTGACAGCAAATTACAGGATTTTCATGAAGAGAATTTTAGTAAGATGGCTGCATTGTTTCATGTGAAATAGCCTACTATTCCATGGTTTAATATACTGTCTATTTGCAGCAGTCAATGACAGCTGTAATACAATTTTCAATACTGGAATACGAATTAAAATTTGGTTCACAGTCATAATTGAAAGTGGTCGGTGTACTGGTTGTGAGAACATGTCAAGAATTCACAGATTAAAATTTTCAATTATTGGATCATTTCTCCGTCAAGCGGTTAAGAAACCTTGCACTTTTCTGGAATAAACACATTGAAAGCTTCTTTAGCGACAGTTATTTCTCAGATAGATGGAATGCCGCTGGAAATCATCAATTAATCATTGAATGACGTATGTGATATAGTGTGATGATATTTTGGCAGCAGATATTCGAATGCATGCAGAGATTTCGAAAATTGTTCAAATATAAAGAACAGGAGAGCCCTTTGAAGTAAAATGAATACTCGAAGATTTCTTGGCCTCTGATTTCAAGCTGGAGCAATGCATGCTCTGTAAATCGACATTACAAGTTGCATATGTGTCTGATTATACTCTTGATAGATTATAGGAGCGATATTTCAAAATGATGAACGTACAGAACTTCTTTATCATCCTGTCGGCGCAGCATTTTGTAAATTCACTATTGCTTTTGTGTACATGCTCTTTGGACCAGGGACAACAATCCACATCACAAATTGGCTTCATAAATATAAATGCCAACCAGAAAACAAGAAAGCCAGCTCGCACAATATGCATTTTGCCCCACCCAAGTTCCCCCGGCGTATGCCATTATTTTCATGCAATTTCCATTCTAGGACTTTCTATGGTATTGTTAATTTCTATGTATGTAACATAGTATGAAACATACTATGAACATACTCCTGCACAATAACATGTAGTATATGTGTATACGGTATGAATTTAAATAATTAATTATGACAATGTTTTACAGTATCTTAATACATACGTATGCGAAATTCCTACTATGTTTCACACTATGATAATGCATGCATATGCGCAATACATTTTTATTCATAGTATGTTTTATATAATGTCAAGACATACGTATGCATCGCTCATAATTATGCATACTATGCATACGTATGCGCTATTCATACTTAAGCATACTATGTTTCATAGTATGTTAATACATACGTATGCGCTATTCATACTTATGCATACTATGTTTCATAGTATGTTTATGCACACGTATGCATTATTCATAGTATGTTTCATGTTCATATTATGTTATTACATACGTAAGCGTTGTCATACTATTTTTCATACCTTTTCATACTATGATTCATACGGACTTATTTCTTTTCGGGATGTTAAGTCATAGTATGAATCATACGTATGCCAGGGTATGGCCCGACAGAGCGTTACATGTCCATAGTATGTTTCATACTATGTTACATACGTCTGTTTCATACTATGTTTCATACGAATGTTTCATAGTATGATTCATACCAATTTTTTCTGTAGAGGTGAAAGGCAGCCAATCAGAGGTTATACTGGTAATTATTGGTTCCCACAGTTTTCTCGCTGGCATTTTGTAACATAGGTTTCAGACTCGGGTCAGAAACTTTTGTTGCATGAGGTGGCAACACAGTTTCAAGGCAAAATTCAACTCTTACTTCAATCCAACTGTTGTTTTAATTTTCAAATCAATTTTGTTATAACTTTAATTCGTGAAAGTATCGACAATGACTTCAAGAAAACATAATCGTTCAATCATTCAAGCCCTCTTTGAAGTAGATGCTTCACTTCGTGAAATTGCTAAAGATTCAGAATTTCACGAAATACTGTGCGCACAGATGGGCAGACGGAAGATAAAAAGAGCAGCGGACGACCACGAAAGCGTAGTCCCTCCTCTAAGGATTAGACACGCTTACAAATGAAAGACAAGGTCTCTTTCGGCGTTCGAAAAATGGAGACGTATGTTGTCGATAAACGCGCCATAGTAAAAGGCGATTGCTATCGTCAACAAATTCTTCCAATGAATGTTGAATGTGTCGAGCAGATATTTTCTTATCCTAGACACCGTTGTTATAGATGATGACCGGCATTAAGCCATGGAAAGCTTCTGTCAGGGCTGGTTCACATTGAAAATCGCCGAAGTTCGACGCTGACACGTTGCTTTGACCCTAGACGCTTGCGATAGACGCAGCGTCAATCGCTGGCGTTTTGGAAAAGTTAACGGATGACCAATCACTTGCGTCAGTGTTGTACTGCTCACATTGGTATTATCGACGCGCTTCAAATTAGAGCGCCATAATCATCATGTCTGATTTCAACGTTCGACTTGCGCTTTTGCTTAATTTGAGATGTAAAGTCATGCAGAGAAGAAAAAAAGATTCCGGGTCAGAAGAATCTTCATGATGCGCGAAGAATTAGGAGAATTTCGACTTGTCATGTGGATGCATGATAATGACGAAGAAATGTTTTTTCGTTACATCCGAATGAGTCTTAGACGATTTGATTGTCTACCTAAACTGGTGGAACCGAATATTACTCATATGGTATCGAGAAAGCCAATTTGTCCATCGGAACGTCTAGGCTTGATGATATCGCTTAAAAATGTGGCAAATTGTAATAAGGTCACTTTTCTACCTTCTGAGTTACACCGCTTCCACTTTTCATCTTCTCCTTGACTTTTCTTCCGTATGTGTCTCTCAAACTTCTCCATTTATTTCTTGCATCAGTTCCTTCAATTCCGAGGATCCTCCCAATTGAACTCCAAGCATTTTCCTTCTTTTCATTATCTTTATAGTCCGTAAGGATGAAATCATTTTCGAACTTCTTCGATCAATTTTTCAAACAAATCCATGCTCATGTTCGCCGCAAAAGTAGAAATGATTTCTGAATTCCAGCGTTGAACGCATCGTCAAGTATTTTGACAACCTGCCGATGTCATTCGACCTTGACTTCCTTTCTTCAACGCTGCGTCTCAGCGCGCGTCGGTTGAATGATCTTGACTGCAAAATATTTCCAACACAAGCGTCGAACATGGGTAATGTGAACCAGCCTTTACTTGGGTGACGTGCTTGACGCTGGAGGAGGATGTGAGACTGGTGTCGTCGCGAGAATACGCGCAGGTTGGAGAACATTCCACGAACTGTCAGCTTTCTTAGCATCAAGAGTGCCCACTTTGAGCATGAAAGGAAATATTTTTAAAGCCTGCATCCAAGGTTGTATGTCGTACGCAAGCGAAACATGGGCACTGAAAGCAGATAGTGAAAGAGCGCTGGATACGTCTGAGATGTCCATGGTGCGTCAAATGTGTGGTGTATCACTCAGGAAACGTTGCTCAAACGCGGCATTGAGAGCCCGCTTAGACTTAGAGCCTATAAGCAACATCATCCGCAGAAATCGTTCAAGATGGGTTGGACATGTGTACCGAAACAAGGAAGAAGATTGGGTAAAGAGAGTTCGAAAGTTGGAAGTGACGGGAAAAAGACCAAAAGGTTGTCCAAAGAAGACCTGGGACGAAACGGTGGCATCTGATTGCGGTCTGCTTAACGTAGCAACTGAAGCAGCCCTTGTCCGTCAGACTTGGAGGAGATCCACAAGAAGTAGAACGGACAACAACGCGGAAGTAAGTAAAGTAAAGTTAGAGAGATCGATTCTGATGCAAAACGGTGCAACTTGTCACACGGCAAAAGCATTCATAAAGAGATGCGAAGAATTGCTTCCATATGTCTGGTTGTATTGGCCTGGAAACTCGCCTGATTAAAGCACATTAAAACATTTGTGGGGTAAACTTCAACAAATTCTAATAAAGGTGCCAAGACCTGGAAGCTGAGAGTAACTGATTGTTCGCTTTCAAAATGAATGGGAAAACATCACTCAAACGGAATGTAGCAATCTTGTTCTAATTTTTCCTCACCGGATAAAAGCATGTGTGGCTACCTCAGTTGCGTATAGAAATGCTGATTTTCTTTGACATGATTGTCATAAATTATATAGTGTTTTCTGGAACTTAAAATGTTTTCCTTTCAGTATTATGACAAACATGGTAACTATGAATACAAAAATATTTGCATGCAGGTCAAATTCCCAAATCAATGTAAAAAATCGTGATAATGCAGGTATTAGATGGTCCAGAAACGTTCGTTACACCCTGTATAATCTTTACGCTTAGTTGTTAGATATGGTCATTAATAATCACCTGCCCTTTTTGATCCAGAAATGAATTATTCTGAAGGTATAGGGCCGATCTAATCTATCTTTTGTTCCATGAGCGCAGGACAAACTAAAGGCTGGATTTTGCGCATTACAGCTATGGTAATCAGATCATAACGCATCATGTCAGTGTGTGGCCGGTGCAGTGACCTTGTGGTAGTGTTCGCTCTGCGTCCGGGAGACGTGGGTTTAAATCTAGGTCGGGTCAGACCTAAGACTTTTAAAATAGGCGCATTCTGCATTCTTGGTAAACATTCATTACGAAAGATAAATGGAACTCGGCCACATAGAAGAGCGGCGTGTCGTCGAATGTGCGTCCGAGGATAAACAAGGAACATTTATTTACGTTTTGATTTATTTTATCATTCACATATTTCTCTATTTTCCGTGTCATGTCATCTAATAAAATGTTCATGGTGCTATGTAGCCCTTTACTGCCTGCCGCATAGCTCCCACTCTTCATACGTGCCCCAAAAATTTCACATAGTTATGTATTATCTATAATTTTGCATCTCTTGTATCTTGATGTGAATTTTGAATCTATTCTGCATTTTCACAAATTCAATGCCTGAAGATAGCTAGGTAATAGCTGCTGAAATTAATCGTACAGAAATCACAGTTCATTCCATCACTTGAATTTACCTCTTTTCAAAGAAACAAAATTATGACAATATGAAAGTCGGGCATGATCATAGTGGACACAGAAACATTTGACGTAAATCGCTTGATCAGTAAAATAATAAGAAAATCTGGGAAAATGCCAAGTGTTTATTTTGATAGAAAATATAAAAAATATACGAATTAGAAAAATTATAGCTAACTCCGATACGTATTTCATTGACCACCGGTCAATATCATCAGAGAGTGTAAAAAGGATGATGACTTCATAGTTTTAGATTAGTACAAATTTCAAAGTGATATTGAGAAGGGCCTACAGATTGCATTTAGCAAAGAAATCTCTGCAGTCTTCCATCTCATCAAAAAAGATAAACATTACTCTAGTTCGCCGCAATCAAACATTGAGAAGCGTGATAATAACAAGCGCAAAACTGATAAAAACTGTATGTCTCACACAAGACAAGAGATTGCGCTTCCAAAAGAAAATCATATATAAAATCACATGCCTGAAATGTCAAAAATTTTACATTGGAAGCTCAATAAGACCACTGCATATACGTGTCAAAGAACACGTCACCATCAATCGCTCATCTGTACATAGACACTTTCAAAAATGTGATAATAACACACGCAATATCAAAGTTGATATCATTGGCCGAGACAATGATAGTGCAAATCTCAGACTCCGTGAAGATGTTTTTATAGACTAGTGTAAGCCTTCGTTAAACAGCCGGGTTGAGATGGAAGACTGCAGAGATTTTTGTTGATAAAAAAAATGATTTTAACATCAGATCATTCCGAAAAATAGGAATTCATCCCTTCCATTGGAATGATGTTGCGTAAATGGATATATCAAGGCATACAAGGCCATTCCAGAGAATGAAATGAATCTGTCTTTTAGAATTTCTGTCTCTTTATGATAGTTACAAGCGTATATATTTGATGATTGCCATGGCAACTTGTTTATGAAAATGCAGCATAAGCGTTATCAAAGTGTATTAGGTTAACCAAATATAAGATAATCGATTTATTAAAGGAAAATTCTGTAGTCCACTCATCAATATGATGGTGAACCATTCGACCTACAAATGAATAAACCAACAGAAATAGCAATATTTCATAAAATGCTAGCTAACTTTTCACAAATTAACATATCTTAGTGATGAATTCGAAATACATTACATACGGTCTAATGATTCTCGTGTGGCGCTTGAATGTGATTTCATATAAATACTATTGTTATTACCATTACTCTACCACAATGCTGATCATTTGGATGATCGGTTGGTTGATAGCACAGCGTCTTGTTTTAACTTCATACGTAGCTTATTTAACATAAACTGACTAGTTAGGTTTTATCAGAGTTTTGAATCGCATAAATAATTTGACGGCTTGTCAGCCTCTGTAGTGTGACCTCTGTCTGTATATCTTCCATATGAATCGTATCCATTGCCTTACATGTGCATTAATAGTATTAACTGGTTTATGTGAGCTTGTACCCTTTATACTTTCCAGCAAGTTTTCTTTTTTCTTTTGCAGTCACAATACAACTTCACACGCGCACAGCAGTCCTATCGATCGCTCGTTCAAATTCATGAGAAGAATGGATGGTATACGCCCCCGAAATCAGATGGTTGAGATCCTCCGTGCAACAAATATCAATGACATTTGAAACTCCGCCTTGTCTTTCTCTTTCTCTTTTTTCAGCCTCTCCACTTCTCTCCCTTCTCCTTTCAATATGCGAAAGTTTTATTGCCCATTCATTTCCTCCAATCTTCTGCTGGGTTAGTTCTGATGGACGGACAATCACATTCCACCCTCCTACGGTCCTCAAACGTCCCAGTTAAGTTGAACTTGAAGCCATCGGTTTAATTATGGATTAATTCATATTCGAACAGCAAGTTCACGTCGGGGATAATTATACGGACATAAAGCGTCCATACAATTTAATTGATGTGTCTGTTTCTATCCTTGAATTGTAGTCATCATTTCAGAAAGAATTTCACTCCTTACATGTCTGTATGACTGATGGCAATAGTGTCGCAGCTTGTAATTGTTCTCCAAAGATGGTACAAATTATTGACGGAGTAACCGATTATTTATGTTTGCCTGAAGTTGGTGTGTGACAAATATCACAACTTTGATCTCCAGCTGCTCATTTTCGTATTAGTTGAGTTTGACTCGATCTAATACAACTGCTGATAGCAGAACTTACGATCTGAGCTCGGGACTGTAACATATGTTCCTCGTAGAGCTTTAAAGGTTTGTTTTAATAGGGCAGGATATTTGAGGGAAGCAGATAAAGCCTGTCCGTCCAGTGGTGCAGCTCCTTCGTGAAGAAGTAATTTCGGAGGGTTTGCATTTTTAAATGTCATTTCTATGCTCCCCGATGAATCCTGATTTAGGCAATTTCATCGTCGTGACGATTTGTTCTCGGCACCTCGCACTTTCATGTAGATAACGTACAACTTTTGTTGATCAAGCTTGCATGTACAGAATTGGTGTTTTCTTCCATGATGTCGAATTTGGTAATTTTCATGTCAGTTTCTTTCTGTAATAATGGTAAGTCTTATCAGAGTTTTGCTCCCCAACATGCGTGTGTTTTGGGAGCAAACTGTGTATATTATTGTAAATTATTTGATTTACCATTTGCTTCGTTTTGACAATTGAAACATGCTTGATACTGGTTCTAACCTATGAACTTCCATTTCACTTAGGCGATGTGTCAGAAAGACCAATTATTGTTCATCGTTGTAATGTGTGTTGGTTTGTGCTGATTTATGGATATGCACAGTTTTTGAAAGTTGATCCTTTAAGTTGCAAAACAACGCTATCTTGTAATAATCAATTGATCTGATGAGGTCTCTTTAAGTAACGTTTTTTACTTATTCGTATGAATGACGATTATGAATTGATGCGTCACAATTTCAAATCTTGATAATAATGTCAATAAGGTGTGGTTATCGCCGTTCGTGTATCATGAACCGTTTATTATAAAGATCACGAGAAAGTCCAGCGAAAATAAAGTTGGATTTAATTTTCGCGCTCTTTTGGTGAACGAATTGATTGTTGGCTATGCAGTGGATATTGTATTTGTGCATCGTATTATGTAATATGTTTAATAAGTTGTATTAGTTTTCTACGATTATTCACAATCCTTGTTTCATTTTCTGACGTTGTTTCGAAGGTCTTTCCACATTGCAATTTGCCAAGTTTGTGTAGATATGGCACACCACAATTAGCTAACTTCATTAGTGATTGCCTTTGTAATACCGAGCGTGTACAGGGCTGCTAGATGTCAGTAATGCTTTACTCGCTTGTTTTGTCTCTGATGGGATGCACTTTTGTCCTCACAAGTGGCATTTCTTTACTTTGCCTTCGCGATTTCTCATTATCATGACAAATAAAAGTGGTCTCAAATTCAGACATTCGTTCTTCTGCTTAAATATGCTCGTTATCTAATAAACAGACTACGTGAATTAGTTTCTAAGCTCCGGAAAACTCGATCGTGAATATTTACTGCAGGCTACATAACACCTCACCAGCTTCATGTATGCTGTTTGATATTGGCTTAACACATTCGAGGTGAATTTAAACTTAAAATAATTGTCAAATTAATCAAATACATCTCTCGAACATAGACTAAAAATCATTTTTTCTAGACTAAATTGTATTGACGGTCGAGTCGGTCTTCACAATATTCGAAGTGTTCTGAAATGTTTCATTTTTCAGGGTAGCCCTACTGCCTTGGATAAAATTGACGTCAAAGTTTGATATCTTTAAAACTAATTATTGATTAAATAAACCAATAATTAATTTGATAAATTTGCAGCTAGACGAAACAGCGTATGTAGTTTTCGGATGATATACCGTTCATGAGAGCATTATCGAAATCGAGCTTGTCCGCATCAAGATTTTTCGCGCGGTTTGGAAGATTTGCAGGGATCACAGGATAGGCTAATGCATTGTTCAGGTGGCACACTTCTGAAAACAACCCGTTCTCCGTAGTTGACCACCCCTGTGGTTGCAGTTTCGGGTATCCGCGGCACAATTACAAAATTGTCCAATTTTTGACTAAATCAATTGGTAAATAAATCTGATTCGATAATCCAGAAAAGAATACTTGTAGGCTACCAGGCATAAACAACACCGTCCCCACGAAAATATTGGGCAAATCCAATTTAATCCACAACATTTGACGAAAATGCATCTTTGATTTGTAAAATTCATATTTCTGAAACGATTTCAATAGTTTTTTCTAATCAAGCCGCCAGGATCTCATCAATTATGGTAGTGTTTTTAAAAAGTCAAACAAGACCGCTTCCTCCCAAGTTGCCGAAAAAACATGTCCGAAGTTACAGTACTCTCACTTCAACACGGATTTTCGATTAGTTACATTCAAATACACCCACTAATATTTATATCATCTGCGAAAGAAGAAAATCAGCTCTTTAAGACAGTCTAATTTTAAATATTGTATCTAATATTAATCATTGAATTTTCACTGGGTTTCCATTCAATGAAAAAATGTCCACTGACGTTTTGTGTCCTCACGGTGGGTTGGAATGGAGATTTAGTTCAAAAAAAATTGTCCAAGCTATTATGATACATTTTCTGAATCCCTAGAGTGTCAGCATTTCAAATTTGTTTTCAGAAGAATCGCAATAATTTGTCCTTTTTTGCATTACTCAAAAATTCAAAATGACCGAATTTATGATGACATTTTGAATTATTGCCTACCCAGCCTTGTAATCACCTGTGCAGGCTATTATTAGTGCATTGACAGCAAAATACATTCAATTACACAATTCAATACTTGCTTAGCACTAAAAAGAATTAAAAAAGTGGGCATTTGGTATTTGTAAGTAGTATATACCGGATATATGATGCGAACATGTTGATGGTTAGAAATAATTATTTGCATGTAAAATATTTTTGAAACGGAATAGTATAAATATTCGTTGAAAAAGTCGGAAACATGATAAACAGCGTATGACGCATGAAGTTTCTATGACGTCCTCTGCAATCTAATAATTGTATTATATGTGTTATATCTCCTTAAGACAATGAATAATTTGCCTTGCCTTGCAGATCATGCGTATGAAAACAATGTAAACAGCATCGATCAATTGAACCAGTTGAATTAAATTTCTATGTGCTGCATAGAAATAAACTGTTTATCTTAAGTTCGCTAGAATGGAAATTGACTCAAGGTCGCGGCACATCCGGGGGAACTAAGTTGGGGCATGAAGAACCAATTAAAAGCTTCGATTTGCTCATGTGACTGATTCTAACCCAATGATACAGACGTTGGCAGGTGCATCTAAGTGAAAATGCGTGCGATTTATGTGCCGTTATTGTGCATTTCATGAAGCTTAATTTCCATTCTAGAGGTTTTATTGTTCTCAATGTCAATGACCGTTCTAAGGTGGGTGAGGTGAA
Source organism: Prostheceraeus crozeri (assembly GCA_907163375.1). Taxonomy (NCBI): domain Eukaryota; kingdom Metazoa; phylum Platyhelminthes; order Polycladida; family Euryleptidae; genus Prostheceraeus; species Prostheceraeus crozeri. Next base: position 59,685 of record CAJQUW010007832.1, read on the forward strand.
TAAGGCCCACCTAACAGACTTAGAGCTCTGCAATCTTGAATTTTTGATTAAATACTATGAATTTATATTCAAATTATCTATTTCTAGGGCAGTTGACATGTGTGAGAAGTTCATGTCGATTATTGCGAAACCTCTGGTGTACGAGCAAAAAGATGAAAAATCACCGAGTGGGCCTTATTGCCGACATATGCAGGTAATAAGGCCCACTTTTGTTTTTAATTTATGTATTAAATTTACGTAGCTTATAAGTCATTTCTAACATCTGACTATATACAATGGATTGTATTCACCTTCTGGTACGCAAATAGGTATAATAAGGTTAGATCTAATATGTTCTTGTAATTCAGAGTTAGGACTTAAGTTAAGCCCCTATGTAAAAAGAAAAACCAAAATTGTTCATTCAAATACATCGACTTTTACTGAAAAACAAATTATATTTTTAACACGAGGAAAAAACAATTACATGTATATGATGGTGAAACCTTGTATTTGGCGATGTATTTGGTATTGTATAATCTCTCTATTATATTATCAGTCAAAAGCACTGACTTTATAGGCCTACTACTGGAACAGTCAGGACAAACAAATAGGAACTTATCTTCGTCACTTCCATGACTTAAAGCAACACAATCTTTGTGTACCCAATTAGTCATCACATACTGTACACTATCTCATAGGCCAATTTAACTTTTCATCTTCCTCACAAATTTTCCAATCCCACGATTCATTGCCAGCTTGCTCATATTTTCTACAACTAAGCTTGAGCCTACTGTTTTGCTTCTTGAATAGAACAGGTGCTTGCTTAAAGCGCTTTTTAATAGTAAAAAGTTATTTTGTAAGTAGTTGTGCTTTCTACGCACGCTTACGTTTACGTGGATATGACTTTCGTTGGATTTTTGGAGTACTGATTATACTGTGATAGGCCCGGGCCATATTACCAGCATTTTGTATGGGCCTTATTGGCTACATTGACATCGTTTTATAATCAGAGTTTTTTTGGACTTTCCCCGAACTCAAAAATAAAACTACTATATAAGGTCATAGAGAGGACACGCCAGAGATAATTTTCCACGTTGAGAGTTCATCTAAACCAATATTTTGTGACATGAAATCCTTGAACAAATGAAGAGCAAATATTAGATCAAAGAAGAGATTTGAATGTTCTTTTTTTTGAGATGCTGTAGAATCTGATCCACTGGACCAAAATCGATAAAACTTCTGACACTTATTTAAAATTAGATATATTTTCATTTCTTTTTTGTTGCGCTTAAATTCGTTAAGCAGCTTCCGAGATCTAGCAAGTGGGCCTTATTACCAGCTGGGCCTTATTACCAGCTGGGCCTTATTCACCTCACCCACCTTAGTCCTTTTATTTTATATAGTGTCGGATTTCTATGGTGCAGACGGATTGGAGGATAATGCAGTAAACAATTACCTCTGACGACACTAGTGCCGTCTATCGATAGCATTGTGCGATCTTGGTGTCGTTCAGATATCTGATATGAATATGAATGAATATGAATATGAATATGAATATCTGCAATGATCACTTCATAAATGTATCAATTCACAAATAAACCCTTCTCGTAAATCAGACTTTCATATCACCACCATGCCACGTCCGAGGCACACACACGAAGATAGCCGTTAGCAACTGTGTTTGCTATGTTTTGGGAAAACAAAGACTATGCGTTCTATAACTCCTACAATCCAAGATATAATCGAACAATACTTCGTCATGGGTGTATGATCCGAATGAGACTTCCAACCGTGGTATGTAACACTTGTCGCCTGGCAATGTACTTCTTTGCCTTCGAGGTTAGTTAGTTGCGATCTTAAGCTGGCCAACATTCTGTTAGGTTTGATGTCGCGGTTAATGATCATTTCCAAAAGAGCCAAAAATGATCCAAAAAAGCCAAAATCACAAAAGAGCCAAAAAAGCCACAGAATTCCACCGATTACCCAAAAAAGCCAAACTTAAGCTCACAACACCAGTCTACATCCACACTATCAGCTTCACTACCATAGCTATCGATGCCACTCCTCCACAGCTATTCAAATCCACAAAATCAGTCCACATTTCGATACTCAAATCCAAAAAAGCCAAAATATTCTGCGCTACTGCACCGATTACCCAAAAAAACCAAACTTAAGCTCATCACACCAGTCTACATCCATGTATTCTGCGCTACTGTACCGATTACCCAAAAAAGCCAAACTTAAGCTCATTACATCACTTTATAGCCTTAATTTCCTGAAAGTAAAAGTATAAGTAAAAGCGATAAATTCTGGTGATGGAAAATGTCGTGTCTTTATCAAAATAGTAATAAAAAACGTCAAAAACGTCTCCATAAAAGTTCAGGATGATCAGGAAAACGAAGGTTACATATAATAGTGTGAGTTACCGAGACATGATTGAATTATCACATAACCGACCTGAAAATGAGCTATGGACTGATTTGAATAGTGTCAGTCTTCGATGTAGTTCTCCTGAGTTTTTTTTCAAGTTTTCCGTGTGTCGTCACAACGTCAACTTCGTGTCTTTATCGTGATATTACAGAGGATGTGATAATTCAGTTGCAAGTTATCTTTTTCAATAATCCTAGAATAATTGGAATGTTCATCAGAAAATAATAAATGAATCTCTAATGTGGAAGTTTCCAAAGAGAGTACGTAGATGCTGCTCTTCATGCACATAATAAAAGGAATTTGATATAAAATCGTCTCCGTCAAAGTTAGGTCGCTCAGAAATTGAGTAGATATACGTTTAATGAAGTAAGGCTGAAAACTATTGGTCATGGACATCATTCGACTATGATACAAACTGAGAAATCATTGATAAATCACAAATTTGGGACGCTTGAGAATACACATTTAATCATATCGAACATTTTCTCTGAAAACTGAAAGTCCTTGCTTTTTAGCTGGATATGGCATTGCTTGGTCTCGTCAGAATCCTTGCGAACAGCAGTATGGGTGCTTCTATTCTATCCCATCCCCCCACATTTTCCAATGTTTCCAATGTTACCCATCAAATCTGCTTCACTAGGAAATTCATTCTTGAAAAAGTCATTATCAAGTCTACCTTCATGACAGCAAATTCCCAGATGCTATCCAAAATGCAGAAACCACATCATCAGAAAAACTGATTTTGTGGATTTGAATTGCTGTGGAGGAGTGGCATCGATAGCTATGGTAGTGAAACTGATAGTGTGGATGCAGACTGGTGTTGTGAGCGTAAGTTTGGCTTTTTTGGGTAATCGGTACAGTAGCGCAAAATATTTTGGCTTTTTTGGATTTGAGTATCGAAATGTGGACTGATTTTGTGGATTTGAATAGCTGTGGAGGAGTGGCATCGATAGCTATGGTAGTGAAGCTGATAGTATGGATGTAGACTGGTGTTGTGAGCTTAAGTTTGGCTTTTTTGGGTAATCGGTGGAATTCTGTGGCTTTTTTGGCTCTTTTGTGTTTTTGGCTTTTTTGGATCATTTTTGGCTCTTTTGGAAATGATCATTAACCGATGTCGCACGGATCTAACCATCCCTGCACTTGGTGCGATTGCCATCGAACTTCCTTGGACCAAAGAGGCCGTCTTCGAACGTTGGGTTCCATAACTGGCAAGTTTTGGCAGTGGTTGGAACAGACTGGGCAAAATAAGTCACAGGCAAAATATTTCCAAAATGGGGTTCATTGCCCTATCTTAAAAGGCGACCCAGAAGATGAAGTGATTGACTTACTTCTTCCCCCAGAACTGCATCTGCTCATAGGTCCCGTGAATACACTATTCAAAGCTATGGAAAAGGAATGGCCTGAAGCTATAAAATGGGCAAGATCTTGTCATGTTGAGCGTGAGGCCTTACACGGTGGATCATTTAATGGTAACTCATGTTACAAAATGATTTCTCGCGTCGATATTTTACGATCAATTTGCCCAGTCCAAGTTTTGAAGTAGGCCTACGTCCAAACATTTGAAATGTTGAAAAGAGTTGTTGAGTCTTGCTATGGACAAGAACTACACACCGAATATCGTGATTTGATTGATAAGTTTCGTGATAGTTGCTTGGCACTTGGAATTTCTGTAACACCAAAAGTACATTGCATTTTTTACCACGTGGTCGACTTTTGCAGAAGAAAGAATGCTGGCCTTGGCAAATATAGTGAACAGGCATTCGAAGCCGTTCATTCGGACTTCAAAGCAACGTGGCTTAAAGTACAAAGTTGGAGAAGAACATCCCTTGTACTCCTCAAAGCTGCTGTGTGCAATACAAGAATATAACTCTAAGCACTTGTAGTCATATGGCATAATTTTCTTTAATCACGTTGTTTTGGATACTACCTTTCATAGTACAAAATCGCAGAATAAAGTCTTCTGTATTAATTTGATGTTTTGAGTGCAATCAGAAATCATTGGGTTTTAAGAATGTATACACGACTCAAATAGATGCACACATAGGTTTTAGTTTGTTGAAACTCTATAAATGACTAAGAACATGAGCATTAAGCATGTATGCAGGAATATGCTGTACTGGCGTTCGAAAGTTATATATAACATTTTATTTCCTAATGTCATAGGATGCACATAAGTTATTTGGAAGATAATATGTTCATTACAAATATGTTTACATTCCTTTTTATAAAATTACACTGACATTGTATAAGTACTACTTATAAATTATACGTGCCTACTCCTTTAATTCTTTTTAGTGCTAAGCAAGTATTGGATGGTGTAATTGACTGTATTTTGCTGTCAATGCACTAATAATAGCCTGCACAGGTGATTACAAGGCTGGGTAGGCAATAATTCAAAATGTCATCATAAATTCGGCCATTTTGAATTTTTGAGTAATGCAAAAAAGGACAAATTATTGCGATTTTTCTGAAAACAGATTTGAAATGCTGACACTCTAGGGATTCAGAAAATGTATCATAATAGCTTGGACAATTTTTTTTGAACTAAATCTCCATTCCAACCCACCGTGTCCTCTGACCGAGGTACCTTTTCTCGAAGAATATTGATTTTTCCATCAAACGTTTTGCACCAAACGAATCCTCTAGTGTGATAAATCCGTAAAGAAAATTCAGTTTGGTGCCAGTAAGCAATATTGATTTAAAAATATTTTATCCGCTTTTTCGACCAGAGAATTTGAATATTCCCAAAAATTTCATGAAGATGTTGAAACCAGAAATTTTGTCAGGAATCGATGAAATTTCACAGTATAGGAGGGATCCACATCTATGCAGAAGAAATTTTTCATTAATTAACCTTCTCAAAATCTCCAAAAACTACGAGAATGTCCTCTCACCGAGAACCTAAAAAATCTCTGTCAGAGGACAGCGTTGAAATTGAAGATCTCGGTCTGACATCATTATGTATGCATGCGCAATATATTACATTTGGATCACTTCGTTTTACGCATTCAAGTATTCGCCCTAATTTCCCAGTGAACCCAAATGTAGAAGCCGAACGTGTTCGACAATTCGTCCTCTGACCGAGTCCCTAAAAAATCTCGGTCAGAGGGACAACGTTGACATTGAAGACCTCTGTCAGAGGACAAGGCGGGTCACGGTCAAGGATATTATATGCAATACATTTGGTCACTTCGTTTTCGCATGCAAGTATATTCCAGTCTCATCAACCCAAATGCAGAAGCCGAAGAGTTTCCTGTTTGACATCTATCTGACCGAGATCAATTTGTCCTCTGTCCTCTGAAATTGCGAAAAGACTGTGCCTAAGTTTCGAAGTGAAGTTTAATCAACGCACTGAAAAGAATCAGAGAGGCTGGTATGAAAATTCTCCATCGAAAGGGATGACATTCGAGGACTTCGAAACAATTTATTAGACGAATATATGACGAGGTGGTGAAAAGTTCTTTTCTATTGGTAACCAAAGTTCCTCATGTTTTATATGAAGAAATGATAAGTTTGAGTCTCACTCAGATTAAAGTTCGTCTGCGCATAAGTCTGGATTATCCCCAAAGGGAGCTGCGAAGAGCCCCTAACTGAAAAAATGCGACATCATAGAGCTATAATTTTGCTAGTGATTGCCAAGATGAGAACGGATATGGAGTAAGGTCCCGTTTTCTGTCGATTTATGTTCTAGCTGCACTAGTACAGGAGACATACGCCCTGAGAAAAAAAGATTCCATCCAAAATTCACGAGGCTGTTTCTCAACTGCTGGCCAAGGCAGCCTTTATTATGCCTCCGAGTAAAATGATATATGACTACGCACGTACCTTGATTGATTAAAGGATAAGTTGATTTCCCACATTAATTAATATTCCAACTGATTGTGAATTTTCTTCATGACTCTGCACCTTCCCGCAAAGCAAGATCTGCTAGCGCGTAGATCTCCAGCACGTGTCTGAGTAATATGATGATATTCATGATACATCATGAAGTTCGCCAGAAGCCATAGCCAGAATTCTTCGCCCATATGCTGTAGAATCTTTTACAGACCATAAACGTAGGGGAGGCGGCACCATAAGGGTTTTTTAGACTTAGTTTTTGCGAAAGTTATTCTTTTCGTCCCAGAACAATTCTTCACAAGGCAAGAGGAGCGTATCAGACAACTCTCCAAAAAATGGAGGTTTTAGAATCATCATAATAATTCTAGGAAAAAATTAGAAGCGATTTTGTAAAAAGCATAAAAAACCGGCCCAGTTAACCCCATACCACGGGGTAATACGGGCACTGACTTGGGGCCAAATGGGTTTTGCACATTTTGACCTATTAAATGATGTTTGCCAGCGATTTTATCTCATCCTGTACATGATTGTTTCATCAAGACAAGATTGAAATGGATCATGACCGTATCGGCTGTATTGATCGCAGTAAACAAGCTTTCATTTACAAATCCTGAAAAGTCATTATTTGATTTTGCACTTAATTCATAACAAACAAACGTTGCATTGAAACGTCATTTCAATGGTGCACATATGACTCATCGGTCCAGTTCTAATACGGTATTTGCTGCAAAAGTCAATCATCAGTGATACTGTCAATCGCCACCGATAACATACATGTAGGCTATAAAGGTTGCGAAAAACACATGTCAGGAATATTCTTGAGGCTATAAATAATAATAAATTTTTATCAGCATAACCAACTGACACTTTCGAGGGCTGCATGGCGAACTATAAACTGATGCCATATCTCAGAATCAAGTTTAGTTTTGGTAGTGAGAAGTTAAGAAAAAGAAACTATCATTTAGTTTGCTATCTGACTTTCTAAACTAAAGTTGATAACAACAGGTCTATCTATCTATCTATCTCTGACAAATTGCATGTTTTGACACTTATTTTGAATATGTATCTTTCCATCAAATTCTTAAAACCGTTTTGCATTGATTCATGGTTCCATTTACCTTTTTCTATACATCTCTCATAGATTCTGGGCATTTCTTTGGAAAACAAGCATGCCAGAAATGATAATGGTTATGATAAAAACGCACTGCCCATTTTACCCCAGTGATATTTTAGGAGTTGGGCTAAAAGGGCAGCTTACGTAGACTCACATTACACGGGTACTATCAATTGTGGGCCTAACTGAAAGTTAGATTGTTAATCTGCAATTACGATGAGGGGACAGCTTTCGTATGCCTCGAACAATCAATCTACACAGAATGAGAGGCTTAGCCAAAAAAGCGTCTACTTCATTGTCGCTACTTCAGCGATCAAATTTATGCATTTTTTCGTTACCTTCTTAGTGCGCGCACACTTGTGAGCGCGTGTCTTCCTCAAATGAGCTGCCACATGCGGATAATCAATGACCATGACTGTAGTTTTCTATCATATTTGAAGTTCATTCGAGAAATGGGTCCTATGCTAGAGGCCGCAGAACTCAAATGCCCATTAGTCCCGCTCCCCTACCTATTTGCAATTTCCTGCCCACCCCAAGGATCCCATTAAGTGTTCTCAAAAGGGGTGCGAGTACTAAATTGCCTTGTAACAATAATGTAATAAATTTTACATTGGACAATCTGGCAACAGTCTGGGAACGAGAGTTAAATCAGTATCATTCGGCCTTGCGTCTCAAGTATCCGGAGAAGTCTGCAGTTGCAGAACACGCTATAGAGTGGTCATGTCATAGTGTGGGATGAAGCAAAAAGATTCTGGAAACCGAGAACAACTACCACAAAAGACTTTTCCTTGAAGCCTGACATTCAAAAAGCCGACAAACTTTAAATCGTTGTGAATCAAATGTCCATTCTGTATGTATAATAATTTGTAACTGTCTGATTTTATTCTCTTCAATTGTTGATTAATGTCGTATTGTCTTAATTCTTCTCTTATTGTTAATTATCGACTTTAACTATCAAATTGTCTGGTGAATGATTGATGTTCAGATCATTTAGAGATATCGATGTCAGTCTCTGCCCTAATGACGCGATCCGAAGTGGTCGTGAAATATCGGCACTGTACAAGGTGCGCCATAAATAATGTGACTAAATTAGCATAACTTTTTAATTATCCAATAGAAATTGACAAGTCTCATTTTGAAGCCAATGCACATCATTATTACCATGGCAATGATTACATTTGATGATGAGAGTAGTATACTGTACACGTAAAGCAGAAGAACTTGAAAGCCAAGAAACTATAATGAAAAGAACAACGACTGGATGGAAAAGCTTGCCTACTTCCAATTCTTCACATAAACGATAATCATCATGGCGAAGTCTTTCTGTTACACATGATCAGCATCAATTGGATGGTGAATCCATTGATGTAGAATCCCCTTTCTATATCAATGGGTGAATCATGCCTTGCATGCAACGGAACTCCAGAAATTTCGTATTTTCCTGCTTTATTTCTTCCAAAGTCTCCACGTTTCTTCCAAGTTAAATCCCAAAACATTTTCCTTTACTTCTTCCAGTTCTTCACTTACATGATAGGCCTAATCATCATGGCCAAGTCTTTCACCACGTATGCAAATGACCAAACAACTTTCATTTCAATCATGCAGTAATGAATATTTGTAGGTAAGGGATCGATGTGTTGAATCAAGTATTTTTAGGGAAGACATCATTCATATGAGAACCAAAGCAAGATCATGTGACTTTCGTTAGAAATCAATGCAACTTGCATATCCTTGAGCTATCTGCAAGATTGAATTTCAAATTTAGAATGAAACGTATAACTGCAGCCCTGTGGGAAAGAATCTTGCTAAAGGCTGGCGGATGTCAGCTATAGAATATCATGCTACAGTTCAGTCATATTTGTGGCATATTCGCTGGTGACAATTCGTGAATATGCGCTATGCCACCTTTTACTTTTGACTTTCTCTTATCTACTGCCGATCGAGGCTCTATTGTCTCGCTCACCTCCTTGCCATTGCCCACACGTGGCTAATTTATCTAGCAAGTAAGTGCAGACTACCTTTGAAAATGATGAGAAATCTGAGAATCTATTTATATCATTTTTACATAACATCTCTTGACATTTAATAATTTGCAACAATAACAAATATTTGAATGATTTCATAGTATTTACTAAGACATTCATGGAAGATAAGTTTAAGCTTTCATGAATTAAAAAAAGATCCCTTTTTAACAGATCAGACTGAGTGTACAATTTATTTTCACATAAAGGTAGTATACGAACATTACTACTTACTGCTAATTAGTTGCTACAACATTTATTATTTCACCGGTTGGTGAAAAATCATCTCAAATTAGTTAACAAATATCTATCAACTCACTCGCCACCTAACGCTTTTGGATTTTAGAAGCATTTCTAAAAAAATATAGGCGACTTTCACATCTTGCGATGATTTTGCTGCAAAATTGAGCAAAAATAGGTTTAGCCGCAAAAACGCTAACTCACTAGATAATCTCTTGATATTAGCGAGTAACGTTCCCACAGGGTGGCGGGCCTATAGCTCGAAATCTTTGTTCAGTTTTGTCATTGAATAATGTATAAGAAAAGAGAAAAAGAGTTCATCAAACAATGCGTAGAATGCCGGCACCACTTGCATCTGCACTCGACCCTTTAGTAAATTGCTAAAGAGGCAAAGATATCAATGAAGAGCTTAATGGTCAATCATGAACAACAATGGTCAAAAGAAAGTTTGACGACATATTTCTAAATGAATATGTTTGGGGTTTAAATTGGAAGGAAACTTTGAAAGAAATGAAGCAGGAAAATACGAAATTTCTGGGGTTCCGTTGCATGCAAGGTGTGATTGCTGATCCAGTCACCAATTGATGATCAAACTCATTATTGTGACAGCTTGATATGTTGGGCAATGATGTTGATGAAAAAAGCTAGGATTCTTGAGTTTTACAGATTTATCTGATTACAAATAATTCGGTAATGCCTATATGACGCGTACCGGTATACGCAATAATGATGTAGGCCTATATGCATCCTTACATTATATATGCATGATTAATTACTTTGAAGCCGATCGATACGTTTTGGGACCGTTGGGGTTGAAGACAAAAGTTATAAAAAATTGGAGAACCTGTAGCACTGTAATTTTTTGCTTGCATGAATTTTCATTGCGCAGCACGCGTAGAGGCTCGATCGTTCTTCCAAAAAATTTGCACCAAAAAAATTCCCTGAATTTTCTATAAACCGTAAACACGCTGCAAATCAAATTAGTTGTCCCTCTAGTGATCGCTACACACAGTGATGTAACCGGTCCGATACTTTCCAAATCAAACTAGAGATAAGGATTCTGGCGACCGGTTGCAGATAAGATGGTGACCAAAATTATTTAATCAAATGCGTTTCACTATCGGCACTATTTAAGTCGATTCACATCTGTCCACAGATGAATAAGAGATTTCAGACTAAATCCCGGTAGTGGGCAGCGATAAATTTTTCGATTAAGCGATAGCGATAAATTTGGACCTGCAAAATAAAGCGATAACGATAAATCCAAAAATATGGTGCTCCATTAAAACCTCTTTTACACTTAGAACACCATACACATGTACATGTAATATTGAATAATACAATAACACCAAAAGACCCAATATTAACACTTTATTACTTTATAACAACATACAAATCAACAAAACTGTCACAGCACAACATCACAAATACAACAATTTAAGGCACATGTACGTGTAATTCATCATTCTCCTCATCCAACCCCTTTGGCACCTTGAGCCTCTGGTTGAGGAGGTGAAGGTTCCTTTTCAAAAAAGGTTTTCAAAATTTTCAAAAATTGCGCGTTTGCGGAATGCAGAACAGCGTTATTTCCAAAAATGTCGTCTCTGGAATTTCCTCCATGTGCTGGATTACTCCACTCTACCATGCATGAAAGTAGCCTCAATACGGAATAAATGTCTCAACTGACCATTAAATGGTCATTTGATTGCACTTGTATTGACGTTTTTTAGACAATGAAATATGTGAAAACAGTTCAATACAGTCTCCGAGACCATTTCAATTGAAGATAATTAAACTCCTCACTCACCGACTCAGTCTACCGAATCACGTGAAATGGAAAACGAAACTAGTTGTAAAATGCTATAGAAACGGTTTTTTGTTTTCTTCTTTATCACTGAATAGATCATAGGATTCATCGCGGGAAATTTTAAAGCGATAAAATTTTCCTGTCTCTGCGATAAGCATCTCTAACCGATAAATTTTCGACTCAAGCTAAAGCGATATTATCGCTTTACTTGTCGCAACGCTTACCACTGTTAAATCCCGATAAGTGGGATCACACTGGCTGTATAAATTCTGATGCCTACCATCATGTCAACTTATAGATGTCAATTGTAGTATTTCTTCTAAGCTTTTGAAAACAGGATTGGATAAGTAAATATCTTTATTTATACTTGGTTATAATGAATATATGGATACTGATACGGACCATCTTCACGAGGAGAAACAATTGGAAAAGATATTCACATAATCGACCTAAATATGAACACAATTCATGCGCGAAAATTGTTAAATAACATCGAAAAAAGCAAGCGTCGCTCGTTCTCATACATAAAAGGTTATCAATCAAAACATATTGGCTGTCGGCAAATAAACAGCCGCATTAAATCAATAGGTCCTAAAAATGTCGTGATCAAGTTTGTTTATTGCGAAAAATTTGAAAGAAGATGCCGAAAAAGGAGTCCGATGGCGAAGCAAAAAATACTGCAAACATACAAGAACAATGAGGAATCAATGGAAATTGCTTAATTGAATTGCAGAACCTAAAAGTTCGCTTGAGACATCCTCAAAGGTGTGGCAGCCTTTTTATCATCATTAAACGGCGCGTCCAAATTTCCAGCCAAGCCGAGAGAGTCCACGAATATAAATGCCTTGGGAGTAGAAGCAGGCAGTCCGTTTAAATATGGACGGGCTTTCCTAACCGCGCAGTAACTGCTGGAAAAAGAAACCGAAAGAAGGAGTCGTGCAGCGGAGACTGTATGAATTAACGAATTAAATAGTTCATCAACAGCCTTCACAGTAGATATTAATAGGGACGTTTTGCAAAAAAGTAACAAAAAGAAGGAGAAATCGAAGGTAAAAAGAACAATGCTCTTGAAACGGCTTGGTGGAAAATTAAGTGACTTCCAACATTTTGCAGCAGTTGATAATACTTAGATTTCCATAACTCATTCTTTATCTGCTGATTGGATAAGACTGTTCACATCAACACCTTCGGGAATCTCATCTCCAGGTAGAACCTGTAGAGCGAAAGCCACTTCACAGTCAGAACTGCCTTCAGTAAGACTGACAGATACGGTATAGAGTCCAGAGTCCGTAGCCAGGGCAGCAGGGATCGTGAATCGTGACTCTGCGTCACTCGTTTGCAGCCGAAATCGGTCGTTGCCTTCTAAAGGCTCCTTCTCCTTTTTCCAGGACACTAAAAAAGAAAAGGTGACTTTCAATAAAGGGAATTTTGCATCGTATTAATCTCGAGCCCGCGGCTCTTTGTAATTATAGCAAATAATGACCTCAAATCCATGCATTAGCCTATCTATTACATATCTATTAAAGGAACGACGGAAAAGTCAGGAAACATGATCGATTCTGAATTATGCCATCTACATCTATATCAATTGTCCAAATTACATGCCAACCCGAGTAACACGAATAATTGATGATTTATATGTCCAATCATATACAAGCCGTCAGGACGGAGTCTTGTTAAGATAAGTAATTAATAGCTATGATAATGATGACAGCATAATGATACAACTTTAGGCATGGTTAAAGCAAATATTTAAGTATTTATCATCTCATATTTCATCACTGCAGCTATGATCTCTCGACTAACATTTGTCATATCTAATAAGTGCGGGTAAATCAGATGATTCTGAGCTCCTGTTGTGCAATAGAGTGATCTAACTGATCTTGGTCACATATATTTAACCTACTCAGCATTACAATGCTACATATTTGATATTTAATTGTGATATTTATTCAAATCACATTTAAGTAATTCGAACGAACAGCGAGTTGCTGGTAGACGGAGACTTCCAACCGAGTTCCAAGTTACGATGGAAATGTACAAGGAGGTTGAGTTAAGTGAAGGAGTCGAAGATGCAAGATTCAGATGTTTGAAAATCAAAGTGGGAGTACGTTAGGGTTCGATACTCCGATAAACTCTTCATCGAGATTAAGTAACAATTGAAGTGAGAGAAGAGAGTGTAGAAGTGTTTCTGCAGACCGACGACTTAGTGTTCTTCAGAGACAAGCTTACATGAAGTGAATGATAAACCCGAGGAATTATGAGGGTCTTAAGATTGACATAAAAATGCTGCCGATCGGAGAAAACGCATCAACAACTCAAGAGATGCTTGAATGTTCGACTAATTTTTGACAAAGACAGATAGACTTGTGTAAGCCATGTCACGAGTTCATGAACGATTATATAAAAAGAAGCGTGAAATTACTGAAGTTTGGGGACTGAAGTTGGAATGCAAGGGCTGTGGGCGGTGAAATGCAAGCTTGGTGGAAAAATGGCGAATGATATGTGTGAAGAAGAGAGGGATATAAATAAGTAAATTCCTGAAAATAAAGGTAAGAGTGCAGTGTACGTTGCACTGATCTTTGGTGGCGATTGCTGAGCGACAAAGGTGGATAACATGAGAGGATTACGTTCAACAGAAATGACGATGTCATGAATGATTTGTACGAGGACATTGAAGGACAAAGTGAAGATTGATTAGGATCTCCAGTTTTGATTGAAGCCTTCAAACGTCGGAACGTGAGACATGAAAAATACACCAGTCAAGGCAATGACGTTCACCGTAGATGAAAGGAGGTATGGAAAATCGAAGATTATGCCTTCATCAGAAGATTGAACAGGATATAAAAGAGGTCTAAGGGAGGACAATGCGCAAGGTCGATTTAAGTGAATGTATGGTTGCAAAAGCTGATCAACGCATACAATCGAAGAAAGAAGACCGGGTTGCAGAAGGAAGAATCCCGAGCCTTCGATGAGGACAAATGGAAAATGATGATTTGAATTGAAGAGAGTATTACGCAATATTCAATGTCTGCGCTTCCAACACATTGCGCACCAAAGTGTGAGATTTCTCTACGTATTTTTCGGCAGATTTCAAATCTCCAGGCTCAGATTACTCAGTAGAATAATGTAAATAATCGAAAAAACACATTGCATTGCCCGTACATTGAAATGTTTTCTGTTACAACTTCATAGCCTCCACTACACTTTCCTAATGAATGTCGCAGGCATTTCATGATGAAAAAGTTCATTTTCACCATGGTTTGTAAAATAAATGCATGTTAACTTTGACCACGATCACTAATTTCACAATAACATTTTGAAAAATTAATCAGTCATCCATTTTACCTTGTTTAACTTTTTAAAAATGTTGGAATGGATGTGTTCGATATGGTGCATATGAATGAAAAAACATAGGAAATTATCATACTAACCTGCTGCTGGAGATGACGCACAGGTCAAAACGAAGTCAGCGGGCGAACCTTCGTCAACTGTGATCGACTTTGGGAAAGATAAGATTTGTTCTGCAGGGGTTTCCTCATCAGGTACTGAAATGTGTGAATTCAAATACTTAAGAAATAAACACATAGATTATCAGGATTTGGAATTTGTACATTTTAAATGAACATAAGTCATCATTCACTATTTACAATTTGTAATTCAGAAATGCAAAAATCTACTTGGCTTCAAAAAACAGTTGAGTACTGAAGACAAGAAGATCATGATGATAACTCTGTGATCTAGAAATTATCCGATATCGTAACTGAGAACAATTAGTGGTTTCCATAAGATTGAAAAGCAGAGATAGGGGATTTTCGGTCTTAGAATGAAATATTTGTCGGACTTAACTCCGTAGCAAAAAGGAAATGTAGCTTTGTTACATAGTGCACGCATAATCGGCGCATGTCGCTACTTTTTGAGAATGGACAAAATGGTACGCCTGTGAGGCGTTGATATATCAGTGGAAATAAGCTGTACATTATTAGATTGCAATATTGAGAAGTTACGTCCAATGCGTCCTGGATCTTGACCGACGACTGGTGCATCCACACAAACTGAAATCGACGCTATATGCATTCTCAAACCTGAGTATTCAACAATAAACAAAGAGTCCCTCCTAATGCGTCAAATTTCCATCGGAAGACTATGTCCTGTTTTTTAACGAAAATTTCAAATGGCTTCCAATTAGATTTGCATAAATTCACTTTTTTTGATCCAGGTTATGTAACGGATAGGCAGATCCGCAAATTGAATGTAGCGTCAGCATGTCTTCATGTGTAGGTTCTAATTTTTGACATCGCCTTTTGCAGAAACCAGTGCTTGCGAAGGGACAAACACTGCTGCATTTCGAAAGTTTTGAAATATATTACGACAAAGGATATACATTTTGAGGTCCATCTTATCAAAATAGTTCACTGACACATTTTGGACAGTTTTCAGGATTTTTAATATTTAATGCATTACATCATTATAATATACATTTATTAATTTATAACATAATATAATATAAAATTTGAAAGATAAGAATATACATATTTTGCGATGGCAATTCTGCCAACTTTTAACGAGAATAATAAGAAAGCATTATTCCAAATCAGGGTATCCTCAAACGTAATGCAAAAGTACTCACCCTTAACGAATACTGAACAGCAAGTCGACGTATCGCCGGCTGTACACGTATAAACACCTGCATCTTCAGGGAAAAGCTCGGCAAGGCGAAGTCGGTAGAGATCGTTCTCTACCTCCGTCACGATCTCATCCTTGCTAGATTTCAGAATTTTTCCATTCTGAAGCCAATTTACTTCTGGTTGTCCTGATATTTGACATTCAAGAACAAGGGGATCGCCGTCA
The DNA here is from genome assembly GCA_907163375.1 of Prostheceraeus crozeri. NCBI lineage: Eukaryota > Metazoa > Platyhelminthes > Polycladida > Euryleptidae > Prostheceraeus > Prostheceraeus crozeri. The sequence continues at coordinate 75,964 of CAJQUW010007832.1, forward strand.
TTGCATACAAGACTTTGCAGATGATTGAGAACCTTCAAATTGCCTTCGGAGGCAACAGGTGAAGAATTATTTTCGACTATGGTGATAGCTTTCACTGGCTCTGAAATAAAACATGAACCTGGACATGTAGATCAGTATAAAAGATGGTAAGTTACATCATCGGGAGATAATTCAGTGACTGTCAGAATAGTTAGAGCGATACTTAACACAAGTTTTTGGCCTACTAAAAGATAAGAATTGAATTTGCTGTGTTAGAGTAAGCACATTATGCTATAACGATTTGGGGCTCAAATATTTCCGATTGTGCTTCTATGATCCAACCGCCAGATCGGCATCTTACGCATATTTTATGCAGATGTTTCATGTGACGATAAATTGCGAAACTTTAAAGGGACAAGTTATAGATGAACATACATGAAATATTTTCACCTTGAAAAATATGCACCTTTTCGGTCTTAATCAGATCTTTCGCTTAGAATGGAATTTATCACAATGGGAATAATAATTCACTATTTTTGGTAGAGATCTTATATAAAACTGTGACCATCTTCGAAGCTTTAATGGAAACCGCTATAATTCGAAGCTTTAATGAACGTACCTTTAATCGAAACGCTTGCTTTCGTTTTCACATCCCCGGCGGAATTGGTTGCTTTACATTCATAAATACCTGAATCTTCGAATAAGGCTTCTTGAATGGTTAATTTGGAGGTGGATCCTTTAGTTTCAATGGTGATGATGTCATCCGCAGAAATTGGCTAAAATACAAAAGGAAAGTTATTTTACTTTCCATACTTTCCATTTTACTTTCCATACACATCACTTTAGGAAAAACATGAATTTTAAGTTTCATATACGTGAAATATGTATGAAGATGATTCACTAAAGATTGAAATTTTTTTTTGAAGATAAACAGAAATGACAGAAATAAATGACGGATATTTCAGTTACTGAATGAATACTACAAGCTATTCAAAAATAATCGGATCGTTAATGATTAATTGAAATTATCAACTTCCAACAAAACCTTCATATGTTTTCAGTCATTTTGGAAAGAACCGATTAAGTACGGTAAACAGATGGTAGCATATTTTTCAGAAACAATGCAATATATTCCTGCTGTGATTATATAGAAGCCATACTACCTCATAACGATACCATTACATGTATGAAATAAACATACACCACCGCAATAACTTCAGTATTGTGTTCTTTTTGTAAAAAGCAGCTTCATAATTCGTCATGTATACATGTACGGGAACTTCTCGAAATTACTATCGGGTGTTCCAGGTGAAATATCCGTAATATGTTCTATCCGGAGTTAGCTAACAAACGCTCATTCATTCAGTCTATTTCATTGTCTTTTCTAAAGTATCTTGCATCATGATACAACTCTTCATAATCTTGCTCTCTCTTCACAAACTCAATTTTTGTGAAGCAACAAATCGAGGCACAAAGACAGTAGAGTATTGTCAAACCCTCTAGAATGTACGGGCGTACAGAAAACCCCCCATCACAGAGAAGAATGCACGGGAAAATTCGGCATTATGAAGAACTGTTCGGTTTAGCGAGGTGGGCGCTTTAATGAGGTAATCACTTTAGCGAGGTGGGCGCTTTAATGTGGTAATCAGTTTAGCGAGGTTTAGAGAGGTTCCAGTGCACCACAGAATTATGAGAAAAGCATTTGTCATTTTGCGACAACTGCTGGGTTGTAATGGAGAAATGCTGATTTTCAAAATTGCACGATGTAACTGAAATAATTAAATATAGAGTTGCAAATTCAATCGTACAAATGAAGCCCGAGGGTTTGCTACTTCTTCTTTCTTTTGCCAAAACTACAACTGTCTTGACTTAATAATCTTAACTGTCTTGTCCCTGAAATTAATTTTTTTTATTATCTTCTATATTATTTTTTCGCTTTCTGTATCAGTAATACGGATGTGCAACATGCACCACCGAGACAAATTTTGCCCGCATTCAAGGGTAGAAAATGCGTTAATTTTAATATGTTTGGTGTGTAAATCTTTTCAAGAGTGCTGTACTGATGTAAAAAGCGCAAACTACTTGCGCGACTTTTGTATTCGGTGCGCGATCATTTTGTGTGTGAGCACAGCGATAACACTGCTGTTAATATCACATGGAAAATTTTACACTCTACTGTAAGGAGTGACCATAAGAGAACCATTCTCGAATCTCTGTACAGTAAACAAATCAATTAATATGAATTGATGAACGAATGTGAGGGTTTGACATTGTATTCTGTGTAATTGTTTTATTTTCTTAACGTACATATTTATATTTTCTAACCCAGTTCTTTTTTACTATTTAAATTTTTTGAATCAATATTGGTCACCGAGTACGTGGAGAGATCGTGCCTTTATACATCAATGTATATCCTGTACTCAAGCTTGTCATCTAAATGCAACATCAACAGCAGAAGCCGAATTTTTTACTGACCTCTCCATCTCGTAACCATTTAATGGCATCTACGGTACCGGAAAATGCGGCCTCTAAGACCAACCGATCTCCGTCATTGATCCCCGAAATGTCTGAAAGACCCTTGGAGATGCTGGGGGCAGTTTGCTGTTCTTTTTTCGCCGTTCTACGGGACGAAGACGAGGAGGAAATACTGATACTTGAGAAGGATTCCTCCGTAACTGTCGTTCGAACTCCTCCATTCTCCGTTGTTCGCTTGCTGGACCGATACGAACTTTCGTGCCTTGATTCACTATGTCGGGACTGGGCAGTCTTACGATGAGAAAGAACACCTCCAGGATGATATCGATGGCTTTCTGTAGTGAAACGAAATTTTATAATCAAAACCATTCATGACAAACCTACACAAAAGGTATTATATAATGAAGATCAGCTCAAGACGTGACAACTAGATCTGGTGTAAATCATGACAGGAACTACAAACGTTCCTGACTGGTTTGCTGTCATCTGTGTAGTATATTATAAAGAATCAGTAACTTCAATGTTTGAACTTGCAAACATGAATTCAAATTGTTAGTTTGAGTTCTATGCACAAACAATTCCTATTCTCCCCAATTGTTTTTTTCCTTTCGGGGTCTCAGTGAGTTTTTACCAATGAAGCCTATATATCGAAGATCTCGCAATTCTTTTTACAGCTATATTATCTCACCTGCTACATCTAGTTTGCATGTTGATTCATCTTCTCCCAGAGAATTCTTCACTATAATTGTGTATTTCCCGGCATCTTGAGGGGCGCAAGAATATATTTCTAAACTGGCAATGCCACTAGTGTATTGGATATCGTAATCTTTCTTTGTCAGTTCTCGGCCCTCCTTCAGCCAAGTAACTGTAGGTACAGGATTGCCAACGATAGATGCTGATAACTTCACACTTTGACCCTCTTGAATGAAGCGATTTCGCAAGGGGAACGTGAAACCAGCTTTGATCTTTTCTTCCTGGAACATGGGAGGTGTCGGAGATCGATGTCTTCTCGAAGGTGTTGCGTCACGAGGAATATTTCGATCGGGAGCAAGTCCAGGTTGCACAGTCAGAGTGGCTTTCAATTCTTTCTTTCCAAAACTGAAAACGAGAATAAAAATTTTGATGCAGAAAGAGGCTTGACCAACTTTCACCACAAAATCTCAAAGATCATAGTCATGATTTGAGTGAGAATTGGTTGAAATTTTGCATTTTCTTTGTTTGCTAGCTACCACAAGAGAAGGTTGCTGCAAGTATCAACGAACTTGCTTACTGGAGATATCTACATGAATTGTTGGACCTTACTAGAATTCAGTTAGCTTGATTGCTGATTGCTAGAGCTGAAAGCGGGCCCCGGTCGGGCTTGGGCCTGAAAATTTCCGTAAACATCAGGGCTAGGCGCGCCTAGCCCTGAAATATCAAGTACCACAGCCGATATCTACTGCACCTGAAATCACTAACGCTTCCCTTACTTGATCATCAAAGTCTCCGAATTAAATTCAGCTTATGTAATGGCTCATCAACTAGACTTTTAAGCAATAACATCTCTTAATCAGGACTCTTAGCATAAACTTTTAAGAAATAACGGTATATACGACGGAATAAGTGATAAATATAAGAACTAGCAGCCACATGAATTCATCAACTATTTGGCAGCCCGCCGTCAAATCAAGACTATGACTACCTAGTCCACTCATTTATCTGAGGAAATAATGTATGATATGGATTTAATAAACCTAAACATAGCGTACAAGAATATGCAACTTTCAGTACAGCAAATGAGATCCAAATTAAATGTGATAGACAAGCGCGTATGCCTGCACAATATTTTTCAAAGCGAATGAAAATTTAATATGGATTGTATGTTTAAGAATTCACCTTACTGCTCAACGCGAATAGTAATCAATTTGCTTACAGATATAATGCCGCGCAGAATAAAATTATGTACATGTAATTAATAACTTTAGAGATAAATTAATATCATTTAAGATTTTCAGAATGATTTTAAGGCGATTGTATTCAACTAACACGATCAATATTTTCATTAAGGATGACAATGTGCGCAAAACGATAAAATATGTCATCCGGGCCCAGATAAAAATTAATCCGACCCGGGCCGGTCTGGGCTGAAAAAAATCAGCCCGGTTCCAGCTCAGCTGATATCCGAAAATCCTATCTCTAACTCCCACTGTTGGGCTTCTTTGAGAGGGCGCTGGGAAAAATTAAGCATTTGAACAATCGAAGACAACCTGTCCGATTCGGCATGTAGCTGCCAGAAAAACCCTACTTTTAATTATCTATTCATTTGACACCACTGAAGTGGACGCCGCTTTCAAAAAAGAAAAAGAAAAGTCATTTGGGCGATCATTAAAGAATTAGCCGCATGATTAATGAAAGTAAATCAGTCTTCTGTAATCGCTTGACCTGCTGGCCATTAATTTCTACTTAATGTAATTCTGAAGTGTAATTGCCTGAAGATATATCGCTATCGTTAATTCAATATTCTGAGATCAAAACATTTGGCTCTTTCCAAAATATTTATATTCAATGTAAGTGGAGTGCGAATATATTAACAGGCCTACTAAATAGAATATTAGAATATCCTCATAAACGAATGACGACTACTTTCAATATCAAGCATTAGTTGGAAAGTGCAGTCATGTGCATTTTATCAGCATAAGATATCACAAAACTGTAATTAGAATGCAAGCTACATAAAGCAGTGTCTGAGAATGATGTTTTCTTACCAAGTCTGACTCTTAATCGTCTCTTGTGAGCTGCAATGTTGGAAAGTCGTTCACACCGGATTTAACACTTAGGTATGAAATATATACATTAAATGGATCGACTTAGAGACAACAAAATTTGGATACCAACTGGTTGGGCTCGGCTTTGGAAATCGTTTCATGCGCTTTGGCATATCGCAATATCCAGACACACATCAATTGACTAGCGCATGAATGACGCAACGTCAGTTTATTTCATGTACGCATTATGAATCAAATGAAACAATGCTATATTGAAAAAAAATACTGGTACAAAAATAAAATGTACTCTTAATCAAATGTACGTTGAGAAGCTTGATTATGAGCATAATTTACTGATTTGAGTATGATTTTGCATGTATATATAATATTGGATAGACTGTAGACTGTGTTGTGAAACATGCCTTTTTATTGCTACTAGGCAATGACACAAGCAATCAAAAATATTGTTATTGATAGACGCTATACAAGTAGAACCGTATGCATTCGATTCTTGGATCTGGGGAGTTTGGTAGCTTCACTTTACATCTCGAAGATATGACAGGCATAGCTTAATTATTTGTAAGTATGCAGCTTACAAATATTGGTGTGAAATTGATAATCCACAACACAAGTTTTGAACCATACTATTTTGGCATTATTAGAAATATTTGCTGATTTACATTTCATGAATGAAGCATCACAACACTGCTGAACGTAAACGTTTCGATAAAATAAAACAAAACAAAATGTAACACTTCATTTTAAATGAAAATTAAACCCCAAACTTTTTCACATTACTATGATTTTGTATGAATTCCAGATGCGTCGAAATCTTGACTTGCTTGACTTTCAAAGTTCAATTTTTTATCATCTCATGAATCTAGCTTCATTTTTCATCTCATTTCAACATGAAGAAATTTCATGAAGAAGATTAGAATAGTAGATGCATATGGTACAAATGAACTTTTAACTTTTATTGACTATTAACGCTCTAACTTTTCCTTACAATTCAAATGAAGCACGGAAGAAGAAACAAAAATAAAATGGCAAAATACATCCTCGGCACGGCACGTACAATAAAATTGTATGCGAAAAAAAGGTGTCACGTGAATGAAAAGAGAAAGAAGAAAGAAAAAGAATTGCAGCATATTCAATCTTAACAGTGCAGGATTCGTCTCAGACCTCAGTCTGTCTTAGGACATCATAACCTCAGTCCTAAAATACTAAACTCATTTAACAATATTCCAATAATATGTCATTTATTCAATCAGATTCATGATTCAAAACATTACAAATTAATTGGAAGAAATCAAAGTAATCAAGTCAGTGATGACAGAGATTTAACTATTATAAGTAGAACAGAATGATTTCGAATGGAAGTATCGAATGAACATTTCGAAGGATAATACCAATTCTAAAACGTTTTACAAAATTTCATCGATTCAAATTCAATTTTACAAAATTTTCTCAATCATCAATACAAAATAAAATTGGCAATCAATAGTGTAATAATATTTGTCGGCAGGAAAGCTAAAGGTATTAAATTTAATAATCGACATATCTGTGTTTATTATATTGAGTTATAATGATGGGGAATAGAAAACAATTCAATACAAAACACAAAATACATAAATAGGAATAACAATAGAGGGACAACAAAAAAAGTAACAAATTGTCTTTTAGAAAATGTTTATGAACGGATTTTCTGCGATTAGATGTTTTGCATAGAAGGAGTTTGTGCGAGAACAGGGATATTAAATGTTTTGCATAGAAGGAGTACTCTAAGTTGAAAATACTCTCCCTGTGCGAGACGTGTCAAAGACACCTATGTCCAGAATGAATGGCAATAGTAGAAACATAAATATTACAGAAAGCCAGGAAGAAATGTCGAAGTTTAAAATAAGTTCAATAAATGAAGAGAAAAAATGTCATTTTCAATAAAATAATGTCCAGTTTTCATTTTTTAATTCTATATCAGAGATTAAAGGGAAGGATCCACAAATGCATGGAAGTGATGAAGCAGATTTTGTTTGAGATCAGGGAAGTGAACTGTGCTAACTGTGTAATTAAATCAAACTGACCTTCAAGTTAAGAATATTGAAAAGCATCCAACAGAAGATTTAGGATTCAACTTCGCTGTCTAGTTATTCTAGCGTAAATTGAAACTACAGATAAGATAGGATAATATTCGAGAAAAAACGTGCTTCAAACAACAAAACTGGGTGAGGAAGATTACATAATAGGTTGAGAGACTACGATGAAAACAATCGAAATGTTCTCTATTGAGAAACTGCACTTATGCACTTTCGAAATGACTTTATTCTAAGAGAAATGCGCAACGAATTACCTGTTTTCTGCTTTAACGATGTAATCTCCCATTTCATCCATCTTACATCGGTTGATACGTAGGGAATAGGACTTTCCGGAATACTTCTGCATGTGCTTCACACTCTGAGTCAGGGCATTATCGTTGAATATCCATGTGATAATTGGCGCGGCGACCGCAGTAACCTTGCAATCAAATTGGGCTTGGCCTCCTTCTTGAACGAGTTGATTGCGAGGTTTCTGAATAAAGCGTGGAGCAGCCTCTTTCCGGTCTGAAATTGGTAAACATGTAAAATTACATAATGTTTTATGGTTTGCACACAATTAAGCATATATTTAATAATTTAAATCACAAGTTTTGACGAGTTGTCAGTTTCATCCATCTAAGTGAAGAGAATTTAGGAAAAGCTTCTTCAGGTTTTGAATGATGAATTTCGAACAATATTGGAGAAAATTATCTGACTATGTCAATGGTTCAAAAGTATAGCATATTCCGGAAATATTTTTCATCAATTATCTTGTTGGGTAAAGCGCATGGTTGGGTTGATGAACAATGAATGTCTTTGGTCAAAGAAATACTACATAAACCAAAGCTTGCTAATCAAGAACGTGGCTTAATACGGAGACAGCACCGTATTTTCCGTTCTGCCACCCAAAACGTTAGGCCGCTATTGATTCTATCTTTGATGTGATCCAATTTCTCTAATATACTTTCTGTTTTGACAAAGAAACTTACCTACATGTAGGAAAGTAGCGACTTAAACTGTCCATGTCTTTAATTGAACCTTAGTGTCAAACTGGACGATCTGCTATTCTTTGAGAGGCCGTGAAAATATCTGGCTGATCACTCATTTTAACGTTGAAATCTGTTTCATATTCAAAACACCACTGCCTTAATACAATTGAACGACTTAAAAACAGATGCTGCTAGAGCTTGTTTAAGACTTCATGTCGCTAAAAATAAATTATCAAAAATTAAATATCCGAAGAGATATTTATTATCTCTATTGTAATGAGGCTGTTTAACATACTACTGTTCGCCATTTAATATTAGCATGACGAAACATATACAGAAACAAGATTCTGACATGAATATTCAGACTCATGCCCGGTCTTAAAAGGCAGCTCGTAAACTAACGTCGTAAACGCTAGCTGAAAACGATTGACTAACATCAATGTGAGTGGCATTACTGAGAACTTTTTCCTGTAATACTCGATCATTATTTGGAATGATCCAGAAGGGATTTTTGCTGCAACGGATTTTATAGCAACAACCTACATTCAGAAAGTGTCACTATGAATAGTTACTATTTAAATAAATTAAACAATTTAAATAAATTGATTAAATGCCATTTGCAAGCTCCATTGGATAGTGAGGGTAGGTCTGATTATAATGGATAGAGTCTGTCTATCCGTCATCTCTAGTTTATATATTTATCAAAATAGCTCAACAGTGTGTCAAACTCGATCATTATTTAAAATTATCTAAAGGGGATTTTTCCTGCAAATGAACTTAAAACAACAATATACACTAAAAAAGCATCACTATGAATAATTGACTTAAGGACTTATAATTGATAGTGAGGTTTGGTCACATTATAATGGATAGTGTATGTCTATCCAGCATCATACAATATATAATAGTTCTGATATTTCAATTTCTATATTCCAATTTTTCATTTTATTAAAATAGCTTAACAGAGTTCATGTATGAATTACACATGAATTACATGCGCTTATCAATGACATGTCTACATACCGAAACTGGTATCAACGATTTGAAATTCCTTGGCGCGAATTCTCTTCAAGGCTCCGAAACTCGCAAGACGACCAATTGCGCTTGGGAAAGTGCTCCAAAGGGGGTCCTGAAAATGTATTCAGTATTGGAGGGAAAACCATCCATTAAAATAATTGATCACTTACATATCTTTGATGCAAACGGCGACGGAATTCTTCGTAACGGCTGGCTGGAATGCGTTTCGTTTGAGCTCCTGTTCCATCCAACAACCACGGATGTTCTAATGCCTCATGGACGGTCATCCGCTTCCTGCAGAACATTCAAGCAATTATATTGTTACACTAAAGTGATATGAGCAACACAATATTCATCAAGAGTTCATTCCTCATTCCAAGATCCTGAACTTGCTTCTGAGATCTCGGCCTAACACATTAAGTCCTGTTCTGTTCACTCAAAGCTAGATAGATCAATCACGCCTACTTAAAAATTTAATTACCGCATGTGCAGAAGACGCAACATCCCCACTACACAAAACACATGTGTTCTAATTAATTCATTCAAACAAAACATTCATCGAGGAATCTATCAGAAAAATCACGTAAATGTATTGATTGTAAAAATATAGACAGAACTTCAATTACATATTTTGGTCATCAACACTAATTAAAAACGGAATGCTGCATGGAGCTGACCCACAGCACGTCTATTAAACGTTTGCAAAAGAGTTCAAATATTTATTGAATATTGTAGATTTCTATCCAGCTTTTTGACGAGTGCTTGTAATCCACAACGGTATGTCATAAGTGACATGTAGTGGCAAGTTGTATGAATTGTCTGATCTACTTGACATGCCTATTTCATGCAATTAGATTTGCAACTTTTTCCATGCTCGACTTTGTTGTTAAAGGATACAAGCTGCCATTATTCTAATCATTAATGAATCGCCCAAATTTATAAGAAATATTCTAGCAACCACTTTCTAATATGATGGAGGAGATATCTGGCTTTACATGAAAGTAAAGTAATTAGGATATTTATAAGAGATAAGTTGGTAAATAGAGACATCTTGCGTGCGACACATAGAATGTTTACAATTTATAACAAATTGTCAATAATTTTTATAATGAGATATACTTACGTTGGATTCTTTTGAAGTAAATGTACAATGAAATCTTTGGCCTCAGCAGAAACATTTCGAAAGCTTTCGTCTTCAAAGTCGTATTCGCAACGCTTCACATTTAGAAGGGTTTCGTAGTCATCCATGCCAGCAAATGGCGACAAACCGCTTAGTCTAAAACATAAACAATTTGGTTATCGTCAACATGGTTCAAAACATAGCGACTACTTATTTTTCATCAAGTTTATTTGACTATGACAGCATGTATACTGGTAAGGAAAAATATTTGGTTAGCTTCGCATCCAAGATGACGTTTTCAGACATTCTACATCACATCAGCATGCATGAATACCCCAATGTTAAATTGTAATGTATTTTGAGGGTGTCATCAAGATTCTAAAATAAACTGAATGCCATGCGCATGGTACTAACCCGTTTTTAGTTACATTTGGCGCTTTGGAAACATGAGACAAGATTACTTCACACGTAATTCCCACGTTCCAACTTTTCATTAGTTCATGCACACTTCACTATAGATGAGTGCTTATACGATAAGGGAAATAATCAAAAGAAATAAAAAAAGATTGCATCTAAGTATCAATGATATTGGAGTGACATTTAAAAGAAATTCGCAGTTTTCAAACCATTTGAGATTATTATCCTATAAAGTCACTATCATACCTCATTTCGAAAAACTTTGCAACAAATAGTCCTTGATTACAGAAAAGGTTTATATAGTGTCTGCCTTCTTCCGCTCCTTGAATATTACACATCAGTTTGAAATCCATGCCTAAAGAGGGATATTATTGCTACTGAGATGGAACAAAAGTATTTACTAGAAATATTTACAGACACTTCAGATTAGATTACAGTAACTACAACTCTAGACTATCGTTGACCTTAATTTAGCCTGCAAAATCCATCATAATTTAACTGACACTGAATTTCAGTGAATTTAACCATCCCAGCCCCACACAAACAAACTGTGTGTGCGAAAGCCGTCACACACAAGCTAGGGTTAGTGACCTCTCGTGGGAGTGGTGCATCTCCCGAGGCAGACAGACTCGAACGCGGCTCACAACCAGCTGAGCTATCCCTATATTTTGCAGTCATGCGTGATCACGTGACGCGTGGCCACAATCTCAAGTTTCTTGGTCGTATATTTCCTAATTATGATGAGTTTTATTATTTTCTCAATCGCAGAACAATAAATGTATGGAACTCTATACCTATCTATATTGCACCATCAAATGTAATCCACTCAATGACTTCAAAAATCATGAATGTAATTTTAACTTGTCACTCCCTTCTACATGTAAAGTGATTTTCGTCCGTCCTTGCTAACTAAGTGTTGGCAACAGACAGTCAATTCTGCATTTTGCAGATTTTCCACAGTTAAGATTCATTCATACATTCTTTCGAAATACCAGCGCCTGCTCAACTAGCACTGCTTGTACATACTTCACACGATCACTTCTATAAGGTACCATCGTTGAATGCAGACGGAAATTCTCTCACATACTAAACATTTTTGTTGCTATTACAAATTCCTACTGGTTTATGTAAATTTAAAAACTTTGGGACAACCGACAAGCTACAACAATTGAACTTCACACGGACACTACTGAATGTAGATTTAAAATGTCACTTACAAGACGTAAGCAAGAACTCCGACAGACCACATATCTGTATAAAATCCAACAGGTTCGATCTCTGCAATTTCTGGAGCTGCAAATTCAGCTGTTGCTGTTGTCACTTTGGCAATTTCTGCCGGATTAAGGCGAGTTGCAAGACCAAAATCTATCAGTTTGATGTTTACAGACTTGGAAGTTTCACAAATGATGTTTTCCGGCTGCAATATGAATAAAATTACTATTACTAATGTACAAGTAAACTGATAAACAAGTAACAATTTAGAAAGGCTTCATTTACGGAAATATATTGAAATTCCCTTTGACAGCATTGCGGTAGCAACAGTCGAAAACTTGGATATATTGGTAAAATATTTCAAATTGCACTTCCTCGGACAATTCAAATATCGAAGCATTCTTGAAAATTCGGAATATGACTTATGGTCCATTTCACCTAATTTTACACATCTCGACCGAAACTCAAACAAGTACGTGTACATAAGCACGCGTAAATCTTTTAGCAAACCCTATATAAACTTCTGATGTAATATGTTTTACGGTATGCAACATAGTAAGTCAAATATACATCATGTCATCATTAAAATATTCAAAAACATTTCTCTGTCAAAATGAACAAGAAATGAATCGTACTATGTCTGAACAAATTTCCTTCTATGCTGTGTCATTCCACTTCATGGAGTAATTTTTTAACAACTTAAATATTGCATGTGCGACATGAATCAATTTCTTCCAAGAACAGCTGTTATATTGATGTTTAATTATTACTAGACACCGACATATTAGGTGAATTTTTTCGTCATTTTAGGTTTTTTCAGGTGAATAATTTTGCAAATTTAGGTTGTCTATTTAGGTGAATCAAAAATCCTTTGAAATACCTAGATTCATTGAGAGCGATGTTTTGTTAATGTTTATGAATTGTGCTTTCTTTCGGCAACTAATTTGTAAACAAATGCCGCGACAATAATCTCCGTATTAGTTTAAAAGAGAATTAGAGAAAAGAAAATGACAAGTAAGTCCTAGATTTCATCGCGATTCGGAACGATTTCATTTTAAGCTATAACAACTGCACAGATCAAACATTAGCAACAAAGTAGGCCTATCTATGTTTCAAATTGTGTATTTACAATTCAAATGTACAATTGTGTATGTGTCAAACAGATCAAAATTATTCGCATTTCAAATGCAATATAAACTCTATTAATGTATGTAAAAGAATAAGAAACTATGACCAGAAACATGTGGCACTACCCAGAATCACTCATTAATGTCTTCATTATTCCGATTTTAAAAGCAATTCGTTGACACGATTTTCTCAATGCTTTCCAATCTGAGTAGATGAGTTAATCAAATAGCAAGTTTTAGTCGTAATGACAATATTTATGTGATTTAGGTGTTTTTACAAAATATCCGTAATTTAGGTAAAAAATTATTTTAGGTGATTCACCTAAATTGTCGCTGTCTAGTTATTACAGACTAGATAAAGATACTGTAGTCACATGCATTTCGTTATGCCAGTTTATTCTACTAAATAGCTGATTCGATTAGCACCCAATTGTCTTGTCTTTTTCCATTCGAGGACTTGCTACTACCTTGAATAGATCCGCTGCGCTGCCGAGGTCTCATCTTGTAGAATATTATAGCTCTTCAATATCTTCAACCTCTGTCGTAATTTTTAAGGCGCATCTGACCTAGCAGCAATAAGATTTGAAAGTAAAACTCACCTTGATGTCTAAATGGACAATTCCTTCGTCATGCATATGTGACAAGCCTTCACAAACTTGTCTGATGTATTTCACAACTTCCGCCTCTGTCATGGTGTAATCTTCAGCAGCGATGCGATCAAAAAGTTCTCCACCAGATAGACTGGAAAAGAAGTCAAATTTTGAATAAAATGTGTCATGAGCACCCCTTCCATCTACCGTGTCAAATACATAATGCTGATGAAGTAAATTTTTTTTCTCCAAAGAATTAATTGTTCAAAAAGAAGAAACTGACAATAGAAGTGAGTACAAAAAGTTATGCCTTCAAAGCGAATGCTGCAACTATTTACACCATAGTTACACCAACTAGCTAGCATCGATATTGGAGTCTATGAATACTTGCTCTATGTCGACGCTCTCAACTTTCTGCATAGGTTTAGCTCTTCTCCCTCTGATACAGAGAAGGCAAATAATTACGAAAATCAAACTTGTCTTCATCCAAGCACTAACAATTATTTTGCTCTTTTCTTTTTTCAGAAACTTTTCAGATGCGTTTGAAAGGAATCTAGCGCATTCGCGACTCATCTCTCCAAAACAGGAGAAAACGAGAGGAGTACAAGAGCCATGCTCAACCTCCAGAACTCGATGATTACATTCCTTCTTCTTCTCATTTTTAGCTAGAAGCGTCGGAAGACATTAATTACCTTTGATGGATTGAAATGGAAAGGGTTCATTTCAACTTAGTCCAATCCCGCGACCGGAAAGAAGACGTAAAATGAGAAAGAAAAAGAAGTAAGAAGTCAAATATTTTCCGTTATAATGATCCGCAAGCCTAAGTACTAAATGTCTTAATAAGATGAGTCGACTACAGAATTGAACAGCAGAACTTAACACGCGCATGCACATTAACTTTGACTATGTTGATGAATAGTTATTTACGCAACTGCGTAGTACACGATTCCTTCTTTATAGCACTCCACGAGTTGCATGTAGACATCTTAAATGCGCGAGACTGTAGAGTGATGCCATTTAAAACCTAACGAGTTCGAATGCTATGATGAAGCAATGTCATGCACGAGTTGCGCAGAGAATTTTATTTGGCGACGTGCTATGATGATTAAAAAATGAAGCATGGACTCCCATGAATGAAGTGATGGATATGTCTATGATCATCAAGAATATTAAAATAGAAACTTAGCCTGACCCTAGGAGGTCTAGATATCTGTAATTGTACAATGCAAGATAAATTCCAAAATTGTTTATTGCTTTAGCATGCATCCGACAACCATCCGACGTTGCTCTCCCTGCTATTCTGTCGTCAGTTACTTCGTCGAAGACATTGGCCACAAAAATCCTTGTGAATCTTTCTGGATATCTTTGTGTCAATGAGTTTGACGTGGCAGCTTCACGATGGACAGAACTTTATGGAGATAATAGCAAACCGCATGAATGGCTGTCAACGGCCTGGGATGAACTTCTGTGTCGCCTCCAACAACAAGAATGGCTTTTAAATGCAAATACCCTTTAAACGAGCTAGGCTCATAGGTGCACAATCTGCGTATAGTGGGTCATGGCTACACGTGATTCCAGTGTCAAGCATTGGTACAATGTTAGACAACGACACTTTTCGAACAGCAGCTGCACTTCGTGTAGGTGCAGCAGTTTGCCGAGAATTTCCGTGTAGATGTGGAGAAGTAGTCGACAAATATGGACTGCATACCTTATCTTGTCGATATAGTGCAGGACGCATTGCCAGACACTTGGCACTGAATGAAACTGTTCGACGAGCACTGGCAAAGTGCAGATTTTCGCCAGTAATTGAAGCAGCTGGTCTGGACCGTGGCGATGGGAAGCGGCCAGATGGTGTCACCATTTTTCCATTCGCAAGAGGCAAGTGTTTAGTGTGGGACGCAACATGCAGAGATACTTTCTCCTCAACAGCACTGCATGCATCGGCCACCCAAGCCGGTTCCGCAGCCTCATCAGCAGAGAGACGTAAGACACATAAGTATTCCTCTCTAGCTGATCGGTACATCTTTCAACCAATCGCGGTGGAAACCTCAGGCTCGATGGGTTCATCGACGCTGCATTTTCTCCAGAAGATCGGGAGTCGCCTTACAGATGTAACCCACGATGCGAGAGAATCTGTATGGCTAATGCAGCGTGTGAGCCTTGATATCCAGAGAGGCAATGCGGCCTGTGTTCTTGGGGCTGAGCAAAGGGCCTGACTTTTCTTATTTTGCAAGACGATTTTTACTGTTTTTTGTACCTTCGTTTTTCTCTTGTTGTTCCAAATATACTTGATGAAATGCATGAGCAAGTAGAATTTAAACCATCCTATCTCTGTAACAGGCCTTCGAAGCTCTCCCACAGAAGCGTCATTCTGCCTCCTGTACAATTACAGATATCTAGAACTCCTTGGCCTAACCAATAATGAAAATATCTATTCACAGATCTAATCTGTACTAAAGAAGGACAGGAGCACTCATAATTGGCATAGATAATGCTCCTTTCAGTGCATTGGAGTAAATATTATTTCCCACGCAGGCAATAGCCTGCTTTACAAGTCAAAAAAAGAGAAAGGATATCTACAATACATGCGCGCAGACAAATAGAAATATTTTTCAATTGATAACTGTGTGGAGAATGAACACTTACAACTCCATTATCAAAACCATCTCAGTCTTCTCTTCAAAGGCATCATGAAGATTGATTAATTTGGGATGATGTAAGTTGTTCATTATGCTGATCTCGTTTCGGACTGTCATTTTGTCGATTGGATAAGCTGCATCGATGAATTTCGCGACGAAAATTCTCCCAGTGGCCTTTTCTCGGCAACGGTGAACAACCCCAAAGGCTCCGCTAAAAACAGTGAACTAGAATCTTGAAAATGTATTCATGATGACACTTTGCTTATGACCTCACCTGCCAAGCTCTTCTAAAATATCGTAGTAATCATAGACAGATCCCGTCCGAATTTCCGCTGGAAGGGGTGGATTTTTCGCCCAGAGGTCATTGAAAAATTTGTCATAATTATCTATTTTTGGACCGTCATAATTTCCTCGTCTTCTCTCAGCATTCTCCATTCCAGCTCGTTTTGGTCGTATCATTCCATCACCACCAGTGATGTCCACTGGTCCGACAGGTTGTGACGGCTCGCTGATTCCATACAGATTTTCAGCAGAGACACGGAATTCATACTGCTTACCGGCTTGTAGACTTTCTATTGGACAAGTAGTAAACCTGAAAATAAATGAAACATGAATTGCGAAAGTCGAAGTCATGACTGAACAAAGAAACTATGCCTTGATAGACTGATTTTTGTACTTTTACAAACAAAAAAATGGACACATTGGCCTTTCTCTTCAGTCACGCATTTCTTACCGAGTTTTAGCACATCGCACCCAATTGTCCATCGGGAGCTCCCTCTTCTCCACGTGATATTCGGATATGTAAGAGCTCACTCCTGCTTCCTGAGATGGAGGCTGCCAATTCAAGACTACGCCAGTTGGATTGACTTTCTCTACACGAACATTCGTCGGTTGATTTGGCTTGTCGTTCACATTGATGATCACAGATGCACTATCTGCACCAAGGTCATTTTCCAATGTTGCTGTGTAAGATCCTGAAGTCTGTCGATTCGCATCAGAAATCGTGAGGAGAATATGACGCTCCTTCATCACCGGAACAAATTGTTTTCCTGAAATTGGTTGTCCATTGAGTGTCCATTTCATGTTAGGTCTTGGATTGCCGATAAATGGGAATTTGAGCACCACTTCGTCGCCCTTATCGAATGTAAGTGGCTGCTGGAATCGGTTTGGAACGGTGATCTTCGGTGCGCCTACAAAGACAAATTCAAGAATTTATAAGAAGGGTTGTGAAGTTGGTCTGAGAATGCCTTCGAGAAATTTCTCAAACTATTGATGCCTTCTTAACCTTCAATAGAATCAATCATGCATGATCATAACACGAAGTATTCAGTTGACGTGAAAGTCATCGGATAGCAGAGATAGGGATTGCAATTTCGGAGAAGTTCTATGATCGAAAAATCGAAATCCCGGGATCACGGAATTTTTAGGGCTTTATTGATACGAATAATAGGCCCAGATTTCTTCCTATGTGTAGATGTCTTGAGATTTTCTCCAAATCCGATTTAACTGATAGCGATCATGCAAATAAATGAACTAATTTAATGAATAATATATTTGAAATTTAAATCATCTAAATGCTCCTCAGCTATGGCATTTTTAATTCAACACCAATGCTCACACATAGACATACTATTCCTTGCCATAGATAGGTCACACATACTATAACTTTGAGAAAGATCTATGATATGGGCATCTATTGCTCGCGGGCTTCAATGTCAGTTTCTAATGAATTCAGATTGAATGAGCTTTACAGGGCTTAAATGAAAAAAGGCATTTAAGTCTGCTGTGAATAGATTTCTTATTAGGGTCATAATAATAATAATCATCATCTGAATCGGGCTCTTATTACGAAATTATCGTAAGTAAAACCTCCTCAGATGGCAATTATTCCTAAATTGTCAATATTTCGGCATGCACCTTAATCATGAGCTATGGAAAGAAGATCATAAAGTAAGCAAAGATAAAATACAAAATTCAAGTGCGAAAGCTATCGTAGATGTAAAAAAGGCTTGGAAATGCATAAAAGACCACAGAGAAATATACAATATTCAAGATGGATTGCAGGATCATAGATGTAAAAAGCGCTTAACCCGCTCGACCTTCCACAATGTATTAAGCAAATTGCTTGTTGATTTCTGGTCTTAATTGCCGGATACTGTTCATTTCAAACTTTTTCCTATGTGTAAAATCAACGAAATCAGCTGTTAGAACTCAAAAGGAAACGTCAGTAAACGATGGGGTGGAAATAAAATGAATATGAGTAAGGCGACGGAACATATTAGACGGTGACAACTTGAAATGTTCTTTTATGGAAGAAAATGAAGTTCGATGAGTTCGATGCTGCTCAGGCTTTCCTATCTAACTTCTAAAATTTTAATGTTTTCTTGTACCAGTATTTTTCTTCAATATAAATATTTTCAATTTGAAAAAAATATGCTTACATTTAATAACAAGATGTCCACGTGAAGATCGCGATCCTGCTTTATTTTGCACTCGACAAGTGTATTCATCAGCATCTTCTCCGAAGCAGTCACGGATGACAAGCTTATAACGATCTCCATCCTTCAACATCTCGAACTTTTTGTCTCCTTCGTGAATTTCGCGAGCCCCTTTGAACCACGACACGTGAATTGGAGGCGTTCCATGCACTTCGATTTCGAACTCAGCTGACTTGCCTTGATGAACGCTTTGATGTTTCAGCTGCTGAGTGAACTCTGGCAGAGTTGCAGCTACAAGCAGGAAAATAATGACATTGATGATGATGCTCTAACCGTGTTTAGGTTGCATGCATAATAACTTTACAATTTCGCATTTACATCGTAAATTTGTAGTTTCTATCAATTATGGTGGGCCTTAAGAACAATTACCGGAAGCCAGGATTGCCGTTCGGCTACTAGTCCGGCTAAATCCCAATTAGGATTTCCCAGCGAGAATCTCAATATGGAAAATGTTATCAGTGATCTTCTACAGGGGCACACATTGCTGAGACATTTTTTGAATTTTGATGCATGATAGGAGATACGCACATATCTCCTATTCCATATAATAGATAGGCTATGACATATGCTATTATTAAAATTCAAAATGATAGTTGATGAAACGCACGTGCATACTTGTGCGTTACTTATCTGCCCACTATACGAGTTCATATTTCCTCAATCCAGTGCAGACTATGAGGCCATGAAGATATGCCTAAATACTGCCATTATTTAATATGGAATATTAGGTCAGTAGCATACTTTAGAGCCTGTTAGTCTACTTTGCACGGGAATGACATGTAGATATGTCATGTGTTTATTAAGGTGCAAGAAATTTGTATGCTGTCATAGAATTTGTTATTCCACTGATATTCCATGACCAATCCGTTTGCCAAAAGTAAGAATGGATGAATCACGGAATGGTTTTTATAGCCATCACGTCAAAGTGTCATTTTTGCGCCAGACACGGTAAACAATGTGATTGTTTTTCTTGGAGAAAGATAATTTGTAATTCCATTGTACTCGCAATTCAACACCACATTCTCTCTTTAGTAAGACGGCAGCTTAAGAGGGGCGCTTATCAGTGATGGGGTTCTATGCTACTATTAGCACTGTGAAGCTTGTAAGTGAAAACTCGAATTTTTGAAATAATTAATGTAAAGTTCTACTTAAAATGAAGAAATTTTTTAAAGTTGATTTTAAAATTTTTGATGATGGGTTTGTATCACATTCATAAAATCATGTGTATACCGATGACTGGTATTCAGATCAATATTTCAAGATAACATTAACAATTAAGTAAACAAGGTCCGCAAAATATCATGGTATCACAATTGTTAATGACAACAGAACTTTTCGATACAATTTCAAAGAAATATTTTCTTACCGTCTGGATCTTTCACTTTCACTTCCCGAGAAGCGGATGAAGGTTTACTCATTCCCGCCTCATTCTCAGCAAAGACTCTGAATTCATAGTTTTTGTCTTCAACAAGATTGCGCACATTAAAGGAAGTAGCAGGACTTGGCTTCAGATTAACGCGTGTCCATGTTGGAGACCCTGGTTCACGCTTTTCTACGTAGTATCCGAGAATACGTCCTCCACCATCAGAGGATGGTTTATCCCAACTCAGATGAACGAAATCCCCACCAACTTCTTCAATGCTTGGTACTCCGGGCGCCTCGGGCTTTTCTGAAATTCGACACAACACCTTGAATATGAATCAATGGACAAAATCTGCTCAACATCTTGTATTCCTGGTACGCTTTCATTAAGAAGACTTAATCGATTAATAAGTTCTCAGAAACTAAGGCGCCGTGAAGGCAATCAATTTATTAAATACAAGATAATATTTCACGGATTGAAAATATATTATTTACTCCACCAACTTTCGACCATAAGCCTTTTTTATCAAGTGGGAAAGAAAAACTTGGATATATTACAGTTGAATTAAGATAATAAACATTTGAATTATAATTGTAATAGAATTGAAGTTTAAATTTTCAACCTTAAAGCATAAATCTTTCACTTGATGAAGGCTTATGCTCGAAAGCTCGTGGACTAAATAAAAAAACTTGAAAATATTAAAATTATTTGGCCCAACATATTAAAGTTAATTGCATTTTTAACTCGAAAATTGATTTTCTACCTTTCAATCGATTAATGAATATAATTAAGTTTGCAATTTGGAAAGCAAACTGGGACATGTAGGCAACTTGCTTTGCTTATTGAAAGGTGCAGGATAATATGGACAAGTCCCGTCTATTGTACATAGTCCCGTTACAATTTGAGTGCGTGGTTCTTGCATGACTAAATTTGACTGAGGGAAAATCACAGTTCGACGGAGGCTACTTGTATTGATCACAGGATACCAGGTACGACCTTCCCGTGACCCTGTTCACGCGTGTTATTCAAAATTTGCTTACTAAATGCGAATTCTATTGTACTTATCATCGATTAAAAAATAGAAAGTCAATTGGCGGGTTGAGAATGTACATTATTTATTAAACAATTAGAATTTTTCAATTAGAGGGGCACAGGTGTGGCCGCAATAAGACGTATACTGTAAATGCATTTCATCAAATTTCCTGTCCAGAGTAATTTGAAAAAGTGTGTACCACATAGTGTGTGATTGGTTGGGACGAAGAAAGCTGGCATGACAGTTTTTTCACAGATGGAGTTCTTATGGTCACACTCACTTATTTACTTATGCAATTATTACGCATAGCCAATAATCATTAAGTTCCTAAATTCTTTGAGGATATTGCTTAGGCACTTGCAGCCATTCGAGATCTGAGGCACCAAATGAAAGTCAAATCAATTCGTCTTCAAATTAACACAAGAGAACATATTAAATCTATATCTAGTTAATAGAGTTCGATGTGCCGTTATTGTCTGAACTTACCGAATGGCATCTTCGCGATGATCGGTGATTCGCATTCCAAGTATTCTCCAACACCGATGTCATTAACGGGTGCTACTCGGAACGTGTATTCACTGTCGGGATTCAGGCCCTGCACCGAAAAGGCTGTATCCTGAAAAAAGTAAATGATTTTGAAACGATAACTATAATTCCGAAATGCAATGCCTAGTAATCAGCAGAAAAATTCGCAGCTTAAGAATTTCCATATATAGATATTTTTGACAATAGCAACTGCCTCCAGGCGACCGCGGAGAATCGATCTAATAATTCGATGCCTCCGGCCACAGAATTAGACAGGTCGTCTCTTCTTCTGCTTGACTCATAGAAATAAACTGTTTATCTGAAGTTCGCTATTATTGTTGTCAATTTCTATGGCTTGACTAGAAAGAAACATGTAACGCTAATGAAATGCCACAATCTGCTGACATAATACCATAGCAATCGAACAATGACCAGCCAGTTCAACATTAAACACACCAAATTGTGCGAAGTTTCAGTGACTGTTATCAACCGGATGACACAGCAAAGGGTCGATGTCAAGTTCTACAGAGAAGTTTGTGAAAGTTTTTTCGTGCACCTGGTAACTTTTTTAATAATGATCGGAGGGTCCACCATTATTGATAAAACTCTTGCGCAATGATCTGAATTCTTCGAAACTGAAGGAATCGTGGCGATCGGAGCATTTTGAAGGAGTTCACAGTAATTCGCAAGCAACGCACGACTATTTTCCTATCTCTGCAAGGTATCAAAGATTTCTTTTTGCCCACTTAATACGTTGCTGCATGTGCCATCGTTTTGAATCAGTTTGCACTTCTAGATAAGTGACACGATTAATCACTCCAATTCTGTGCCTCCGGCTTTCACGAGGTCGAAGTGATATTTCAATGCGCCTTGCTCCCGGCACTTCCATGAAAAATGGCTTGCCGACTGGGAATCGAACCCAGTCCTCGAACTGTTAACGCGGCATGAAGATCACCAAGACCAGCAAAGCACACCCTCCATGACCGTGTCAGGAGCAAGTAAAGCCTTCCGCTCGTATTATGACGCTACCTTCCATGAGCCAACATTTCTCATGGAGGTGCCAGGAGCAAGGCGCATTGAAATGCCATTTCGATCTCATGAAAGCCGGATGCATCGAATTATTAGATGCAAATTTTTCTAGTTTTCTAATGGCACACGATCCTGCGATATGCCTGATGACATTTCAATAAATGTGCTTCAATATAAAGCATTTTAGAGATATCTGCATGTACATGGCAAGACTAACATAAATAATGTAGCTTTCTTGATCAATCTAACAGGCATCGGTTGATAAGATTTTAATTTAAGAAATCAAAAAGCTTGTCTTCAAGAGAGAAAAGAAATAGATTCGGAGTGAAAAGAATGTCGCATAACACTATGACAGGGACTATTGATCAAAACACACGAGTAGAAGACTTTTTAGCATAAAACATATTCTAATTTTGTGTCTTAATAACCAATGGACAAAATAATCTACTGATTTGGAAAATTTTCTGGTTCCGGATTTCATTCATTCATTATCTCCACAAAGATTCGATGTTAGGAATGTCATGTCTCCACTACCAGCATCTGTAGTCGGTACAGTATATTAAGCGTCTGTTTTGAACATGTATGCGGCAGTGTTTGGCATCATGGTATTAGTATATTAATAGTAAGAATGAGTAGTGTTACAGGTCTTAAGATTTCCATTTTTACCAGATATTTGGCCAAAGATGATCAATTTTAATTCGTTGCCACGAGAAAGTTCCATTGAGTTCTTTTAAGAACTGATTAATCCAATGGCTACAGTAGCATTTCATGTGTACACTTGCGGATTGGAGAACGTCATCAGTCCACATTAGGACTACTTCAATTAATAATTTGAATTAGTAAGCATTATATTCTATTATAAATGGCTGCTGGGATGATTTTCATCATCGCTTGAGAATGTACTTGTTGATAAATTGCTTTTAACTGTGTTGTTAATGTTTATCTGATGCCAGTAATTTACTGAATTTCGGATTTTTATCAAATAACAAGACTAACCTTACAAAACGTCGAAACAGGAGTCCATGAATCCTTTCCTTTCTCTTTCTTTTCTACTGTGTAATGAGTGACCTTCGCTCCTCCATCATCTTTAGGAGGTCTCCACGACAAATTGCAAGTATTCTTCGTAATGTCGGATACTTTGAGTGGTCCTGTCACTTGTCCAGGCTCGGCCATCACTGTCAAGTCGAACTTAGCTGGTGCAGTTCCACTTTCGTTGGCGAGTTCAAGTGTGTATTGTCCAGTTGCATCACGGTCCAAATCTAGAAAAGTTACACATGTAAGACATCTGAGAATCCTTTAAATATAATAATGCTTTTCATTTTACTTTCCTTATAAACTCTACTAACTGACTTTCTCATTCAATGTAATTCGATCTGTCAACCACAAAATTCACCATGGTTGAAAATGAAGGATTAATCCTATCCATAGAGTAGGTACATTAGGTACGGTAGCAACTCAGCAGTAATAAAACCACAATGTGTATACAGTTTCGATTTTATTAAATGAACTCGAGTTGAGACCAAGTACTACATGTGAGATGTGTGCTCAGTTGACTGATCGTGACAACTATACAGAAGGAACAATGGCATTTTACAAATCCTCTGTGTCATGACAACCTTGGAGCGGTAATGTCTGCTACATTAGCAATTCGATGGGCCTTATTAATAAGAGTATTTTTCTTAAGCGTGATCAATGAAAGAGCAAAGATCAATCAATCGCAATCAAAGACAGAGATCGCAATTAACTTTAATAGATGTAAATGGGTCCACATTACTATTCAGATTCAATAAATGAAACTTAAATTTAGTGAGTCATAAAATTATGCCGATGAAAATTGAACTGATAACGTGAAATTTCAGCCAAGAAGCACAATAAGATCTCAGCTTTTCCATGAAGACTTGCATTATTGTCTGGTTCATGAAATTTCCCTAATAATCAGCTTAATTGCCGCTTGATTAAGATGCGTGGCGTGGTGGTAAATGCTCACTTCTTTTGATATCTAATAAGTTTCATACTACTTATATAGTGGCTTCACGTCGCTAGTATGTAAACACAGGAATAATTTCAAACATTTAGCTTCTCAAAAATTGATCAAATATTTATTTTAAACCGCAATAACGTAACCTCCGCAAAAACTGAATCTCTTGATATAAAATTTTCAGTATATACAGACAATTTTTTGAGTCGACACTCTACCTACTTTATACTAACTCTCCATGAAAATAGTGTTCCCATATTGAAAAGAGAGGTGTTTCTTACAAAATAATCATTAATTTGAAGTAGTGATCATTGAAATGTCTGAAAAAGTATGTAATTAAATTTGACCACACAGTGGACTAAATACAACGATTTTTGGTGAAAGGTTTGAAAATAAACTAAAACCCAAGTCCAAAAGCATAGGTAGGACGACTTAGTCTTAAAATGACCATGGGAAAAATGCGGTAGACGGCTGAACAAGGGTTCTTATAAGAAACCTTAAAAGAAGGATCTCACCTTTCAATTGCACGGTTACGTAGCCATCGAATTCTGCTAATTTCACTTTAGCAGACTCAGGAACCTCTTCTTTTCCTTTCTTTAGTTTCATATCAAACGGACCTTTACCGGAACAGAACACTTTCACTTTGACTGTATCTCCAACGACAGCCTTTTGAGGACTTATGTCGCCCAGCACCTTCGGTGGAGCTGAAATGTTCAAAAGAAGAGATGAGTTATCAAGAGAAGCATCGTTATTGAAAAATGATCGATATATTCAGTAGCGCGGATTGCATTTTCCACGTCTAATTTCGCTATTTCATTTGAAAAAGAAAATAATACATTTTTTATGCAGAGATTCAACATCATCGGCTGCTGAACTCTTCTCACGTCTTAAAGAGCTTCAGGCAATAAAACAGGAAAAAACAAAGTCAACTTGCATTTCATGTCTAAAGACTCTTATTGTCAAAAAAGTGGCACCTTCAGAGAAGCTTCGTAGTCATTGCGGGAGAAATTAACCTAAGTCATAAATGTAAATTAGTTGCTTTCCATCTGCATACAGACCGTTAAACCTTTTAATCTTATGTTTCATTCTCTTCCTTCATTAACACCTTTTTATATTTACATTTCAAAAGCTCTCTTAATGTGACAAGACGTAAAGTTTCATGTGTTACGAGCTCGCATAGTAGAAAAAAACTTGGCACCATCTATACGTGAAATAAATCTCCAAAAACGCGAAATGTTTTGTAAATTATAGTGCTTATCCTGTGTACATTTCGAATTTCAAAAAGGAAAAACTTTTCCTTCATGATTGAGAATTAGCGTCAGCTTTGATGAGGCATATTAAAAACTTACCTGTAACATTGAGGGGAGCTGAAGACGTCTCTTTTCCGAGGTCATTTCCGATTTGGCAGGTGATATTACCGCTATCATCAGGACCAAGGTCACTTAAGGTCAATGTTGCAAGACCATCGTCAGAAACTTTCATTTTACATCGACTAGTTGGAATGATTGGAACACCATCTCGGTACCATTTTACTTCAGGCAGAGGCTTTCCATCGACACGACAACTCAATGTCGCCTCTCCTCCAAGAGGTGCGTTTACAGGATTAAGTTTGCTAAGGAATTCAGGTTTGGTACCAGTTACCTTGTCCTTAACCTGCAACATGAAGGGAATATGAGATGAAATTCTAAGTTAATTGTAATTCGAAACGAACATTCACATTGAAATAGACGAAAAGCATGCAATTCTTACTTTTTTAGTCGGTACAATAGAAGAATGTTTCGCAAACCATTTGGTATCTTGAAATAATTTTTGATCTTATGAAAAACAATAGTTGACTTTTACATTTTTAAAAAATATTTGGTTCCTCAAGAAAACAAAGCGCTTTACAAAATTAGATTAGCGTCAGTTTCGCGCTTGAAGATGGCGATGTTATTTCCGGATTATTTCAAGATGTAAAGCACTTGGATATTGGATAAATACCGTCAAGCAAATTATTTGATGTTCATTAGAGTTTCTGATTACAACATGCAGCAACCGGTAACCATGTATTGCTCAAACTTATAGAAATTATATAAATGAATAAAGCGATCAAATAATATCTCATCAAGAGTGCATCGCATAAATTGCATTGATCACAATCACTTTTATTTTTGTGAATCAGGGCTATGAATATATGGAATTTATGAAAATGTTGGACGCTGCGCATTGTGACTCATTGGTGCCTTCAATGGAATATTGAATAATCATTCTTCCGATTTTTTTTTCATTTTCCCAATTCTAAAATTATAGCTAAATGTTCACAGACAACCCAGTGCTTTGATGTCTGCTCTTATCTGTATGACAGCTAACATTGCAATGGTTTAATTACGATGGATTTATCGACCCTTGAACATGTGAATTCCATTAACTGACTTCCTATGGGACTGCTCCAATCTGTCTTCTACTTTCACTTGACAAATGATGTAGCTGGTTGTCCGAAATGTTGTGATATCTTGCTTTCTTTATTAAATCGAAATCTTTTGGGAATTTCTCGGAGAAAACATTTCCCACTTCATCTGTTATTACCACGTTGACTAGAATTGTCATACCGAAGCAGCTGATGCTGAATAGTCTTTATTAAATTGGCTCGACAGGCTTATTCTGGTAGCCAAAAAGATAAGATCGAAATGTGTATGTGCAGACTAAGCAAAATATGATAATAATACTTCAGCAAAATAGACCTCGACTGGTTCCAAAAAACTATCTAAGTTTGTGAGGCTTATGAGTGACAGACATTGTCTGCATTTTTGGGACTCCGCAACATAGGCATATATCGACATACATAAGTGTGATGCTTGGAATATACATGAATGATTTCCATTACTCCCATTCCGAATTCACATGCTTACTGCATACAATTATAGAAATATAGCTGAATCAAATGCTTTTAAAAAATGCATGGAACTTTTCATCAGTAGGTCTACCACTTCGGAATACCATCATTTTCAATGCAATTTCGCAGTAGAGCCTCATCCCTCAAAAAGATGGGTATTCATGTATTCGCGAGTCAAATAATTAGAATTTTGTGTATTTGCTCGCATTTTCAATGCTGTTGAAAGGGCACAAAGGATTGTTGATATTCTTGTTAAAAGAGGTTATTTTGTTAAAGATTTACGTCGTGGTGCCACACATGATGCTGTGTAACATATGAGTTTGTTGCAAAAGTTTGGAATTTTTTCGTATGAAGAGTCTTTCGATCGTTGTGTGTAATAGTTGTCACAGGGTCCGCTGTTTTACAA
This sequence comes from Prostheceraeus crozeri, assembly GCA_907163375.1. Taxonomy (NCBI): domain Eukaryota; kingdom Metazoa; phylum Platyhelminthes; order Polycladida; family Euryleptidae; genus Prostheceraeus; species Prostheceraeus crozeri. Next base: position 104,049 of record CAJQUW010007832.1, read on the forward strand.
GAAATCAAAGGACCTTACATGCAAAGCTGATTGGTTTTCCGGCTGACGAACCTAAGATGTGACTCACTGATGTCGAGATTTGTTTTTGACAATATGTAATTTTCGTTCCCTCTTTGTTTTATAATAGCTGTCAATCTGTGTACTTATGTGGAAAAAAATTTGACTTTGCCTGTGGGAATGCTCGTCAGTCCTCCAAAGGACTACTTACTACTTAGATTTGTATGATTATATAAACTTCGATATTAGGCCATGTGCTGTTTGTTTTGTATGCAAATGATCTTCCCCAACTGAAAAAATTAACAATAATTGCTTACGCTGATGACATGTCTCTTATCCATCTATCAGAATCATCCAAGGTTTCTGATTTTCAAGACGACATAGATGAATTTGTAAATTGGACCCAGAGGAAGAAGAAACTCGCCATCAATGAACATAAAACTAAGGTCCTCATGATCAGTAGAAAGTGTCTTGCGCCTTCACTCGATTCTCACTTGAAAAATCAATGGCTGCTACATCGAAGAAGTTCCTTCTCTAAAAATCCTAGGTGTCATTTTCTCTTCCAACAACAAATGGGACGAACAGTTTGAGCATTTATGCAAAAAATGTTGACGTTCGGTTTAATTGTGGTCAAAGCAACATTGTTTGGCAGGCCTACATCGGGCTCGTTTTCTCGAGATTTTGTTGGCCCGTTACATGTGATTTGAAATAGTCTCATGTAAGAAAACTTGAGCATTTAGATCGCATTGTTCGCTGATGGGCAAATGTAACACCGAAGCATAGTTTTTCTTTTATGCTTGATAATATTTGTATAAGACTTGTTCGTAAAGTTTCACGTTAGTGAAGTTTTTCATTGTTCGACCCACGAATTTTCAAACCAGACCTCAAGGAAAACTATTCTGTCATCAACGGAAACTGTCTGCATATAATAACTCTTTTGTAAAATTTTCTAAATTTACATGATGCTGTGAAGCATTTTACGACATACACTGCTCGTTGTATAGGTAAATAAAGTGTCATTATCATTCTAAATTACTTGTGTACATATTTTGTAATGTGCACATCTTTTGAAATATACCAGTAGTTTTCCTTATCTTACAAAATTTCAGATTTACAAAACTGAAAGCACAATATTTGAAGCTACCTCACAAGCCCAGTTCATTCTTACCTTGATTGGACCTGTTGAATCTGATGGCTCTCCAGGTCCAGCAGCATTACAGGCACGCACCCTAAATTCCATCTCGGAGTCTTTTTCCAAATTCGGTATTTTACAGGAATTTCCGGAGACTGGGCGATCGAAAGCTGGTTCCCAATTATCCGACCCTTTCGGCTTCTTCTCTACGATGTAGTTGTTCACGCGATTTCCACCATCGTTTACAGGCTTGTTCCACGACAGCGACACTGAATCCTTAGTCACACCGTCCACAACAGGAGTGCTCGGAGATCCAGGAGCGGCTAGAATATAAGAAAACATTAGTTGATAGGTGGCACACTGTTTGCTCTGGGTTCAAGCTTAGGTACGATTAAACCGAACACTTTTGAAAATGCATCCTCTGCAACAGTGTAAATCTCAGCGTTTCGGGATGGTGATGGAAATCGATTAGACAGGCTAATCCGACGGCGTCATGAGCAGGTACTTGATGTAGATTTCACTGTATTCATAAGCCGTCTTGATTTTTTCACCATACGAACCACCTGGAGTTATCACGAGATGCCGCTTGGATTTGATGGAGAGGTGTGGAATGAAAAAAACAATAAGCTACTATTCATCTCAGATAAGGTTGAAATCTAGTATTTAATTTACTGATTTTATGATCATTTCGAGCTCTCAAACATTTGGCTTCTTCGCATGATCTCGCCGGTGCCTAAGGCCATTCAATTTCTATACAGACACTGCAAAGTAAGTGAGACGTGATAATTCAGTGGTTTGAATGTTGGCTATATCTATGCTGACGGCTTTGATTTTCTACAAACCTACAACCAAGAACCTGACGCTAGCTCTCTCTCTCTGCGTGTGTGTGTTGACCTAGCAGTTGATTGAGGCCATTTAAACAGCGTGTCGGCTACTATCAGGGTGGCACCGATGGGATTAGCCTTGCGATCCTTGTTAGTGCTAAGTAAAACCTAGCATGGAGGCACAACCATTTTCTATAGATATCCTTGATATATTGTGATTGATAGATATTGGTAGATCTCATTTCTTTTTAGGGTACATCAAGCAGCTATTTAGCTTTACTTTCATTTCTGTTCATTCACGCATACTTTTCTGTTGATGACAGGGTACATTAATGTACCGAACAATCCTGGAACTTGTACCCATCTATTTCATTAACAACTACAGCTATAATAAGAGTGCAAGTGAATGAACATTTATATTTAAATTTGTTTACCAATTCGTTGTCCGTCTTTAGAAGCATTCATTCGCTGATTCCACAAAATATCACTCAATCCACGATTGTCCGTTCTTAGTACACCTTGTTGCAGTGGCATGACATGTAGCAAGGTGCCTTTATTTACGTGAAAGTTAAAATTACTGCGATCAATCTCTTTCATGAGATTGATCAGTAGCGAAAATGAAATTGAGATGTACGTGTATAATTCTTCCCTGAATTGAACACAAATGACACTTGAAAATGCGTAACTTGATTGTCTATGATTTTTGAACCATCAATCTCCATAGTTAATGCAAAATACGTGCACTTGTATAGCATGTTCAAAATCATTCACAATCTGGCGTTGAATCAATAACTTACTGTATTTTGGTTTGGTTGTAACGGGTTTGGTCGCCTCACTCGGCTCACTGAGGCCAGCATCATTTTTGGCACGTACACGGAATTCATACTTAACTCCTTTATCAAGATTTGGCACTGAAAAATAAAGGCTTATGTAAGAGACTGTGCAGAAAGCAGCAATTTTTAAAGTTTGGTAACTAAAATCCTTGCTATCATTCAATGACGGCGACACGAAATTTTCATTGAGGGGCTAAAATACAGTACTTAGGTATAGGCCTACATTACGGCAGCACCATCGCAACGTTAACAGTAAAACACGTTTTATATGCTCATAGAGTCAATTATTTTGGGAGAGGTCCCCTGGCCCCCGGTGTCGCCGCCCATGCTATCATCAACAATTAAGACAGGCATGACAAGCAAGCGATTTGAAAAATTAAAAACTGCGTAAGTGCGCTGTCATGGATGTTGCCGATCATCCACGCTTAAACAGTTATCGAACTTCATTAATAATAATACTCTTATTGAACTCGTTATCCATGTTTGGTATGGTATGTTAGACCGATCGAGCAGTTGCACGCTGATTGCATCATTCATCATACACTCAGAGTGAAGAATGAAGGATTTACATCAATCTCACTACACAGGTTGGACCCAATGCCTTTTGTAAGCGTCAATTCTTCAAGCATCAACACATTGAATATTTCAAAAATGAAAAATGCATATCTTACCTGTGCATGAAGTATCGCGAGTAGGCTTATTGCTCATTGGCTTCCAACGATCGCTGTCCACGGGTTTATATTCAACAACGTACCCTTGAACCCGTTGTCCTCCATCATTCTTCGGTTTCTTCCATGATAAAGTGACATTGTCTTTGTCCACGTCAGTCACTTCAACGCCCGTAGGAGAGTCAGGAGCCGCTGAAATAAGAACACATGCAAACTGTTTATCATGAAGTTCCTCATCAACAATGTTGTCATTTCTTACTATATGGCGGCTTTGCAACAGTATCCTTTGTTGTCTCAAGAGGGGCACTGACACCATTTTCATTTTCCGCACGAACACGGAATTTATAGGTATGACCCTCCTCCAGACCATAAACTTCGTGTTCTGGGCTGCGAACAAACCGGCTAACAGGTTCCCATTTTCCAGTCTCTGTGTCTTGCTTTTCAACAATGTAGTTCGTGACTGGACTTCCTCCATTATTCTGAAATTTAAGGGTACTTTCAGTTGAATTGGTTACAAATGCAAATTTCAAGCATTTAGCCAAAAGTTTAGTGATACAGGTAACTCTTGCAAAACAACATAAAATTTGAAAACTAAAGAGAGCATGATTTCGCGTCTCCGAATACTGGCTGTCTGGAGCTGCTACGTATGCATGTTTAAGATACGCTGCGCAGTTTAAAATTAAAAGCATAAGAAAGGTAATCCTCAAAATCTTTCCATGGACAAAGACAATATATTTAAAGAGAAGGACATAGAGAAGGACAATATATTTAAAGAGATATATTATAAAAACAACAAAAATTCAATTTTCGCAAAAAGTTAAATAATTTGTAATTGCTGGTTTAGGTGATCAGCAAACGTAAAGGAAAGATTATTGAAAAAAGGGCCTTTATCGAGGTTACTGCAGGATATGGATTCTGGGGACCCAACGTAGGTACGTAGCTCAACTTATTGTCCTAAAATATTAACATCAACAACAACTACATGATAGGCTGATATGGAGAGGGGAAGTCCTTCATTTGAAAGACAAGTCTAATCCAATAACACCAATGCACTTGGAGACAAAGACCAGCAGATGTAGTGCAGTATAGTCATCGCCTTAGTTTGCAACAGCGTATCTATTACTCAATAAAAGAGATAAGTAATATCTATCGAAAAAGGGGTGGGTCAGTGCTATGATCATTGCTATCAAATCTCTTTCACCTTTGGCGGGCTCCAATGAAGTTGGCAAGAATCACCAGTCACTTTTGATACTTCAAGTGGACCTTCTGGCGCCTCAGGTGCACCCACGACGTTGATATTAACTGGAACTGAATCCTGACCTTTCTCATTCTTCAATATAACTGTGTAAAGACCAGCATCTCCTTTCTCAGCTTTATTGTTGACGATGCGGATTTGGTTATCTTCTGGCTGAATTTGGAATCGTCCATCATTAGGCACCGGTACTCCATCCTGGAAAAGAAAATGACTGCAAGTATGTTGTTCAGCATGTCACATTAATATTTTAAATCAAGAGTATTAACGTAGCTGAGGTTTTGAACATACAAATGACAGTGAAGCAAAAAAATATTGACAGGTAATACAATCAATTTGAAGACAACTGTTGTTGACATGAAGTTAACATGTGATATATCAAACAATATATTAAGCTATATTGCATTGTAATTGGGCTAATATACATTGAACAAAACAAACAAAGCCGGGATTTGTGAAAGGTGGGAAAGTACACCGATATAATATACATATTGCATACAGCTTATTGTCTATAATTTGCTAATTTTAATTATTTGGATTTTTGGAAACTTGGATGCAATTCATTGAATAAGAAGATTTCGCGCCTACCCGACAACAGAAATGCGCTCTAGTTGTTCTTGAAAAGACTCACGGGAAGCGCACGTAATTCCATTCATGCTCAATTTGATCACATTTTATATCACCTATTATTTGCTGATAATATAACTAATCAAACTAGCTAAGTAGAATGCCATAATTTCACGACAAATGTATTATTTTCGATGCTAACAGACAGCAAGCAGACTCGCCTGCACCTAACTTCACATGAAGAAAGCAAATGTGACATAATATGTCACATCATTTCTTTTGGCTTAAAATTTGGCTTAGTGGCCCTTTTTCCGCGCAAAATCAAGAAATAAAAACTAACCAAATTTATAAGCAACCCAAATTTTTGCACTGAGGCTTGATAAAAATATGCAATAATTCATAATTTGTATTGTCCGTGATCAAGCTTCATTGCAAAAATTTGGGTTGCTTATGAATTTGGTTAATTTTTATTTTTTGATTTTGCGCCGAAGAAGGGCCACTTAAACCAAAAAAATCATTTTACTCCGCGATGGCCACAAAAACATTAGATTTTATAATGTCACATCATGTCCTATTCATGACACATCTAAACATCGAATTTATGTATGACCACGCCACTGAGTTATTCAAATAAGATCGATTTCTCACATACAAATGGAATAACGTTTACCATAAATGTATATCCGTCAAAATTGTAAGTTGTGATGATAGCGCAGTGTATGTATCTCTTAGGCTATGATGCATCTCTAGTAAGTCGCAGTTTGATTGTAAATAATCCATTAAGTATGTGAATTTGTGAGCGACACAGGAAGTTTGCGGAGTAAACAATTGATTGCAGCGATCGATCTATCACCTTATATGACATTGAAATGCAAACTGAAATACTGACTGTAATAATATTTTCATTGTGGTGTCACGTCTCTCTGATGTCTATCTTTCCTAATGCGCTTAATCGTTTTGTTATTTTTGCGTTCAGTTTTGTTTAGACCTGTCAACAGCATCTAAATTTAGCTACGAAAATTTCCTTTCCTTCATAGGATGGCAAAGGTGCATTGATCAATTCAACGAAGTTGAATGTTTCCAAGTTGCTTTTCAACAGGATGTTGTAATGCAAAAGCGAGCTGTTTTAATTCTGTGAAGCATCTGCTCGCGTTGTGTGAGAGAATTTTCCCACGTTCTACAGCCAATCAGAATTACCTTGCATTATTAATTGTCCCGAAGGAAGATTATTGAGACACTCTGGTCATCATTCTTGACAATATGCGTCGGATGTACTCTACTGCTCTTCGTTCCCGTAAACAGTCACAAGTGACAAAATCCACCCCTGATGATCTTGACATTTACAACGCATTGCCCATTGCCTTCATTTCGATTGTTCTGACTTTGGGATCTGTCCTTGTTCTTAGATATCTTGTATCTGACACTCACGTCCTTCTGATAATAGGTTCATTTCTTCTGGTAATATTTGTCCTTATTACCAAAATGACAAGACCGACTGGACCCAACAGACAGCGCATATATTGATTCAACCTTATGAAACGTAGCAGAAAGGGTAAGTAAGCTTCATAAAAAGGTTCATGTTTGCAAGATCGGAGAAAATAAGAGCTAAATTAGGCTCTTCTGTGTTACGCATGTCTATTATTTGCTAGATTTATTACCTATTATTTTTTAAATTGAAAACTCATTTCAGTAAGGATTTTATTGCTTAGCAACATTCTTCTGGAAGCCTTTGTGAAAGTGTATATGTTAATGGAAGTAATGGAAGTATTTGATTAAATATACAAGTATTCATGAAGGTTGCGCATGTCAAAAAAAATTTTTTTTGAGCACATTTCTATGCTTTACATACATTGGCATGATAGATTCTCATTATATAAATAACTGCCGTTTGTTACGAGAATACAAATTAATGATGAGTCGATTCCATTAGCCCACCTAAAATGCCATTGAAGAAAATATTACAAGTAAATGCACGTGTGAACCAAAACTCAATAACAAATCTATAGAGGATGTTACTCGCATGTTCGAAAAGATACAGTAGGCCTATGCGGTTAATGTATAAATAAGATCTTCTCTTACTTTCAATAATTCGACTGTTGGTGTAGGAGATCCTGTGAATGGAACACGGATTTTGAAATCCTTTCCTTCGGTAACCGTCAGATCTTTGTTGACATCTCGGCCTATCTTTGGCGCAGCTATAAAAAGAAATGTTTCATTAGAATTGTACATGATGTTATTCGACATGACGTAAACGCACGATCTCATAAGAAGAATCAAATCTCTGAATTCACGGCGTCCGCGAGGATTGACCGTGAAATTCAAAGTTTTTCAATGTCACAATTGTTTACAATTCGAAGGTTTTAAGGTCAACTTATTTTTCAAAATTCACGGCTTAAAACTCACAATTTGCAAAGTCAAACTTCCTCAAATTTCCACTTTTTTTGGTCAAAAATTCATTGTAATGATCCAAGTCCAATTTCATATGATCTACGGATTCACGTTAATTTGATTTAATTCACTTAATTAATTGAGAAATACACCGAACCAATGCAAAATACAAAATTCATCACTGCTAATAAAACATATCTTATGACAAAATCCAACCTTCTTATATTTAATAATGAACGAAATCCCGATTCATTTAGTTAATTGAGAGAATCTCACAATCAGAGTGAATATGCAGTGGCAAGTAATAACTAGGTTGCACTAATATTCGATCTCATGATTCCATTTCTACTGACTTTGTGAATAATCTTTGAATCTTTCGATATGAAAGCAGGAAAATATAGTGGCATTGATCTACTCAACAGTAATACAGTATGTACATGTGGAAACTACTGTACAGATAGTCAGCTTCTTGTAGATGTATGTGTGAAACGC
>CAJQUW010007833.1:0-71065 GCA_907163375.1 Prostheceraeus crozeri
ACCATAGAGCAGAAGGAAATGATACTATTTTACAGATCGTTCGTGTCATGACAGCCTTGGATAGGTAGTGTTTGTTAAATTAGCAACTCGATGACCTGCTATTGTTTCATCGATGAACCTCAAGAGAATCTTCTTGAGCGAGATCATGTCGTAGGCAACCTGCCACTGGTAGAGAAATGAAACATGAATTTAGCAATGTTAAAATCATGCCTGTGATAATTGAATTAAAAATTTGAGATTTTAGCCAAAAAAGCACGTATAAGAAAGGGATATCTAAAGTACGGGATATGAAGGCTTAAGACTACTACTTGCATCCTGCGGCCTAACTTTATAAGCAGGCTTTCGTAACCGAAAAATTTGCATCTCATTAATAAAACTTACTATACATTACACGGGCTTCAAAGCGTTTATCTACAATATTTCGGATCATAGAGTAATTATCACTAGACGAAATGACCTACTTAATCTTATTAAGGAAATCTTACAAGTTCTGACCAGAAAGTACCAGTCGTGCCAAGTCTTATTAGCAAATCTGATCAGATCTGATAAGATCTCATTTGTGATTTTTAGAAATCTTTTGAGTAGGAAAAAAGTTTTATCTTGGTTTCAATCATATATTGTGCCATGTGTTCAGCAGATTTAAGCACTGAAAATTTATCGTTGCTTTGACTGAATCGGACATAAGTTTTTACATTTCTGTCCTTTTATCCATTAACATATCAGTGTCCGATCTGAAAAGATTAAATGATGCAACTTAGATAAGTCTGGTTCTTTTTGGTCAGGAAATGTAAGTTTTTATTAAAAAGTTTTATCAGCACTTTGAGAATTATGAACCGATTCGTAAGAAATGCAGTAATGTTAGAGATCGCATATAAATATCACTTATCGGTTGTCGACAATTGCTTTAGAAATAAATCTTCAACCACTTTCCGTTATTCAGTGAGCTCTTATTAATGCTTTTAGGGGTGGGCGTCGTGAGTGGCGACGCAGTTATCATTTTTGCTGGAGTGGAGGAGTCTATCAAATGATAGGATCGGAATAAAGTAGGACGAATCTAATGCAAAACTTTATTTACTCTCGTTATAGTGTCAATGTAAGCTGTCACTTTCTTTTCAAACCAAAAGTAGAGACAGCATAGCTGCAACGATTCAATAGTTGAGGGAATGAACCGTGATAGTGAAAAAAGCATTGTATTTTCACTCGGTGATTTTGCAGAGAAGACAAGCCTTCCTAGCCTCGATCACACCTATGCGCCAAAGGTAACATCAGAGACAAAAATGAAACACTAGTTTGTTTGAGAACATTACCTTTAACCCTCACGTTAATCGTGTGTGATGGCTCCTCTAATATATTAAAATCGAAAATGTGCTCATATTTTTTGGAGAAGGATGGGGGATTTTCCTGCCTGGTAAAGACTGGAGATTTCCGTGTAAAGCACACATTAAGAAGATGGGAGGAGCCGAGTCGTATGCATTCAACTGAAAGCAACATCTGATCAACTTTCATCGAAAATGATTGATAACTGATACAGCAATGATCACTAAAGATAGGTTCAGGTAAACCTATAATGAACTATGCTGTAGGTAGTGATGGAAATGGAAAATTTTCCAATTTTTTCCAAATTTTCTGGAAAATTTTCCATTGGAAAATTTTGAAATTTATTTTTCGGTGATTGACGTTTTTTCCTTTGTTTTGGAGACTTATTGTAGTCGTTTGAAAAGAATATGTATTATTCAAAGTCCGAAAACTTCTCTATCATGCCTGCATGTTAACGTTTGGTACCTGCACCTTTTCCATGTCTATTTCAGATCTTTCCAAATGAATTTCAGATTCCTCTAGCTGAATTTCAGATATCTATCACAAGCTCAACTTTGAAAAGAACTCATCTGAATCAATTCGCTTTAAGTCTTATGTGACAGCCTTTTTCTGAACAGCCTCATAATAAACATGCAATCCTAGGCTGATTGGTCGTCAACTCGACTCAGTTTTCATAAGATTTTAAACGTCAAAAGCCTATGAAGATATGCAATGCTAACGCTGATTTCTCATATGACGCTTGAGCGCCTTGGTCAAGGAACTAAGATTACTATTGAGAGCATTCATTCTCGAGGAAGCTCTCGCCAACGCAATGCTGCTACATAGAGTAAGTATGTTAGGTAGAGTGGTAACTCCGCATTTATTAAATCCCCAATGTGTATACACTTTCGATTTTATTAAATGAACTCAAGGGAGATACAATCGGAATTGCTTCAAAATGTGAGACATAGGCTTATCTATAATGTCACAACTAGTTTTCAGCAAAAACGAAGTTATACCGTCACTTCCTGTTGACTTACGGGGATTCAATTCTCGGAGTAAATTGTTAACTAGCGATGCATTAAGTGTAACATCTCATGTCGCCTGTGGCGGACCCAAGGGGGGGATGCCGGGATGCATCCCCCCCACCAGCTCAAACTTGATTGTGGATTGTAAATGTAAGCAATACATTTTGGCAATTAGTTCATTAAAAGTACAAGTAATGATCGTAGTCTGGAACATATTTGGCCCAGTTTCTCTGTGTTCTTATATAATAAAACATCTGGATTTCATTATCAGCATGGAGACATGAATTAAGGAAAGGCGAGAACCTCTAACCAAGGAATGAAGAGGTCTCTGCAGAAGTTTGCTTACATTAACACTGTGCATCTCTGACGCGCACAAGGCGCAGGTGACCTGTTATAATGCAGGATTATTACAAGTTCCACTTGAATTATGTCATTTGCAGATGTTATTCCTATCAAGTCCGGCAAGATTTCGTTAAGGTTGATAAGTGAATTCTGGACCTGAACGTACCAACCGAATTACGCGAGCGGCGAGTGGGAATGTGAGCTAATCCACTTGTTTTCCTGCAATATTCCAATGAGAACACATGATTTGCACATTATGCCACTATTCCGCACTTAATAGATTTACACCCGATGTCATACTGACAGGAGGCCAAGTTGAATTACTGCTAGCTAATCTTTTTCGTGCAAATTTTCATCCCTATCTGTCTTATCATTGGTTATTTAGGCATTTAACGAGTAAGCATTCACTTTCTGCAGAGAAATGATGACATGATGCTTCACATTCTAGGTCGGTGGTACATAAGTAAGGGGTAACTCAGGGACAGACGTGTGTGCGTCGTTTTGCCAGCAGTTCGGACTCACTCGGCGTGAGGCCTCGGCAGGGTAATGCTTGGGTGTTCCTCTTTGGTGGCAACGGGAAGATACGTATGAGCTTGCGGAGGGAAGAATAAAAAAGGGTCTTAGTGTACACGAACTTGGCCATGTAAGTAGGAAGCCGAGAGGCTGGCTACCATCTTACTGTCATGTATTAATAGGACGTTTAGAACTTTACTACGTCGGGATGCCTTTCGGAGAAGTATTCTTAGTAGTGTCGAGCGCAACAACTTACGAAGTTGAGAAGCTGAGGTCCTGATGGATGCTTGAGAAGGACGATGTGAGAGTGGAGACGTAAGTTTAAGTTGCGATCGATTCTCACGCGTGCTCAAGAGTCAGAAGAGCGTTCAACTGAGTGATAGGTTCGGGGTTAAATTTGAACTTGTATTTCCATTTACTTTTGAAAAGTCGTGAGGTTAACGTACAGCGGCAAGCTAAGCCAATTAATTTAATATTTGTTTTGTTGAATATCCACGCTCCCACCAACAGTGGCGTAATTTGCTCTTTCACAGATTTTATAAAATTTAAGAAACAATCAGTAAAATTAATTTCCATAGTATGTATATACTTGTAAAGTATCGTGCTTCATACTAAGCAAGTAATCGTATATGAAATACATTGGAAATCCTAATTAATTGATTTTAAAGGAATGGCTATGTAAGGATCCAATTCCAATTTAGCTAGGCTGAATATTAAGTCCATTTTTGTTCGAGGATATCACAATGATTAAGGACATATAGGTGTAAATATTGTGATACAAAGATATCAAGCTCTAACAAATTGTTCAGTAACTATACGTTATTTACAAAAGAAGCTGTAATTATGCTGTTGCTTGTATACACACCATATGGTGCTGCATTGACATCCGGATTTCTTACTAGAGATTGAGGCCTGTTTGATGTTGAGACACCATCCACCCCTACAGAAATTCTGGGTCGATGCATGTCGACTAGGAGTTAGTGAGAATAAGGTACTATCTTGTTTCGATGAGCAGAACATGACGACGAAAATTGATTGATAGATTCGCAGTGCTTCAGAATAGAAAATGTCTATCACTTAGTCAATGCTGAGGTTGTTAGTGGGGGGGGGGGGGGGTGGTGCTGATTTATTCTTTTACTTTTCATATTTGACTTTGTTGCTGTCATTTTATTTACCACTTTGCTAGGATTCACCTATCCAAATTTACCTAGAATTGTAATGGGAGCATTAAAGCTGCAGTAGCTGCGAAATGTTAAGAATTATTGTTATGAGAGCACAAGGTTAAGAGTTCATGGTTTCTTTGCGCAATAGGCACATAGTCAACGCCCAATTATCGAGTCGATAGAAATGAACGTTAGCAAAAAAGTAGCTTATTCAAGTGGTTGACATGAATAGAAATGTGTGCAGGTACGCGCGACGACCGATCGAGGAAAAGCTGATCTTCGATTGGGAAATAAAGCATAAACACAATGCTTATTCTAGTTTTAACTACTGAGCAGGTGTCTATGTCTTAGATGGTCGAGTTTTGCGATAGGAGGTGCAGAACGAGGCAAATTACGTATTGAATCAATACTGTCAACCAAAATTTTGTCGGAATTGAGCTGTTAGTTGGAAAAGTTGACAAGTTGATATTCCCATTCAAATAGTCTCAATTATTCTATAGTTTGTAATCATAAAATCCGGTTTGATAATCTGACATTTGATGATGGCTTATTACATCCAGTATCTAACTCTCCATGACATAGTAGCTTGCGGAATTGCCGGAGGGTCGGGAATAAATGACACGAGAATAATGTTAAAGCGAAGGACAGGAATACAGGTAATACCGTATTCAGGATATTTATGTGGACAATATAATTTTCCAGAAATGCTTGTTACAATATTCGAGATACTGTAATTTTATTCCTGAAGCTGCGAAAAATGAGTAATCAGGTATTGCAGCTAAATTGTCTTCTACTCTAGTGATGAGAGCATGTTTTCGCAGATAGCTTGATAGATGGCTCAAACGAAGAAGCAAGAGCATTACAATAGTTCATCAAAATTCCGTCTAGAGTTTATGTTCGAGAAATCAACGCAGGAATGAAAGGGAGAATTATAGTTATTTAAGAGGTTCGTGCGCACATATTACTCGTTTGACTGAGGGACAACTTTTTTGTGTAGATAATACATCCTCTCGGCTATCTTTAAGCTTTCGTAATTCTGATGCGTCGCGTTGTGATGCTGAGCACGGTTATAATAGGATAACTAAAAATGTGCGTTATAATGTGTCGGCGCTGCTTCTCGCGTCGATTGCTCACTTTTTGTGTGTCAGAATTAAATGAAATCTTTATATGTTGGATGATTTTACGAAATGAGCAACTATGCTGGAAATTATCGTATTAGACATCTTATGACACATGCACGAGACAGGAGCACATACCTTCAGCATATGTTATTTGCTTTCAGACGCTTAACATTATCTAGTAAATGCTGAAGAAGATGGTTTCATTTCTTTAGGAGGCTTAGTATCTCGGACGCTTTTCCGCTTTACCTATCAGGGATAATTCTTCCTTTACTTTTAAACAGAATACTGTTTTCGGCACATTCACTCGCCGAAAGTTTGAATTTTAGTTAAGCATGTCTATATCCTTTTTAAGCATAAATAACTTCAGGATTGGAGCATCAATTCTTCAGATTCTCTTCAGACATCAGTAGAATGCTGTTTGCGGGGTAAGGATTCTTTTCTCTTTTGATTTGGTGTGACGACTTGTGATAATCGGACTACAAGTGACATCAGGTATGTGTGGGTACTATCGGCAAAGGTCAAACGACGCTCAATCACATTTACGCGAAGCGTTATGTGTCCAGCGGATCACTGCAGTGATTCATGAACTAGATTGTTTAACTGAAGTAGATGAATTGCCTTGATCAGGTGCGGCACAGCGGGGAACTAAGTTGGGGTATGAGAGAGCAATTCGGTTACTTCCGATGTGCTGCTTCTACTCACTGATTAGGTTAAAATTGTATCTAGTGGAACTGCGAGGATTTTTGTGCAGTCTTGTGTGTTGCATGAGCTCATTTCCGTTCTAGAGGTTTTCTTCCGTTGTCCATTTTATGCTCGGCAGTCGCATGGATGCGATCGCTCGGAATGCCATACTGATGGATATCGAACGTAACGACGACTGACGGAAAAGACCTCGATGTGTTATATTTAGCCGATCTTGTACTATGAAGGCTTAAACGACTAAGAGCGCCAACTGCGCCCGGCCGTCACACCACATTAAATTACAGTATCAGGAGAGACAAACCTCAACGAACCAACAACTACAAGCGCATAGAGGCCCAAAAATATCCAAAAATGGTCACCAAAAAGCCCAAACAGCAATGCCAATGAGCGGACCGAAAACAGGCGGGAAGTTCACTTTCGGGTAGTATGCTTAATTATATCTATATCATTACATTATGGAAAGGGAAAACCTTGTAAAGGTTTACCATGCAAATGCTGTTTTGTGGAGATATTCAAGTTTATGGCTTTGTTTGTAGAATATAGTATTAGGTGCGATGTGCCATTGTAGAGTGTTGGGGAGTGGTGAAATCAATGTTTTACTTTCAACATAAAGCTAATTGCTGTGGCTTTTGGTCCGACGGTTGGAAGCTTCGTAAAGACACTATGAAATGGCAACACAAACATTTTTCCTGTTCTAATTCGATGTTTGGCGTTCTATTGGATTCCGACATGGTCATACGCCAATGTCTCGAAAAAGTTGGCTTTGTTTTGGTAGCCTAAGAAGCCACGCTTGTTCATTTCATCAAGTTTGCACATATGGTTCCTGCTTGGAGTTCCAAGTTGAATCTTGTATTTCTGTTTTGTCGGCGTATTCCGGATGGGAATCCGGCTTCACGAGTAATTATGCCAGATGATCGTATGTCTAATTCTAGACGAGTAATACTGTTCACTGACTGCGATGCCATGGTCCATCAGAGTACACTGGGCATGTGTCTCTGTATAATGGCCTTGGTCAGCTCGGGCACTTTTGTGATGATAAACGCGTCAATTCTGTCCACTCGTTGCATTGCGTAGCATAAATAACCTTACTATGCGAAACACGATTCCGCCTAAAAAACTGTGGGAAAAGCCCTTTCTCTGTTTGTCATGTAGAAAAGGTTTGACCCGTGAAATTCAAAAATTAAATCTTTGGTCTTTTCCAAAGATCAGGAGAGATTTTTTGGATGTCTGCCTGCATGAATTGTGTTGGTATTTTTTTCTGTGTAAGTAGCATTGACAGAGTTATTTTTGTTTTATGGAATGTTTTTAGCGTTTTGAAGGGGATTGATTATGTTTTTTGTATGTATTTTTGATAGATGTAAGGGGGGATGGTTATGTATGGTATTTGGTTGTTGCGGTGCTTTTTTTCTATGTTATAGTTGTAGTTTGGTAGTGTATGGGTGTATGATTGGGTGATTGTTGGGATTATGTCATATGTCCTATAAAATAAATCGTGATTCCTGAAAATACAAAAAATGGAAAAATTTTGCCAATTTAAACAAGCTAATTAATTTTTTGGACGGGCAGTAATTCGAAAAAATGCTCTTTTCCTACAAATTTTCATGTTATACAGGTACCTTTTTGGTTGACTACTTTCTATGATTATTATGTTCAAAAAGTTCATTTATATGGAGATACGGATTCTGCGTCTAAAATTACTTTGCTTCATTTCGAATCTATTTTTAATTGTCTGTGTTTTAATAGGATATTGAAGCCTTAGAAACATGTTCAACTTATGCGCTTTAACCTAAATATAAACTGTAGCATCTTAATTAAGTGGAATTAATATGATTATCAAGGGTTTTCATCAACCGTTAAGATGAAGTTTAAGATCAGTGGAAATTTCAGATTTTTCAATTCCATTTTCATCGGCAAGATAATATGATTCTACTTTAAGTTCCCTTCATGAATAATTCTGAATAGTAAAGTGAACCTTCATAATTATTAAAAAGTAACTATGATCATTGACTTTGATTGGTCATTATGCTCTCACGGGCGGTCCGTGTGTATATTAGTAAAATTGTATTATTCCTTTGCAATTTGCTGTTTGATCAGTAATTTGTAGTTTCTTCAAAAAGGATGCAGGAGTCAATTATCTTGTAGAATGATCGGGGGTTTATAGGATTAGTTTTAATGGTTCGACTAGGGAGGCCTAGTTTTTAAAGCTTTAAACTCATATAGATGTTATCGGCTTACTGGACAAAAAAACCGCGAGATCGCCCGATGATAGTGTGTCGCTGTATCAATTATAATCATTTGAAGACAAGTTGCTAAATGTCTTTACATTGGATGCCAAGCATGCCTCTCATGATGTTGAGTGTGCTCCACGGTTTTTCAGTCTTACAGGAGGAAATTCATCCTCTTCAAAAAATATGAGCTTACTTTCGATTTTAATGTGGCTTTAGAGAGCATCACACAAGCTAAGTAGGGGTAAGAGGTAAAGTATCAAACAGTTAGCCATTTCATTTTTGTTATGCTGTGATATGGTGGTAGGTAATGAATCGTGCTTGGGACGCTTGTTTCTCTATAATCACGAGGGCAAATACAATGCTTTTTCATCTCCGGTTCATTCCTAACTATTACAGATTATGCATGCCAAGTGTCTGTGTTCTTTTGTTTGAGGAAGAAAGTTGCCATCAAGCAGTGAAGCCCATGTAACGAGATAAATAATTTTGTTTGCATTATTGGGTTAGTTTAGGCGATGGAGCTTATTTGTCGCAGGCTGCCAGAAGCTCGGGATGCGCCTTCCGGCTCGATTGCTTCAAACTGCAAAAATTAGTCTTTGCTCTATTTAGTACTGGCTTCAACTCGAGTTCTTTATATAATTTCGAAAGTGTAACAATTGGAATATGAGTTTGCTCATTTACTGATTCCCACTGTCCTATGTATAACTTCTGCTGACTGACATCCGTTAAACCTTAATTATTGTATTTTCCACACTACCTTACTGTATGGGGAAGTGAAAGTTTTTAGTCATGAAAAACAGAGAGAATTTATTGTAGTTATAAATTATTTACATTTTAAGGAATGTTAAGATGTATACAAGAGTTCATTCGGTGACAATCTCGAAGCATGTTGTTAGTCGTTTCCGTCGGCTCGAGTGGCGATCACGCATCAGAGCCTCTGGTTGATTGCGATCGGTACGAGCTGCTTTTTTTTGGGGAAGAGCCAGAAGTCGCAAAGGAGCGAGATGTGGTGTAGGAGGGTGTGGTGACGAGTTGAACACATCTGTTAGGAGTAGAGGACTAGTGTGTGTGGGAGGAGCGTAGTATGATGCAGCAAGGCTCGGCCGGTCGTTGACCGGATTTCGGTGCAGACAGATCGCAGTGCTATGTCTACGTATTTTTTGTTTTTTGGAGATCTCGAGTGAGAGAAGAAAGTTACTGGGTTCCTTAGATCGACACAGGTGACGATGGTAGTGCTTTGATTTATTAAGGCTATGGCGTATAGTATAATTTATATAGTGTTGTTTAACACTGTCATAATGAATATGGTGAAGTATCATTATCTTTATGACTTTTCTGATAAACATCTATATTATTAATAGATACGTGCGGAGAGTATTTCAATATTTTTTATGAATGTAAACTACAAATGCTGTTGTTGTTGAATGATGAATTAGAAAATGGTTTTGTCTTCTAAGCGGTGTGCGCGAAGGCGAGGTCATAATGTGTGATTTTTCAAAGCAATTAACTGATGATGCTGAATAGCAAACATAATGTTTTTTGCCAAACTGTAATGCAAGTAAGTATAAGCATTATAAAAACTTTGGTACCACTTAAGGAGAAATAACTTGCTGATTATAACGCAGTCAGTTTACTGGCATGCAACAGCACTAATAATTTCGATTGCTCTCAGTGAACGTGTGATGCTCAATGCATCTTGATTGGTTTGAATGATTTAACATTTTGAATGTGATTCAATGCTATACAGTTACCACACGATTACAGACCGTACTGTATCATGATGTGTACAACCCTGCCCGCAACTTTTTAGCGATTTAGATTTTTTTTCTGTGCAATTTGAAGAAGAAAAAAATATTGCGGTTCAGAGCTGCGAAAAGGGCGCAAATTCATGTTTTGTGATAGGCGATAAGACTAACTTAACGACATGGTGACACATCGCTGACAAATTTAGTGATCTTGCAATATCACAAGTCCAAATTGATTTTATGTTCCAAAGCGACGATCCGATCTTGTTACGATTGTATTAATACTGTCGACGCCTGATGGAAGATTGTGTGTCATTTTGGGATATATTTTCTTCGCGTGGTCTGCAACTGCTGAATTGCAGAAGTCGAGGTGGACTTACCGAAGCTTAATCCGAACTGCGGGAATATGAATGTATGTCACAGTGCACAAGTCCACATAGCATGCTGAATACACAATGGGTATGTTCAGATTTGAGGGGCAACCACAAAACCCAAATGTTGTGATGGATCCATGGAGGAAGTACACATTGTTGATCAAAAATGGCAGTCAGCAGTGACACTTTTTATCTGACATATTGTTTCTGCATTCGAAGTGTAATACATCGAGGCTTGTTGCGGCAGAAATCGGACTTAGGAAACGGATGTGATAGTTAGGTTACGAGCGGAAAGGAGCATAGACTACTAGGTGGATAATATCAAGACGGTAGGAGGAGGCACAGGATTCGAGCGCGAAGACAACGTGGGAATTATGGGGACTTATCCGACGTGATTGACAATGGATCAGGCGGAAGACGACAGACGGATTCCTACGGAGAAATCGATGATTATAAGGAAATTTTTGAACACTTATAAAAGTCTTCATTGAAAAAGTTAGAGCTTTATTGTGTCCTGGGCCAAAATTTCAGTTTTTAATCAATTTTATGGCATACTTTCATAAAATCCTTGATTTGAGTTTCTTTTTAGAATCTGAATAGTAATGTAAAACTTTGCCATCTTTTAAGTTAATTGTGATCTTTGCAATTTTTGGATTTAGTCTGTTTTATTGATAATGTTATGACTGTTTCGTGCCTGATATGTTGACGCAAAGGTTGTTATCATAAGAGAGCAATATAGTAGTATAGTAAACCCTCCCCTTTTAATTTAACACCGATATCAGTGTATGGTTTAATGAAAGGCGGATTTGTACAATATTTTTTACATCTGTATTGCTATATGACCGTCTAATATTGAGATAAAATAGTTTCAAATCACTTGGAGCAAATCTTTGATTGTAGATATATAAAGCAGATATTGTGATGGACGGTATTGGATAATGAGGATATCTGATAATTGCGGTGTGTTTCATACGCCTTTTCGATAATTTCCAAATGGAAACGAAAACACGATGTGAATCTATTATACCATTGGTTGTTATGCGGCAGCAGACCTGACTATTGGAATCAGAATAATGCAAGCACTTTTTCACCTTTTATATGAATGGTTTATTGTGTTCAATGTATGCTTCCTAGCTTTATATGGTATTTAATTTGGGGCTACAGTTATCTATTACAAGGTTTAATTTATTTGCTTGTGTATGCTTCAAATCCCGAGGATTTTAGATTGATAGGTTAGGTGAGCTTGTGACAAGATTTATGTCAACACACGGATTTTTTTAAATTTGAATTGTTTCCCTATATTTTTAATAAACATAAGTATATAGTCGTATTATTTTTTATTGATAAGTCTGACTTTCTTTGATAAGATAGGGTTTCTATGTCGTCCTCCGTTTTACATGTATGTTAGTCTGGATATGGTACTTAGTACTCATTGGAGTTATGTACTACATAGATAGTTTCGAATGTATTAGCAAAGTACAGAACTGGATATAAAGAGGTTCAATCATGATCTGATACGCAAAAAACATGCATTTTGGATATCTAGGCAGTTATCTTATTATGAGATCATATTATGGCCTTTAAATGGTCTTGCTTGACTAAGTAGGCCTAAGTGTTTGCCAAATTGTTAGAAAGAATAGCGCAGTACACTACCATAACTCGTAGATGATCTAGTATAATAAGTCCTAAATGCACTATTTCTATAAGTGAGGAGTTGTGATTAGCCATATATGTCTCTGCAGCACTTGCTTTTTGGCCCACTATTGAGTGACTCGAACGAGTTTTTCTATGATGGTTACAAGTTTACTGTACCGGTGTCTGTTCTTGGTAAAAGGTTATGTGTGGGCCAGTACCTCTATGTGCTGAAAATAGACGACTGTATGCAAAAACGGGAGGGATATCCAAAAACATTTAAAGTGGTATTTTGAATATTTGATATTTCCCCGATTTCTGTTTGTTGACACGCGGACAGTGTTGCAAAAACTCCTTTTATGTGCTTGTCGAGATTACAGTAGAATTAGACAGTGTTGTTTTTTGTTGATGACAACAAAACACGACAGTACATGAACGCTGTAGTTGTATACTAATGAGTATTCAGGGATCAATCCTTCATCCAGTGTTAAGTAAGCCTTTCAGTCGTGTTGTGTGTCATCAGTGAAGTGAGTTATTTAAATAATGTGATAACTTTGGTGAAAATGTGATTTTGAAAAACTGGCACATGTGGGGGGGAAGATTAGAAGTTCATAATTTAATTTATCTGAAATAATCGGTGTTGAAAATTTATAGTTTGTCGCCAGCAAACAGTTTACACGAAGTTCCTTGTAAATTTTTGATCGAACATTTTATGCGAAAATGCTGCTCTATATTGGGCGCAAGTGTTAGTTTAATATAGATGATACTGTGATGGTGGCTCTCAAACATTTCATGGCGTGTATTCTATAGAACATTACCGTATAAAGTTACTATTAAGAAACCGTGAAGAACTACGTAAAAATAATGCTGTTTTGAGACTTATTTATATGCGAATTCCAAGTGCAATTATATTCTGGGGAAATCCGCTTTACCTTGGTGTAAAGTAAGCACTGCAATGAGGTTCAACACACCAATTTCATCAAGCAAGTGCGGGATCATCGGAAACTGTTCAAAGGCAACTGGTGATAGTGAGTATTGTGAAGAATTGCTTTTATGCCAATTTGGATCGCGTAATCAATTTCTGTTTGGTGTTTTGCCTGGGATGATGGCGCGTCCACGATTAAAGCTTTTATATCTGTATTGTTGTTTCTAAGAATGATATATTAACCGATCATGTGATGATGTAGTTTATGAATGTGGCTGTCAAGCTCGGATAACAAGACTTACATAGGTGTTTTTGGTGAATTGAAGAACCATTTAAACTAAAAATGTTCATTGTTTATTGTTTTTTATGATTTTTATTAGGAGGTATTATTATCATATTATTTTATTCATCCGATTTGTTATTAAAGGATCACCTGAAATATTATGATATCATTGATGTTTAATGTCGATTTTGTTTTGCAGTAGCAATAGCGTTCGTTCTTAACTGAAGTTTGATTGAATGCGAACAGGTTTCAAGTGAATAGAACATATTTCATTAAAAGGTAACAATTTTG
Source organism: Prostheceraeus crozeri (assembly GCA_907163375.1). Taxonomy (NCBI): domain Eukaryota; kingdom Metazoa; phylum Platyhelminthes; order Polycladida; family Euryleptidae; genus Prostheceraeus; species Prostheceraeus crozeri. Next base: position 13,641 of record CAJQUW010007833.1, read on the forward strand.
ATTAACAATGGCACAGGGGAAATGGGAACGTCGTTGACGCGGCATATGGCGATTGCGCGCATCATGGGCGGAAATGTATTAATATGAAACGGTAAAAAGATGTAAATGAGGAGATCAAATATGCAAAGACATATTCGTCGCTACATGCCTATTTTTGGAACAGCTTATTTAGCAATCATCGGCAGATTCATTTTACTTATTTACAAATAACGATCGTTCAGAAGGATTAAGAAAAGATGATCAATTTGTTCAAAGAACATCTAAAGCTAGGTGATATTTCGAGGGGAATGGGTGGTCAAGCTATCGACTGTCGGCCCCTCATGCATCGACACGATAGAGTGGCATAAAATCAACATCAGATCGCCTCTGAATGTATACTGACGGACGATTGACGACTCTGTGCTTTTATTCAGCTGAGCGTGTCAATTTCATAATCAGCGGCTTTACATTGGTAGCTGGCATTGCATTGTCGCTTCGATATTGCGTTCAGTATCACATTGACAGAAACATTGGATAGTCTGCGGTCAACTGCATCAGATCTCAGCAATGCGACGGATTCGACCTCGGCCTTTAGGCCAAGTCAAAGTGGAGCGAAGACCATCACAGGTCCTGCAGTCACCATGGAGTTACGCTGCAGACGACGATCCTCTGGCGATTCCCAGAATGGCCCTCCGACGACGTGTATCTGAACCGAATCATTCAATGGTGCTGAAAGGAAAACAGTTAGCTTCCCCAGTTCCCAGTCCTCCAACCTCAAGTCACACTAGACAGTCTCCTATCTCTCCACACAGAAGGAGAATTTCTTTACCAACTCCTCCCGTTGCTTCTCCTTCACCGCTACCTAAAGCATCTGCTCCACTTCCACCAACTCGGCCAGAGGAGCCACCTGTTCCTGCTAATGCTCCCACTCCCATCTCATACCACAGCAACGGTGTTCAGGTTGATCCAGACCAATTGAGGCTCTCTGAGAAGCTTCAAATGCTTCTTGATGAGCGGCAACAACTCGAGGAGCTTATGATGCGGCTAGGAGAGGACAACGACACGTTGGAGAAGGATTCCAAGTCCGCTGGTCTGAAGGCCGATGAGTACAGACGGCTGTTCGAAGCAGAAACAATAGCTCACAAGCGAACGAAGGAGAGTCAGAACGTCATAAATCAGAGGTTAAGTGACGTAAAGGAGAAGCAGCAGCGACTTCTGTCTGAGCACAATATGAGTGTGACTGCAGTGAAAAATGAGCATTCAGTCAAACTGGACGCCGATAGGCAAGTTTACTCACAGGAAATCCACGCAGTGGATAGGAAAATCCAGACGTTGAGTGCATGTGTTCCGAATAAAGAAACTGCTGTGAATGAGCGACAAAGTCAACTAGCTCTATTACAAAAAGACAAGGAGAACCTTCTGGAGGAAATTGAACGACTGAGACAACGTGTAGGACAAATCAACTTCGACGAAGAATTTGACATTAAAAACAACTCCTGTCGTGAATGTGACGCGAAAAAAGTGAACTTGAAATATCTTCGTGATCAGTCTATTCAGTTAGAAAATCGAATCAGGGAATTACAAGATGAAATACGCAAGAGTGAACAAGTTAGTTCAAGATCAGGACACTTCCAAAGAAGGTCTGCGAAGTCAATAGGTGGACGGCGACGAGTCACATGACGAGCATAATGACAGTGTAACCATGAGTGATCTCAATTAATGGTTAAATAGATAACAAGTGAAGAATTTATGAGCAGATTCAACAATTACAAAAGATAATGAGTGAAATTTGTTGTTGATGAGATTGTGATATTTGTGCATTTTATTACTTTTGTACACAAATCATCGCTGAAATTTTGAGTGCTTCTGTGTTCCGCAGGTTGGGAATATATTTAATGTTTTCAGAATTAAAATTTAAAAGCTCTCATAGGATTGCTGTAAAAAAATTGACGGTTGTAATGGACGATGACCATAGGAGAAATCAAATCGGACGAACACGTCCTCAGAATTTTTCCATTTATATGTTTGTCCACTAAAAGAGGATTCCATAGATTGGGATATATACGTAGGTAGAATGTCGACTAAAAATAGTATCTGTATAAAGTGAAAATTTTTATATGAAAAAACTCAGTTTTTTGCGGAGATTGAGTTCCCGTAGTCCAAAAAATTATTTGAGCAGTTTTGTGACGTGCCTTGCTCAAGAAGCTTTTGATGTGACCCTTACTTCTTGCTTATCTAATGGAATTCAGTCTTTTGTTTGTGATTTTGTCTCTGCATGCACTTGCCTGGGATGATAGCTAAAGTCACTTGGGTTGACATGAAAGCAAAAGTACCCTCGAAATGCGAATTAAACAAACATTAATCGCCAAGGCTTTATGAACACTAGATTCTTAACAATACCAGTCATTCCTTCAGCTTTTACAATCATTCATTCAATTCCCGTCAAGTTCTTCAAAACTACAACTGCAATAATGGATGGAGAGTATTATCCCATCACATTTTTAACAAGTATATCCTTAATTCATGGAAATAAAAAACGAAGTGTAATCATGCAAAGGGATTAAATAAGCGTGTTTCCACTCTAACCAAAGACTCTTTTGAGGATTCTATTACTGTATTCCATTTTCTATAATACTAGTGTATTTTGTGATACATGACATTCTTCAGATACTACATAGGTGTGTACCGAACATTTCGTTTCTTCGCCATCCTCCGATTTCGAGAATTTCGGTGGTTCACTGAACTAGCCTTGACTTTTTAGTCGAACACAATAAAAATTAATCTTTCGACAAGTAAATTATCAGATTGTAGATCAGACAAAGTATAAATTAGTTGTCAAACTGTCTCAAAAAGCATTGAGAAAGTTTAAACATTTCTAGAAAACTTTCCTCCCCGTCGCCAACGCAAAATTGTCGATGACCTCTAATCATTGTCAGTTTTAGGAAGTTCTAATAAAAGAAGTGAAATAATATCTAAATATTGGCGTATATTGCTCAGGACGTACACACTGCATAAAACTCGTGGCTTGAATTCCGTAACTCTCGCAACTATAAATATTAACAGTCACATCATATTGCATAAAGAATGAACATCTACAAACAATCCTATAACAAAAAAGTACATGGTCAATGCAATGAAGTCATGACTTGAAAATAATAAAAACAGTGGGGCATTTCTGAGTGACACTTAAGCGAAAAACTCTACATATTGGATCATTGTGATTATTTCGCATGAGATATTTTGGGCCACTTGTACAGTAGAAAGTCGAATGTGGCCCTAGCATGCAAAGTGCCCACAGGACTTTCCTCGTCCCACAGTCGCACTCTTTTACAAGAACCACTTCGGATATTCCCTCTTCTTCTATAATCTTCTTGATTCACTCTCTCTTTTTCCTTTTTCTTTTCACTCAGCAAAAGGTTCCACTCAAAAAAAAAATATATCGTCGTCTTGTCGTCATATAATTCCTGATGAAGCTATGTGAATAATTTATAGAAGAAAATTTTTATGCAATCTCACAAAACAACCCTCGGCTGCATAAATATCCCTTAGTCATAACGTCGTCTCCAACACGCAATCGGCATTATCACTCCTATTCCCGTCATACATAACGTGATCAAATCTTCTCCTATCGCATAATGCTGCTGGCGCATCGTCCTACAATAATCGCCTTAAGGCAAGTACTGAAGTAGCTCTCCCCGCGCGGGCAAGATATAATGCGACTGGTTTTCCTAAAATCGTTCCACCTCAGAAAGCACAGCCTCCGAGTAATCAATGAAAGCACACCGTTTATAGAAAACATCCAGTCAACTGAAGTTGTTTTAATGGCTGCTCTTCAAAACTCAAAGCGTTTATAGTGCTAACTTAGTATCACATATTTATACTACAAATGCAGATCTTCTGAGAAACCTGTGGGAGCTCAATAATTTTCTATGCGCTTTGATAACGATATCAGCATTTGCCTCAGTTAACATCTCTTCGCCGGTGGCATTTGGCTAGGAGAAATCCAATCGCATTGAGACTTTAGGGAGTGACATCCAGGGATTGCAGCGATTAAAATTTTTGCTTGACTGGTTAACCGGTTGACCGATCAAATATGCCAAAATCAGTCAAAAAACTTAACTGTGCTTCACGCTAGAGCGTGAGAGGTATTTGCTTACTATCGAGAGAAGTAATTCGCTTCTTAGGCTGCCCAAAGCAACAGCTTCCTGGGAACTGCGTCACATTTTGTCGACTTGTAGTTTTATAGCAAGCCATTTTCTTTTCCATTGTTGTAGCCTAGCCTATCAAATTATTTTAATTATAAAAATTAGTCATGCTACGTAATGATTGCATAGTTCATTAAATGCGTAATGAATTTTATATAAGGACTATGCGGACTGTACAGGCAGCAATTGGAAATATTCAAGACAAAAGGTTGACTGCCATCCTTGTTAGTAATAAATAATACCACAGGGTTTAGCCAGTTCGGAGTTCGGTTCAGCCGAACTTCTTTTTAGGTTCAGCAATGTCCTGCTTCGGCCTGAAGGAGCTTTTATTTTTCAGAGTTAATCATAGTCTATAGACTATAAACTGTAAACCGCAGACCAACAATTATCCTTCAAAATTACTGACAAAATCAACCGACGATTGTCACCTCTAATATCCTGCGATATCCGACGAATTTGTAGGTTCTCCACCGACATCGGAACAGACTTTTTCGGGCTTGCAAATTAACTAAACAAAAACTGTTGAATATTAATTGAATTTTTCGATTGGTGATTGCTCGACTTTTGGGCAATCTGTATTATTGTGTGGCAAAACCATGATTCATTTTGACATAATTTAATTAATTACCTACATTTTGATGAAATTTAAGCCATAATTCATTGCTATTAATTTTGTCGCCTTTTGTCAGATATGTAGGTGCTCAATGGCAATCATCCTACAAGAACTAACAATGACCGACAAAATAGATTTTGTAGGATAAATGTCTGTCAATTGTCAGTCAGCGGTTTACAGTAGTCACAGCCTGACGCTAGATTATGAGGCAAATGACTCGCAACATTCCACTCACCTTGTTTTTCAAAATTACATGCCTTCAAGAGGTTTGTATGATTCAATGCAAGAACCACGAACGATTCTTTTCGACTCTAAATTGGCCGATCAATTGATGTTTCTTGAATCAAGAAAACTTATTGATGAAACAATGATTGCAATTAACTGAAAGCAATTGCTTTATCAGTTGAAGCAAACTTGCCTTTCTAAATGATAAATGAAATGTAATCCACTGACTTTTTGAACAAAAGTTCAGCTGATTAACTTATCGTGCAACGTTTATACCAATTTACTTAAAAGTAAGCTTTAATTTTTCATCTGAAATTTTTTGGAAGCAATTAAATCGAAAATTCATTCTGATAAATTGTGAATCATTTTCCTTTTATAATTATTCCCACATGTATGGAGCCTGCATGTTAATGCCCACCTTTTGATATCGATTGTTTACTTTATACCAAATAATCGAGACTTGGAGTTGTATTGAAAATTAATGTTTGCATTCTTATGAACCTAAAGTACCCGATCTAATTCGTCTGCTAATTTCACTGATTTTATCGAGATCATGGCACGTTTCCACGTAGGTATAAATAAGAAGTATGACAGACTGAAATTACATGCATAAAAATTTGCACGCACAAACCGACATATTAATGCCATCGGCCTTCTGTGCAGCTGCTGATTGTGGTAAATGCTCGAATGCTATTGATGTGGGGTTGTCTCACCGGATTTTTCACAAGTACTGCAAGGGAGCCTAATCGGTTTAAAAGGACATTAGAGGTTTGTGACTGTTGTCGATAAGCTCAACGATCAGAGTGCTTTTATCAATCAAAGCATCATAGTGATTATTTCTACTGCTTATAGGGTCATCACCCCCAGGGAGTTTTCAAATTTGCCTGAAGTCCAATCTCGTTTACTATGCCTTCTCCTCGCTCGGCATGTCAATTTGTACGTAGAAAATATCTTTTTACCATAAAACCCCCTTGCCTACTGCGCCATGGCTATTTAATTATGCTCGCTACAAATGTATGTCGAGATGTTTCCAAAAAGCCAGAAAATATGAAGTTTGTTACACAATGAAGCTTCAATAGTGTAGAATTTACGTCTTGATAAGTCATGACTCCGGAGTGTGGAAAACAACATCGCACGGCGACACCCCACATGCCTATAAAAATATCACAATTGCAATAAAACATATAGCTATATGGATTCGTTTGGAATATACATTGTATACATGTGGTCTGTATAGGATTTCTGCAAAGTCTAATCCACAATGCGAGACCCCGAAAGGAAATAAAATCAAGCAGATCGAGAATGAGATTTGACTGGAAATGCATTACGGGAACTGCAAGCGTTTGTGGCCTATTTGCCGGAGCATATTATACTTGTATATCCCTATTCCCCTGCAATAGCACCACAGTCTACGCAGTACAAGTGTATGCACGAGGCGACCAGAAGGGACAATCGAAGATATAAATAAACTCTGAGAAATCAGGAAACTAAAGATTTCCATGGTGAGTGCGAAAATATCTATGGCAGCTCCTGTCTTCTAATGTATGGAAATTGTCCGATATCTTCGTTAAGGACAATTAATCCAAGAGCTTAGCATGCAGAGATAGGGAAGTTTTGATCCTTCGCCTTTTGGTGCTTGGCCTGCTCGCCTATAGATGAAAGATAACTCGTGAAAAACTGAATAAAAATGACTTTGCACTTTTGTGACGGGGTCACCTTTTAACTTTGCTGCATGAGCTCTTTGCATTTTTCAACTTGGCAAAAAAGCTTGAAATGCAAAGATTGGAAAGCATTCGTTGTGCCTTTGGAATATTACAGTTCTTTTGCGGAACGACTATTACAGTCTGCAAAACATTGATTATTTTAATTTTTTTGAAATATAATGTAGATAAGAAGTGCGTAAAAATTGGTTTGGAAAATTTCCACTGAAAAAAGTTGCCATTTGCATTCACCAACTGCCTCAAACTTAGTGCTAGATTACTTCCAGAGTCAGCAGAAATATGCGATATTATCCCCAGTTATCACAATTCCTGGATAATTTCGATGTTAAAACCGGCGTTCAAAAAGTCACTCTGATATTCCTAACGGCAGGAATAATTAAATCGGTTTAATTTTCAGCCGGTAGAAATTCAGTTAATGAGCAACTCCAATGAGCTACCGTCATGACATCCGGATGCTGTTTGTTGCCAGATTAAATACTAACATAGTCTATGATCACAAAATATCTGTTCACGGAATTTATTGTAGGCGCAACCTGTGATCGGCAGGATATCATTTTATTTTTATAATGAAAATTTTACCCTTGCTTAGTGGGAAACAGACGTAGCAGACTCCGTAAATTAGATCTTAGTCATGCGAATTGTTTTTCGATTTAACGCTGCTACCAAGCTACTTTACTGCTCGTAGCGGTGGAAATCGAATTATAGTGCATGCAGCATCGATAGATATTCCAAATAATTGTAATTGAAGAAGCTGCTCTTATTCTTGCAAAGCTTCTTGTATATGCAAATAAGTTAGGAGGTCTTGCCTAGTCTAGTATCAGCGCTTGGGTGATGGAAGGCTCGACACTTACAAATATCCTACAATAGCTTTGGTTTGCCAACAGCTTGAAAACATAGCCATTGCTTTTCGCTACTGGAATTCCAACCATTTGGAGAGACATTAAACAAACAAAAATAATTTTTGCTTCAATACATATGCTAAAATATATGATTAGAAAATACAAGTGGAACAAAAATATTGAGTTATCATTATACATTTTTTCATAATAGAAATGATATAAAATATGTATTTTATCACTTGCTAGCATTGGTGCAACAGGCATAATTTAACTGAGAACTGGAATTCAGCAGAGAAATTGTCATCTGATTATCGATTCTTTTACTGCTGCGTTCAATTTGACCTCAGACTTCAATTGCATTCCAACGCTATAAAAATAAAGTGTAGACCGTATCCATATCACATTCACGTGTAAATGCGTACTCGGCCAGGCTTCTGTGGTGCTTTAGAGTTCGCTAGCAATCAGTCATCTCGTCGATACAACGTAGTTCTAATCGCTCTATAATCGTTCAACATATTCATCAAAATTCCTACTGTTCAGCAGTATTTCAACTGACAATTTTTTTTCATGGAAGATCCATCTTTTCTCTTCGCTTCGTTGGGGACTAAATGATCAATAGCTTGTGTTGAAGTAATTTCATCTACCGGTCAGCACCGTTATTGGTAAATGTTGCTGAATCGTAAAAAAGAAAATTACTGAAATTAAAATCATCAAATTGAGAGATCTCAATTTAAGTGATTAAATTAAGGTAAGATCCACCGAATTATATATGTTGTTTATCTGCTTCGGGTCTAGAATGATTCATATCGAAATCGACGGCACCTCGAGGAACTTACTATGTGGGCAAAAATAATGCCGAATTCCGACAAATTAGTTTATAAAGGTCTGCTCCATTGCGATTAATGTGATATAAGCAAAGTGCTTCGTTTGCCTAAATTCCTGCACATTCGAGAATATTTCAGATCATTGCGCACAAGTTTTTCTCCATAATGTTGGCCCTTCCGATCAGTATTAAAAAAAGTAGCAGGCGTACGAAAATTATTAAATTTTTTCACTATCCTCTCCTCGCATGTCTCAATGTATAGTGCATACACTAATCGAATTTAGCCAAGGCATCGTTGGGTTTTGGTGTGTGCAAAGTGATATCACAGTCATGCACGCATCTCTCACGGCCTCTGGGTCCTTTGCTGAGTGCCGTTTGTTTGCCATTTCCAATAGCACCCGTTCCACGATGGATCCTGCGAGAAAGCAAGGTTGTCCAAATTTTGCGTGTTGGCATTTCAAGTATTTAGTCTCTAGCATATTTCCCTTCTTTCTAAGTAACCGAAGCGTGCGCAATTGAATCTAATTCGGTATGAGACATCATTACGTTTATGAGCGTAATCAAAACGCGAAGCACATTGACATAAGCTACTTACACATCTACATAAACTAATAGGAATTTTTGCGATGTTTGAACGCTCCGCAACCTGCAAGACACTGAAGTACACCTAAAAATTGTCGTTTTTATTGATATTGGGGTACAATCTACAAATTAAGAAATATAAGATACCTTGCTGCGCGAAATTTAATGAATAAACGTCATGTAACTCCTCGTACTCATCTGTTACGGCGCCGTGTCTAGTTTCGAGTCTAGCCTGTGGGAAGCCGCAGGTAGCCTATGACTTTGTTCCCTGTACAACTTCGTGCATAGCTCCCAGACTACATCTTTACTCTGTCATATAATAAATGACTCAGACTTGTAAATTTTAAGCCCAAATATTCATTGCCATCGTAGACGTTGCGTTTCGCCCTGAAAGGTTTTATATAGTACGAACCCGGAATATATATTACGTTGGAAGATATTTTTGCATTAAAATTCTAGATTCAGAGCTTTCGAACTAAAAAGACTTGAAGGCAATCAACACGGCCTCTTCGGGGGCTCAAGTGTCAAAATTGTAAACAATTTTGCAGACCACCTCGCCTCGGCGATCATTTTATGTCCATAGTTCTGAGGTATTATGAAATTGCGTCACGACTGAACTTATTAGATCCCAAATTTGTACGTGACTAGATAATATTTAAACCACACCTCAAGTGAGAAGAAAGACGCAGTGATTTTAATATCCACGAAGTCAGTGTTTATGTTTTCCCTGCTCCTCTTTCGAGGAGGCGCATCAATAAGTGATTGCTTAAGGAAAGCACAATCAAGCCGACGGAAATACCGTTATTGTCACATGAAGCAGTTCACACGGTGTAGGCATCTATATCAAATAAATTTGTGAATATTGAATCCTTATTCGTTTTATCTTCCAGTTTTTAGTTTGATTCGCCTCATTTACACCCTCTCCATATCAATGGACCCATAAAACAACAGACAGTGTCGTCCTTCAGGAATTTCAACATAAAATCATGAGATGAAGGTGCTCATCTGTGTGTTGAAAATGACTAGCGGTTGCCATTAAGTATCTTAAAAACCAATTAAGTCCGCAAAGAACTAGAAGAGCAAATCATTAGATATTGAGAAGACATCAGTGCTGGCACTGGATCATATCTCACTGTTTCAATTCTCGCTATAAAGACCACGATTCAGATTTTGAGTTATACTCAGTGATTCGACGTGACTAATCTGCTTGCAATGTTGTACGAAATTGTCTCTCAAATTGTATAATAGCTTCTTGTTTTACAACCACTTCTGACCATGATTTTCGATTAATTACAGGACAATAATACATAATTGTTCACGTCGTAGGACGTACCTAAGATTATCGCTTCCGTATATTTAAAGCTTTTCCTGACTGACTTTATGGACTTGCTGTAGTAAGGCAGTGTCATGAAATTTCCTTGTGCATCATAGCTTAATTTCCGCCTAATTAAGATGTTGCATAGGACACAGAACCACTCTATGGATGCCTATCAAATTCATTCCTTTTGTTATATCAAATTGCTTCATGCTACTTATTAAACGTACTTTCATGTCGGTAGTATATATTTTCAAAAATTAAGCCTTTTACAAAAACTGCTCAAAAAAATTTGTAGACCACAGGAACATTATCTCCGTAAAATATACTGAATCTTTGATAGAAAAATTTTTCAGGTGTACACTGTAAATCGCTGGATACGCAAAATTACATACAACATATATCAAAATCACATACACTTTGAAATTAACATCGGATGCGTATATTCTCGTATGCTTACGAAATAGGTAGTTTTTCATAACAATCAAATTACTTTCGTAAGGGATTGGTATGTTGCGATATCGACCTATTCTTCCTGTGATTGGCTTGTTCTACACTGAAATGCGAGTTGTTGGGTATTGTTTTATATACGAGACCCGATGCAAATTCAGTCCTCATCTCCCGTTATACCTCTGGTTATGACGCTGATATGTAGACAGCGTTAAAGTCACATAGCAAAACAACTATATTTAAGTTGTGTTGAGAGTCCATCTCCGGACCATCTCGGATGTGTTAATCAAGTGATTTACAAAATGCACAAAACCATCCCTCAACGTCCCTGCGTTTAAGCAGTGCTTTTCTGGCTAATTCGCGCCTTTACTCCAATCAGATGGTCCGGTGGCCTTGTGGTTTAAGGGTATGCTTGCAACTCCTCTAGCTTCCAACGTCGCTGGTTCAAACCTACCCACGGACTGATGGAGGCACCAACATCCGAAACATGCTCGACTATGGTGAACAAACGCTTTGAAAGCATCGAGGTCAATATGTCAGAAATGAAACTTACATTATCTAAGTATGATAAAGATATACACGAACTAAAGCAGGGTTCTTCGTCGTTAGCATCTGAGATTCCTCATTCTCTTTTTGAAGAAATAGATGATGGAATCTTCAAAATCTATAACGCTATCATCTCAGGTGTTGAAGAGAATGACGGTCCTCTCACTGATCGAGAAAAGCATGATCCCTCAAATGTTATAAAATTAGCGAAAGAAGTGGATTTGGATTTTGATGATGGCGCAATCGTAGGTGCAGCGTATAGGACGTATTGGACCAAATATCCCTCGGTTATTATGTTTCACTTTTTCTGGTCGAAGGCATAAGGATAGGTTCTTGAGAAAACGCCAAGAAACTTAGAAGTTCAAGAACATTCCAAAGCAATGTTTACGTTAATCGCGACAGAATAAGCAACAAATGCTGCAATATAGGATTTTTCCGTAATGAAACTTTTTGAGAGAAAGGAAAAAAAAGGGTGAAGATGTATTGATATATAAAAACCGCGCTGTGTTGCGGAGTGAATCTCCCACAAAAATTTTGGTGAGCGATTGTATGAATAAGCCTCAAAAGCAATTCCCGACTGTCATTCTTTTGAATGCAATATCCATACTCCCAAAACTAGATGAATTAACACTTCTTGTATCAACAATAAACCCAGGATTAGTGTTTGTAACTGAATCGTGGCTCACACCGGGCATTTGTGATGAAATGTTGAATTTACGTGGTTATTCTATTTATCGGCATGACAGAATTGGCCGTGTTGGAGGTGATGTTTGCCTATTCGTCAGCAGTATTTTCCGGTGTGCGTCTATTAAAAACTATGATTGTCTCAGCACTACTGAATTTCTATCGATAAGAATTCCGGAGTTGAATATTTTTCTAGCTCACATCTACATTCCTCCTAATTTATGTGCAGATGAGTTATCAGAAATTTCTGACTTCTCTGTAGAAATCTTAGACACTGAGCTACTTTTGTATCCTGGTTCCAATTAGATGATCTGTGGTGACTTTAACAATTTTGACACATCTGTTTTTGTTGAAAATTTTTCTTTGTGTAATTGTGTGCGATCTCGCAACAATTCCATTTTAGATCAGATTTGGATTAATGTGAACTTAACTGATTCCTACACCGAGGACGCCTCCGTTGTTCCACCCATAAGGTAGGTACACCTTAAGACGACTTGAAAATTCAATTAAATTCTTCAGAAAGTGTGCTTCTCCAGATCATATCTTGCATGGTATAACATTGCCAACCAGCAAACGATCAGGTCGAACAATTTTTGATTCATACAAAACCAAACGCCCATGTGATGCTGTCTTTGTGCTTATGTCATTGCATTTAAATGGGTACATTGATCTGTCAAGCTGATTTCTAATGTGATTTGATTGTAAAATTTGACTTATGACTTATGTTTATCAGGCTTGATTTCTATTTATGGAAATAAAAAATTTCTATTATATTATATTCTATTCCTAAGCTCTTGTGACCATAATTACCGTGATTTTGCCTGGAAAGGGGTGCAGCTACACAATGTATTGTAAAAGTCTGGGATTTTCGCCAATCTCATATTGAACGATTTTTTTACACTTTCAAATATTGACTTCTCATGTGTTTCCAATTGAGTTGTGTTGATCAGATGTGCGATGTATTTTGTACATGTTACTGTACAACGCATTATCAACTATTCCTTTTTCATATGTCATAATCACAAATTGGGACAAGCCCTGGATGACACCAGTCCTTTAGTCTTTGATCAACCAAAGATGGACAGCATATATATCGAGGCGTTGGGAGCTCTATAACCATTTAAAGGCTAAAGTTCGTGAAGAAACTGTTAAGGCGAAGAATGTGTGGGTTCATCGCAGTATTGATTCCAATAGAAATATTTGGAATGTTGTCGACGATGTTCGAGGAAAGAACGCGACCAGCAAATTTTGATAAATTGATCAATGAATTCAGTGGTACTAAGAATTTCCTATCTTGCCTACAAGCTGAGCTAAACAAAAATTCCAATCATGATGTTGGACACGATTATGAATCTCATCTCACTAATGAGCATTGGGTTGTTGGTTTTGATTACAGACTCTACATTTGAATATGACCATTGTATATTTTGTGTTATTATCTGTCATTATGAATGTATAAGTTATGTATAATTACCATTATCCTTTTTGACCGCACAACATATTTTTCCGAAGAAGTACTTGTGTATTAAACTTACTGTGTAAACCAACTGTATAGTATTTCAAGAAATGATTGATTTTCATTCTACAATAAAACACTTTCTATTCTATTCTATTCTAATTACGTCATTAATGGAAGAAATTACTGGTGCGTAAGTCTGATTACCAACAGCATTGAAACTTCTAAGGTCAAAGCCTAGTTCGTTCAAGAGGACAATGAGGTAATACTTCCTACACACTATGACAAAAAATTGTTGGCGGCTCTATCCGCCGGAGTAATGACGTAATTCTTCTGAAAGCTTGAAATGAAGCTTTTACACTCCTTAGATCTTAGTACCTCGTGCGAATGCAAAGATGGAAAACTAGAACTTAGGAAGGAAATGAGATTTTTAATTATCTTAAGGACAGCCTCCGACCAATCCTGGAAGTCAGAATTCTTAAGGACGCATTTTCTGCAGGACTTTTCAATAAATGCAACTAATGCATTTTTAAGACTGACTCTAACAAAATCTCAAGACTTGTGAATCGGCTCTCTATAATTGGTGCCCTTAGCCATCAAATTAAGTTTAGGGTTGGATATAATACTCAAGTCACCAGTAACCACGTGTGAAGCGGGCTTGTAGCAGAAGATAGAATTAGAACAAAGACAAGGCTTGTTAATAAATTCTCTGATTTCATCAATAGAAGTATTCTTCAAGTTCTAGTTATAATTGAAGAGGTTCCGACCAATAAGGGTGGTATATTTGAAGAAAACCTGTAGTGGACATTTACTACGAATTGGATTAGGCAACATACTGTTAACATGTGAATCAGCGAAAATGGAAGAAACTTTTATGAGATCTACTTCTATACACTCAAAAGGGATAATAATATCGAGGGAATTTAAAATATCGATAACAGCATGTCTCTGATCATCTGATGATGTAATGCACGTTTTATCATTTGGAATTGCTAGCTAAAACACTACTTTTAGGATCCCAATTTCACTTCCGAAGCAATTACAGCCAGGTTGTCACACTATTTATCTGTTTTTCATTGCAGCCATTTACGTGCATGCAGCAAATGACTTGGCACCTGCATGTAGATGATGAATGTTTGCAGTAGATAGAATAAATCTTGAATCGTTGAAAGATGTGTCCTTTTATAAAGCATCTTTTGTCATGTCTTTTTGCAAAGTGACAGGCATGTTTAAGAGAATTGAGCTTTATGATGCTTCAGAATGGAAATGAAGTTATCTACTCTGAACACAACACACATTTCGGTCTGTGTTGAACTTGAAAACTGTTGAGCTTGGAAAGTCACTTCCTAATTAGGCCTACATGCATAGGTTTGCTGCATTATATGCTCGACCTGATGGAGTTATTTGATGAATATATGGACCAACAATGTCACAGCTTAATCAATTGAGTTACAAGGTACAATATCATGTCAAATATTGATCTTCGGTTGATGATCACCGAAAATCATTGATGGTGGTTATGAATCGCGTGGTTTCACCTCTCAGTGATTGTCATTTCTTATCAGAATGTGGACATAACACCAGAGTCTTCTTCTTAAAACATCGGAAATTCATTCCTAGTTCATCTTCTTTCTTAGGTCATCATTTCTGTGCCTCACACCGCACATTCGTCTCACCATTGTCATTTCTGTTCTTTCAATCTTCATGACTGATGTGATGCCCATATCCCGGACATCATCGCGCTGCGGACAAAGCAGAAAACACCAGACCGTTCATTTTGAAGGTTGGAGCTTTGGGTGTCAGGAAAGGTGCAAGTTCATGGAACTTCGACCATCCACATCCGGCGCTCTTTTGAGGGCGGCTCTCGTCGCGTTGTCGCGCACGGTTTTGGAGTTTGTAAAAATGGATCTTGCGCCTAGCGCGCCAACCTTAAATCTGGAACGCCTGTCACAGGTTTCGGCAAGCCTAATTTCAGGAATTTTAGGAATAGATCTTACGACAGGCGCGCTGGCACGTCAACCTAAAAAAACTGTTGTGACTGGAACTGGCTTCGCGCTTGTTTTTAGAAATTCGAGAAGTATAACGACAGGTCAACGTCTGATCTGGCACTCTGACGCGTCAACCCGAATAAAATCTGCGCACCGAAATAAAATCTGGAAAGCCTGGTCCTGGCTTAGGCGAGCCTGTTTTCAGAATTTCAACCAGATTTCAGAATGCCAATTCAAACAGGCCTATCCCAATCTTTTGTGACACACGGCACACAAAAGCTCCATATAACAACAACACTAGGCGCACACGTTGTAATAACGTGTACAGATCTTCCTTATTTAAAAAAAGGCAAATGAAGGTGCCGTATTTCTGTTAACTTGATCCTGCATGCTGCAGCTCCTGCCGTTTTCATGATCATGCTGACCTTATTTTCATTGATAATATCTGCAAATACACCTGGTTTCATCCGTTTTCCACTTGCCACAATACGGAAGTGGATCATCAGAAAAGGATGATTGTCGAGTGTTTTCTATTATTGTCATCTGATCTTACGACAGTAACCCGCTCCGATCAATAATCCTGGTGCATGTCCTGGTGGACGTCCACCTATCATTTTGAAAAATATGAAGGTGAAATGTGATTCAGTAGATTCTGAGAGCTACCAGCAACACAACTTAAAAAATTATTTTTAACTTTAAATCGTGTTCATGAGGCTTAACTTTACAAACACTTTGTAAAGCGATGCATATGGTTAGGCCGACTGTTGTTGTGCAGGTTGTTATGTATTGAACAGAAATATATCATTGACTGAAATTTTCCGAGAAAAAAAATCAGAATTTCTGACGCTGAGAAAATAAAAGAAACAGCAAAACCTAAACACCATCGAGAAAACTGTACTGTATGATCAAGCTATCATGTGAATTTGATCTAAGTGAGGTATAGATGTCAGGGTGACAATCTAGGTGAAGGTATTGTTGTCAAAGGCCTCATCAACTCGAATCAATCACTGTACCCGCCAAAGAACCACCTTTTCACTGCGGCTGATGGATTCGAACCACCGGTTGTGAAAGAATCAGTTGATATGGCTTTATGTACATTAAATTTGGTGATTCTGCTATTTCTTTATTTACTTCGTGCATCAGATCTGTCAATTCTTATACAACTAAAACGAAGAAAATGCGCATTTCTCTGCCAAATTAATTGCACGGACAGCAAATAAATATGACTTTTAATAAATTTGAATGATGCTGTTAGGTAGCACAGTCTAGTCAGCTTTGAATCTAAACTATCAAGCATGGCGTGTTTTACATGCATAACTTAGAGCAGGCATCATATTGTGACACTATTGAAATATTTACGTAATTAAGAAATGCGCTGATGTTCTTTTGCTGTAGTGCTTCTCTAGTATCAGTGGATTTGTGTCTGAGTTGAAATACTCCACTTCGGTGGTACAGGAGTTCGCATACAATCCCTGACTCTAAAAGAGCTACGCAGCGTCCGACTTGTAAAAGTGGCAATGAACATTTTTAGAGATCTGTGTTCGGAGATATCGAGATTGTAGTCTCATGACGTAATTTCATTGTACTTTTGTAACTTAATTACTTCATCAATGGACATCCTGGAATATACATGGATTTACAATACTTCCGTACTTGGAATTTTCGTATCCGATAATTTATTAAGTAGGCTGAAAAAGAGATTAAAAGAATTAATCAATCTTTTACCGTTTCATGCAACAGCTTCTACAAACCCGAAAATTGAGTCAAAATATGAATAATTTTCGAACCTTTGTACGATGACCAAGATGTGCCACTGTAATGATAATTAACTTGATTTCATTTTAAGTCAAGCATGCTTTGAGACTCTTGTAACATGCTTGATATTTACACACTACACTACTCAAATATGAACACTCCTGCATTGAACGCAGGTATAATTTTCAAAAATTTAAGTTTCAAATTTTTGTCAGATCTCAGCAGGACCTAACTACCTCAAATCATCTATTCAACAGCACTCGCACCACACTTCAGAGATTCAGATGACGATCAATTCCACCTGAAGGCTCACTGTATCGCTGCAGCAGTTGTTTTTCTACGACTCGCAAGGATAGGTCCTTGGACTGTGTGGATTGCCGTTATTTCCGGCCTATAACACCACCCGTGCATTAAGGCGCACATTACAGATACTATCGTAACCAGCAGGAAATAAAGGGCATTTCCACGCGAGAAATTAAAAAATGTCAAAATTTCAAGTTCCAATTTTCGCATGAACACTAGTATATTCCTCATGCACATATTATGAAATTTCAAATTCTATTTGTCTGATCAACTTGCTGATAAGTTATTCGACACAGAACTAATTTAAAATCATGCAAATAAATCTTAAAAAATGCATGATTTTTATTGTAATTACTTGATCACTTTTATGACAGGCTTGAGACTGATAAGTTTTGAGATAAGTGCTTTGTTGAGTCCTCATGGCTAATAACTTTAATATAGAGGTACTTCAAATCCAGTAAATTTGCATTTACTGCATTATGCATCTAGGCCTATTTCATAGTCTGTCAAAAAGTGATTCCGTCACGAAAAAATACTAATTATGCATCTCACAAGACTAGATTTAAATATTTTTCTTTGAAAATCTAGATTCTCTGCATTCACTCGATAGGAAATAAACTAGATTAGGCTAAGTTTTTTCTCGGGTATGTATAAAGTAGTAATGGAAAAAGGATTCCGTCACGTGACGGAATCACTGTGACGGAATTGCTGGAAAAATAGAGGAGGCTTCGAGTTCACCTTGCAAACATGAGGAGTATGATGGGGAACTAAGAGAGTTATACACGTAAGCATGTGCGGTAGCGGATAATTTCCATGTGTTTCTGTAGTACATGTCATTGCATTTCACAGGGAGCCAGTAAGAGTATAAGGCCTACACGACATGATTGTGTTGATGGCAATCAAAATCAAACTCAAGAAATATTAGTTCTAGTAGCAGTGACTGCTATCTATTAGCTACGTTTATGTTAAATGGACAACCAAGAAGCGTATCTCTGCTCAAGAGAACATGAAACAGGACTTTACATGACTTTTTGAAAACGTCATTGGTGACAAAATACGTTCTGAATGATTGCTTGATGCCTAACTATAAATTTAGCGGCAATGTTCCCTATTTCCCCTTCAAACTCATCTATACATTAACAAAAGCTCTCATTTGATGACTTCATCAGCCAATGATTTAACGGTGTCGATCCTCCAGACTTCTCCAAGAAAAAAGGTGCTTCTGAGTCTCCTGATCTAGATTCATTAGTTAGCGGACGGAAATCTCTGTTTTTGCAGGATAGAATAATTTTCCAAACATTTCATTGACTGCCGCGAAGCGTCAACAGAGGATGTGACAGAGTTCGGACAGACTTATATTTGCATCACTTATTAAGAGAGAGAAAAGTCTGGAAAAGCTAAACGATGGAGTACTATGTCTGAAAACGGGAAAATAAACTTAAAAGGAGACATAATGAAGCACAGAAACGGTATCACGAGAAACAACAAATCAAAGGAAATAGTAACACCACATATTCCTATACTCCTCAGTCCATAGATAAAGCCGTAAAACGTGCCATGAATGCACTTCCAGATTCACCTAATAAGCGCAGACCATTTTGGTAGTTTTGACAGTAAGAGAAGGATTTCAGATCAAGGAGGCACCGAATGCACTAGGATCAACTTCCGTTCAGGGGCTAGAAGACAGTGTTAAGGGTCAAGTTATTGACTTTTACAAGAGATGACATATCTCGTGATGACATATTTCTACATTGCTCCATCTAGGGATGATACTGACTGTATTTCTGAGGCAAGCATATGGAAACTGCCGAAGCCTGTCAACAGTGAAAAAGGGAGAAAGTTCGGTTTCCAATTTACTATCTCCGCAATTCGTAGAGGACTACGATATTTTGACATGATTTAACATTTTGAATACATTATTTTTTCAAACTTGATGCAACGGTACCGGTAGGCGTACCTAATATTGCACGCAATTTGTTGTTGAGAATCGGATAAAATGCACATCTGGATGCCACTACCAGCAGTGATTTTTCATTCTGTAGATGGGTCTAGTAGGCCTACTTGTATAGGGTGCAAATAAGTCTAAGAATGTTGACTTCCGTGGCGGCTCAGGCTGTAAATATGACATGTTTTCATGGTTGGATGAAATACATTAAAAATTCTGAATGGCATGGAAGAAATCATTTGAATTTGTAGGAGCAAATCGGAGAGTGATTCCGTCACGATGACATCTTTGACTAACACAGACCATACTAAGAGAATAAACAACATCTGAACTAAATGTTCATCCATCCGTATACACATGCCCAACCATCAAACATACTGAGAGTATATGCGAATTGGACCTCTGGATTCGCAGACTTTTGCCTCGGTTCACGCAAATTAAAAATTGAAAAATTCTTTGCGTGATTCCGTCACGAAGAATTCATGATTTTGAAACATGCCTCTAAAAAAAATCTAAATCCTTTTTTGACATCTGAATACCACAGTAGAATTCTTCAGTCATGCTCTGAGGAAAATAGGACCATAATTTAAACGAATGATCAATGTTTTGCCGAAAAAATTAAAAATGATCCAAAAATGGGTGTTCAAAAAGTGATTCCGTCACGCGTGGAAATGCCCTAAAGTTTGTTAGAAATACTAGTACTACCGGCAGTTAAGAAAAAAGAACAACTACTTTTAAGTAGACAATTTGATTTAGTAGGCCTATCTGAAAAATTACACAATATTGTGATCGTTATGATAGCTTGGTCTGAAAAATATTCCAACAAGAAAGGTTCAGTTAAACAACTAGGCATATAAAAAATTAACAAAATCAGTCTACTATCAGTCGCTTTACTATCCAGGAATGTCTTTCTCGATCTTCTACATGAGCTCAGTCCGTTTTTCCGTTTTCTCCATTTACGAACCATTGACGAATTGATCCCGATCTCATCAGATGCTCGTCGATTTCCTTTGCGTTCCGCAATTCTGATAGCTTTCATTTTAAAGACAGCATCATAAGACTTCCTTGTCGTTTTCGGCATAACTATGAGAAAGGCTACTGCACCTGACTGGGTAACTCAAAGATCGCGCGGTTATTCTCGGAAAAAGTCAAGGAACACGGGATTGGCTTCAGCAAAACAACGATAGGATACTTAACACAGCCAGACCAGGATCAATTACCTGGTCTGAATTCTTAGAATTTCAATTTCCTCATACATCTCATACCCGCAATTCGATGCACGAAAGTTTCCCCAGCTCACTGTTGAAAAGGGATGACGTATTACATTTGGCTCTTGTCCGAAAGAACAGCTCAAATTTACCAAACTAAGGCCAAGTAATGAATACGAAATTATGAGATACTTACCAAACACCTTAAAAATCTTGCTTGACCATAGATAAGGCGCACTAGCTGTTTTCGAGTAAAAAATTCGCGATTTACAGGCCGGAAATTACGGTATGCATCAATCAATCGATCAATTCAATTTTATTCACTGCATGGAGCATGTGTGATTCTTACATTTCAAAACGGCCACCTACATTATTTGGACATAACACTTATGATAGTGCTTATTACAAAAATATTTAAGTGGTGGTTATGGCATGTGGCCACCATTTTGTGGTATAGAAACTATACTCTGAAGATAATGCGAAATATAGGCTACTCGAACCATTTCATTCATGCAAGGAGTAAATTCATTTACGATTAATATTTTCATTTCAAGCAGGGATGCGGAGTCCTATCATTTTGATGGGACTTCGACTCCGGGGGTTGATAGGATGCCAACTTCGAGTGGCAAGTATTAACAGCGTAGTTTTTTTGAAAAAAGTTTTTACCTACATCATAGGCTCACCTGAACCTATCTCTAGTGATTACTGCTTCATTAATTATCAATCATACATGCGACCCGGATACCCCTATCTTGATGTGTGCTTCACACGGTTTTTCTCCCGTCTCTACCAGGCAGAAAAACCCTTCTTCAAAAAGCATGAGTACACTTTCGATTGTAATATGCGCTTTGGAGGAGACATCATACACGATTAACGTGAGGGTAGGAGGGTTCTCAAACAAACTAGTATTTCATTCTTGTCTCTAATGTGACCTTTGGTGAGTTGGCGTGATCGAGGCTAGGAAGAACTGTGTTCTCTGCTAAATCATCGAGTGAAAAGACAATCCATTTTCCACTGTCACGGTTCATTTCCCTCAACTTTTACAAGCTTTGCATGCAGCATTGTCTCTGCACTTTTGTTTGACATCAAGACAGTGACAGCTATGCACGAGGATAAATAATTTGTTTGTATTATATTTCGAGTCTAGTTTTCAGCCGGAGTGATAGGACTCCGATTCCGCATCCCTGATTTCAAGGCATATTATCTTGGATATTTAAAGGGAAACATCGACAGCAAGAAGAAATTCAATAAAATTTCGACAATTTAAAAATTGTGCTATTATTTGTATCCGCAAATAGCAGAGTAAAACAATTATCAGAATTACAGTCACTCGTTAAGAACATTAGTCATTAGTCATAGAGAACTACCCTATGTTCTCTAGTTACAGTCAAACAAAATTATATGGTGAACAACAGAATGTGCAAAATCAGTTGCTTTGTCGCCTATGGAAAGTGGCACCATTTTAATCATTTCGAAATAATTTCTATGCCAATCTGACAAGTTTTTCTTTTGATGAAAGGAAAACTGGCCAATGCTGAGTCTTTGCCAAAGAGGACAGTCTATGTGAAAAAGGGCTACTCAGAAAATAAATGTGTTTTAATCACCAAATAAAATTGATGGATGAACTACGATGTTTATTGAAGAAATACCATGCTGGTTTTTTTTCGACATTCGTTGTCATTTTCTAATATTGATATCAGTCTTCTCAATCAGACAGCAGCTTTATAAGCTGTGTGTCACTTCCATCACGCAGTACTCAGTTCTCACCTTATGTGAAAGATAATCCACCTCATACCCTTTAGAGTAATGTTACATTTTGGGCAGTTGCTGCATATTCCGAGCTCGTGAATTTTCATCCTTTCCGTGTTTATTTCCCACTTCGTCCGTACTTTCCTTTCTCTAAAACATTTGTATCCCAGTGAATTTAGCAAATTTCTGTTCATTCTCTTCCAACTAGCACGAAATTTCCATAGACTTTTTATCGATTTCCATAGTTTTCTTGTTATGGTTCGTATTCGGCCTCGTATTTGTATTCACATCTTTTAACTAGAAAATAAATGTAAACTTGTGTGCGAATGTTTTTGGAATTTCTTTTCAGCATTTACAACCATTGCACTTTGGAAGCTTGATTCTAGTCAGATTCTTATTTTGTAAAATGAACTGCTATCCTCTTAAAAACGAGTTAGAAATTTAGATCACAGCATCAAGTGTCGAGAAAGACCACTGTTCGACCTATATTTGCGCTGCGTAACCGCTGGATTTTTCTGATTCTGTGAAAATGTGACGGACACAATGTCCACGTCACTTGACGTTGTAATTTTTCATTTGTGCAACTCGGTAGTTGAATGTATATGCAGCGTTGCCACCGCTGCGCGGTTCCGCGCTGCTGCGCGGATGAGGGGCTTGAGCTGCGCGTGCGCGGAACCTACGCGGATGGGCCTGATCGTGCGGGGATGAAAGTCTCAGAAAAATTTTCTTTTATTTTAGGTTGTAAATTTAGAAGAGGTACCGGGTATGTTTTTGAAGTCCCGGTAGCTTATCTCTTGTAAATTCATGCATACAATTAACCTTTTTTTCTACCAAAACTACTACTTTGACTGCATATAACATGATTCAACTATTAGACTATCGATAAATATGTAGGTAAGCCTATGTAGCGATAAATATGTAGGTAGACTTTGATTTGATGTCCGAATTTTCTAACCAGTGTTTGTGAGTTATATCGATTGGGATGTTTTTTTTAAGATTGAAAAAAAATTGTTTTCATTTTCTTGTGATAATAACAATAATAACAATTCACTAGGGGACATGCCACACGTAATTCACGCGTAAACCACCCGCAATTGCACATGACCCTAAACATCCGTGGTTACGGGTGACATTACTGCAACAGTGCAGCATCTGTCGGCATTCCTGTTATATAGACTTTGCGTCTCATGTGTCTGTATATATAGGAGGATAAAAAATGTGATAGGACTTAGATTTCATGCTCAGAGCAGACAGAACATGCTAAGCAGATCATCCGTGGTTCAAGCGGCGACGCGGACAACCGTAGACGACGCGCAAACTATAAACGCTCGCCCGCGCGTATTCATAAACATTCCCTATGTTTTGACAGCACTAGATCATGTGATTGCTGACTCTTAGTGCATAGCGTGTGTACGTGCGTAAGTATAAACTGTCCTTAACTACGGATGTTTGGGGTGCTCGGTAATTACGAGGTCAATGTCACCTAGTGAACTTAGTTTAAGCTCAACACATAATTTGCGCGGAGCGTATTTTCGATGTGGTTAAGCTAAAATGGTCATTCGCATCAACGAACTCAAAAAAAGGCTCAGGGATGTGATTTTTCCTGATTTATCAGGAAATCCTTATTTTTGTGTTGATTTCGGTCAATTTTGAGATAAGGCAGATTCTATTAAAAAATTACAAGTGGACAATATGGGCTGCATACATTACTTACCGCGTAGCTCATTTTCTGTCTTTTCATTTCTTGCTTATAATCGAACTATACCATGCGATATGTGAATGTCCCAAATTAATGTAGTAATGACTGTTATATACTGGGTCCTTTCAAAAATTGGCTTCCTGATTTTTTTCGTTCGGTCAATCACATCCGTGAGGCTAGAACAAGTTTCCAGTAACAGAAACTTTCCTTTCGTAAACATTTTCCATGAAACAACTTATAACAATCCACTGCTCAGTAGATAGTTTCCAAGAACAACGAAAATGTTTTCCTCACGGATACAATTTCCTAGTATATCATAGGCTTGATTTTAGACCGTCATTTATACTACCGTGCATGGATACACTGCCTGCGTGGATGATATCGTCTCGCGCGGATGGGGTCTCGAGGCCCGGTGGCAACGCTGGTATATGGCAGGAACGAGATGCGCTTGCAATATAAGGAGTTAGGCTGTAAAGTCGGATATTTCACTTCTGGCATTTGAAGACATTACCCACGAGTTAATTTAGCTTGTCCCCGCACCGCAGTACTATATCTAAGTGGAAACAGTTGTCTTGATCGTTTGTGCATTATCCTGACCCTACAAAGTCAAGTATGACTACTATTTTTGCCAATAAAATGATTATATGGAGTTTATGTTCTGACGTAGAACGTGCTATATTGAACGGGTGATTAGATTAACTTTCTTAGAATGTAGTCACCCGGAGTAAAATGTAGCAAAATTTGAAACCCTGCTATATTTTTTTTCAATGATTGAAATCTACCCGTTTTGCATGCATAGTAGTCTGTCAGTCAGACGATGTGTGTTAGAATTTTGGATTGCATCGTGTCAGTAGTTTAAACGCTATAGTCGATAACGTGTATTCCATTTCTGCCCAAACCACGGGGCGAAAATGGAACACCTAAATCAAACTAATTTTTCTCTTATTTATGTTCGCGCATCGATATTAGTATTGGTTCCGATGATGTTTAAGCTTCATGACCATGTTTTTTTCATATACATCTACTCTTGCTGTGCAGCTATTGTCATATCGTTCAACAGCCATTTCTTTAGCTTCTATGTGGTGACATACTCGAACAAAGAATTTCTACAGGGCAAAGAATTAGCTTGTAGCCTTTATATTTAGTGATTATGTAATGGTTTGCTATCCGGAGAGCAAAATATAGGCATTCATGGAAAAAAAGATAAAGCCAAAAACTACGAAGAAATGCAAACTTATTAAGTAGATGATTGATTACAAACCCTGGTTTGCCACCCAAACATGTCTTTCTATTCTTCACGGGATATATGAACTCATTACTACCGTCATTCATGCTATCAATCATCAGACCGACAAAACTAAAATTATAAATACATGCCTTACACCTAAATTACAGAATTAAATCATAGAAACACATCCATAATAATGCCACATAGAAATGTAAAACGAGGAAGTAACAGGAAAAGTAACAAAAGTGGTAAAATCCTATTTGTGAATGAAAGACAGTTCAGTTCATGATTACATTGACCATTGATTTCGATGATTTTCTTTTCCTGATAGGCCTGCAAAAATCATCATTTGTCTTGAAAGAAAACTTTCGAAGATATAAAGTTGATTTTGCATCACACAAGAGGAAACACCCTTAAATAATGAAGCGATCAATTATGAGTGCCTGAAAGTGAATTTAATCACGAAGTATGACTCTTGAAGATTCGCTTCTGCTCTTTAAAGAAAGAAACTTTGAAAACTGAAATTCGCTTGTCTAGCAGTTTGGTTGAAATGAAGGCCTAACTGCATCAACTCATAGCTAGAAATAAAGCCTTGAAACTATCTATCAACTTTGCTAAGTCGTCCTAATGCCCACTGGTCAAATTAATAATCTCGGTAAAAGCTTAAATTTCAAAAAGTTGTATTATAAGTACATACATGTACATCCTAGTGAACGTGATTTAGATACCCTTCAAAAAAAATAGCAGACGCATCCTCAAAAACCTTGGACAAGACAGTTTTGCGGGTTCGTATCCGTACTACACAAACTCCGTTGTTTTCAGAGCTTGACACTTGAACATGACCTTTTCTATTGCATTTTACCGGACAACACATTTCACAAATAATCAGGAATTTCGTCCTAACCGCAACAAAGTCATGATTGATAGAGTCTTCAAAAACACAAACGGTCGTGCTTGTAGGACAATAAGTGCTGATGAAGGCGGATTTGCAGTGATTTTGGAGAAGCTGCTGCACTGTGGAGTAAATTGTTGATGTAGGTATTTCTTTGGATTGTAGATAATCGGAGGAAATTTCTAGTAGACACGCTATGTGCAGATCCCCGATTTCTTCTCGTCTGGGAAAGGTGTCTGCTATCGAGCAGAGGCGCAGGAGTGGGTCTAATGTGGACATTTGAAGATTTTGATTCCTGGACTGTTGATCCACAGGAATGAGTTCCGTTGGCAGATGCGCCGACCCCATGCCAGCACCAGTCCAGAGGCTTGCGGGACAACTGGGCCCAAAAAAAAGTACAAAATGAACCTACTTACAAATTTTTTTTTTTTATTTGACAAGGACATTGTGTCCAGAGTCACTCAGCCCAGAGTCACAATTTTTGACATTGAATGTCTTCAGGCAATTTCCCATCATGCTCATGCTCCCCTGTCTATGTAGCCTAACACATTCAGATTTGACGAGCTTCCTAATGTCGGCGAACACAAGCATTTTGAGCAATATAATCCACATTTAACCTCATTCTCGCATGCATTGCCATTCGGAAACATTTAATAACACATGCGCATCATGGGAATTGACCTGTCTAGAAATAGAACTCGGCAGATGTGCAGATTCGTAGTAGGCATAGGGTGAAAATCTTACTTTCGGCCCCGTTGCCCTCTGAAACTCACTCTGGCTACCACACTATAAAGGAATATATTGTACTTGCATATGCATGAAATGAAAATTTTTCATGTGAGTCTTGTTTACTGCGTCCAATGAATTTCACTTTTTTCAGATGACTGCAGAAGCAGTTTTTCCGAAGATTCACGCCGATTCACTGGAAAATGCTATTACCGTCATGCAAAGTTTGTGTGTCAATTGTGAAGAACAGGGAGAAACGCGATTGCTTCTCACAAAAATTCCCTTCTTCAAAGACGTTGTTGTGTCCTCATTCACATGTTCAGAGTGCGGTTATTCGAATAGAGCTGTTATGCCTGCCTCTGCTGTAGAAGATCAAGGCGTTCGATATGAGCTACAAGTAAGCATTGTTGAAGATTTCCATGAGTGCTCTTATTATATAATAGTCCACTCGAATTCAGTCATATTGTACATGACATTAAGAATGAAATGAAACAAGGAGGAAACTCGGTGTAGAGCTTTCATGCAACATTTTAGCAGTGACGTTCTCTTGGGTCAACAACTAGTCCTCTCATCGCAATCCACGATTCCATAACATCTTTTATGGATGACAAACAATGTCGCTGTCAGATTCCCTTGCCGTGAGTTGACCAAAACTTTTGACAAATATCTGCACGATCGCCTGTTAAGTATCATTCAGAGACTTTGGACTAATTCATAGCTTCCTGATGTGTCTTGTATCCTAAATTTCAGTGACCGATATCAACGCATTTCATGAATTGTGTTCATGGAAAGTTAATGCGGGTAATCTCAGATTTGTCTCAAGGCACCGCTTTATGACCATGTTTGTTCTCAATGTTTTAGTCGACTTTAATTATTTATTGTGAACCAGTCAGTTGTTGATAACGCTCAATACGAGTTAATTCGGGCTCATGCCTCGAATTACTCCTGCTATACTCCATTGTCACCGTCACCAGTCAACTGTTGATAGCGTTCGATACGAGGTAACTCGGCTCAGTTGTTAAACGGTTAAACAAAGCGAAAAGTCGGGTTTCTATGATTCGTGGCATGAGTCAAGTGATTTTCATTTCTTGATGAATGAGCGCTTTATTACTATAATTATTCCCGAAACACTGTCCCCAACTGAGCTCTCTTACCATCTATCGGTAACACTTGTGTTCGGAGTGTCTCCTATTTCAAAGTCTGATAACTCCACTTTCATTCCAGATAAAAAGACCTGCTGATCTTCAACGTCATGTAGTGATTCACGAAGGCGCAGAAGTTCGAGTTCCTCATATCGATAGTGTTTTTCCATTCAGCGAAGGAAGTAAGTCACCTCTTACATGGAATGATCGAAAGTGATTTGTTGAATGTATAATTTCACGACCTTTAGCGTTAGCTGGGATCATACAGCGATGCATGAACTCTGCGGGCTGAATCGGAAGCCCAATCAGTCGCTTTTACTTCCAATAATACGAATATATGGAATCGTTTAAGCTGTTTGCACTTGGAGGAAATCCAATCTATATGATTATTGAGTTGCACGTCACCAGTAGAGAAAGATGCAAATTAAGCCGGGAGAACTATTGAAGGTTGAGTGAGCAATTAGGACAGATGACGTGGACCGGTCCGAGGCGGGCAGACACTAATTTCAAGAAGGCGGTCATCGCATTGACATCTCCGATGTCTGTGATATTCAGGGAGGGTGAATGGAGACCAGCAGGCTTGGTGGAAGCAACCATGGAGACCAGGCCACCGGTTCTGGTGGGAACCATGTATTTGTATTGGATTTTAAGTGTGCTTGTTTTTAGAGACGGCGGAAGACGATGAAAGGGGCAGGGGCACCAAATCAGAAGGGAATTTTTTATGCCTGAGTTTTTCGACCATAGTATAACGATGGAATATATTTTAAACCATGCCTCATGCACTGATATAATATCTGTGAAACTCGCTTTGATGTGTATGCTGTATATAAAGAAGTCGGTCATTTAGAGGAAAATTATGCCTGCTGTGGAATAAATAGCAATGACTAACACAGGGCTCCTTATTCTTGCGAAGGGACCCTCCATACTGCCACACAGAAGACCCAACATATGTGTAATACTGATAAAGGGAGCCGTTCAACGCTTTGAGCGGCACCTGATGCTAGTGATAAGGTTTCCCTAGAGAAAAAATGGACTTTCAGAATTGAAAGTCTTCTTGAGCCCTTAAAACTGATGAAGTGCTCATAAAATTGTACTTCATTTGCCACGGAAACATCCCAGCATTTTTCGAGTTATCTCTCAGCAGGTGGATAATTCTCAGTCGCCTGAAAAGTCGTAGACATATCCGCTTTGATAAACAAAATGAGTTAATTCTACTTTTTATTTGTCTGCTTTATCCATTGCCCGTCAAGCATGACATCATTGCCTTCATCCCACGCCTTGCGGCATCGTTTTCACTTGAATGGGATTTGTACTTAACAGATTTTATTTTCTATTTTAACAACCCCTTTCTCCCATATAAATGGGGTAGGGGGGATTCATACAAACAAGAAAAAAAGAGACAGTTCATATACATCATAAAATTCATGGAAACACAAACTAGCTACAGTCCACAAACCATCAGGGTAACACCACATGAAACGATATCAGGAAACACAGTCAAGTAAAATGTCAGCCGCTCCATACTTCAACCACATTGTGCACAGTTCTCCGCCATATGACTCTGCCTTCTGCGTCGCTTCTCCAACTTCTCCGATCTTCCTCCGCCTTCTGGAAATCTCTTTTGACACAGTCACTCCAACGAATTCTCGGTCTTCCTCTTCTTCGCACACTCATTTCTTGCTCCATTCGCCTGGGTAGCCTCTGCTCATTCATTCTTGCCACATGTCCGGCCAAAGATAGTCTCTTTCTCACAATCTTCTGAGTCATTGTTCGTTTCAGTCCGACTTCGAGTCTCATTTCTGCAAGTTTTCATCTGTCAACCAACTTCACTCCACACAACCTCCTCAGCCAATTGTTCTCGCACACTTGCAGTCTATCTTGCTGATCTTTGGTGAGCGCCATTGTTTCCAGACCATATGTGACTGCTGGAATTATACACACCTCTAACACTTTCCGTCTGATATCTTTCGTGATCCTTCTGTCTCCCAACACTCCTGCCACTTTCTGATAGGCTCCGACCCCTGCTCTAATTCTCCTATTCACTTCCATTTCGCTCCGCCCATCTTCCGCCACCACACCTCCCAAGTACTTGAAACCCTTTGTCTGCTTTAGCTGAATTCCTTGCACCTCAACACTTATGTCCTTCGGCTCCTTTCCGACCCACATTACTTCCGTCTTATCCAAATTGATGCGCAGACCATGCCTTTGGAAATTCTGCACCCACTTTTCCAGTTGATCTTGTAGCTCCACCTCGTCTTTCGTTATCACAGCTAGATCGTCAGCATACATTATCTTGTTCATTGCATCATGTTCTTCGCTTTTCCTTGACAACAATTCCATAATCAGAATGAACAAAAATGGACTTAAAGCACTTCTTTGTCTGAGCCATGTTTTTATTTGGAAATCTTCGCTGATGTTATCTCCAACTATCACTGCCGCTCTGGTTCCTTCGTACATCTTTTCGATAAGTATCACCTCTTTCTCTCCAGCATTTAACCATCTCAGGGTTGCCACCACTAGGGGTCTAGGGACGCTGTCATAAGCTTTCTCTAAATCTACGAATCCTATCGCTATGTTTTCTTGTCTTTCAATCGTCTTCTCCATCTTCTGTCTCACCGCAAACATACCATCCGATGTACTTCTACCTTTTCTGAAACCTTGCTGCTCCTCTCCAATTTCGTGTTCCACTTGTGATCTCAGCCTTCCGTCGATTATGCGCTCCAACAATTTCATCACTTGACTTAGAATAGTGATTCCTCTGTATTTCTCAGGGTCCTGTCGACTTCCTTTTCCTTTCCAAATGGGGACAATCAAACCCAGCCTCCAGTCCTTCGGGATTTCCCCTTTTTCATAGCACAGCCGAAAAAGTCTAGCTAGCCATTCAATACCTGTTTTTCCCGCTGCCCTCAACATTTCGGTCGTTATTTCATCCTTGCCAGTTGCTTTTCCTGTCTTCATCTTTCTCAATGAGGTCTCGATTTCTTCTGTCTTGATTTTCTTCTCTACCGTCTTCGATCTCACACTACAAGGAAGTTCAACTTCGCTGCGCCCTTCGTTGTTCAGCAACTCTTGAAAATATTCTTTCCACACCTTCGTGATATGCTGCGGACACGAAACAGTCACTCCGTCTTTGTTTCTTACATCCTGGACGGCCACCACATCCTTCTCTTCCTGCTCCCTTGCTTTTGCGAGTTGGTAAATTTGTTTTCTTCCTCTATCATTCTCTATTGCTTCATACAGCCCTCGCTCTGCCTCTTCTGTTGCCTGTGCCACTACCTTCTTTGTTTGATTCTTGATTTTCCTGTACTTTCGTGTTAAAATTTCCTTCTTCGCTTTGTCATCACCCACGCTTTCTACCTCCTTCCAGGCTGTTCTTTTCTCTTTCGTCACCTTTCTGACTTCTTCATTCCACCACCATTGCTGTTTTCGACGGCCCCCATTCTTTCCATTTGTCAGCCGATTAAACAGATGAAAGAGGAAAATGATAACTTGGCAACTCATTGGCAATCTATGGTTCTGTCAAATCAATGCGATGTCGGAAAATTTTGAACATCAATTAAATCATGGGAGAAGGGCATGAAAAGTTGTTGATTTTTTAGGAAAGGGCATGCGCCCCCGGTTCCGGCGTGCCTGCTTGCTTGCTTTCTTTTCTATTCATGATTTATCTTGCGCTCCACTCTTGTCGAATTAACTAATGATGTTCTTAAACTAATTAACTTGAACTTCTTGCCATGCTTCTGATGTGCTGACGTTGGTTTATCTCTCTCCGATACGGTCTTGTATTTTGATGGTTTTTCGTGGTTTTTGAGCCCGGTAGTAGAGTGTGTTTGGTATCAGAGGATTTCTTTTGGTTTGGTCTAACCTGCTGTGGCGGTTGTTTGGATGGTCTCTGTACTGTGTCAAGGTTAATTGGGATTTTGTTCCAAAGTGATTGATTGGTGTTCCCTTTCTGCGATCGTCCATTTCAGTCAGATATCATCTCTGGATTTCCGCTGTGTCTCTCACCATCGAGGTCATCCACGGTTCTTTTATTAGCTCTCTGTCTTCGTTGATTTCGACGCTTCGTGTGAATTCTCTACCAGTGCTTCCGTGCTCGTATTGCTTCGATCATTGTGTATTGATTGTATGCTGTCCAACAGTTGGTATTGTCAACTGAAACATTTCGATCAGCTGTTGTCAGTGGTTTGCTACGAAGGACCCCTCGCAGTCGATTTTTCAATTATCGATTTTTGCTCACGTGACTTAGACGTGTTTCTTGACGTGCTCTTACGTTGATCGTGATGCCAACAACAACGCCAACCTCCAGAACAACAAGAGCTAATTCACATGCTGACCTAACTTTAGAAAGTATCAAAGCTATTATTGAATCAGCGAAACATGATACTATGGCCACTTCACATGATGAAATAGCATCATTTAAAGTGTAATTGAAAGATCACATTGCGTCATTAACGGATCGTATTACAAAATTAGAAAATGATTATAATAAATTAGTAAATGACTATGAAGCACTTAAAGAAACTCAGTACTCACCTGTTCAGCCTGAAGAAATGTGTCATGCGATCACAAATGAATTAGAGCAGAGACAATATCGTCGTTTGAATGTCATTGTTAAAGGTCTACCTGAGGTTGACACACGTACCCTAGAAGATCGGAAAGATAATGACAAAAACTCTGTTCGGAAATGTTTGAGTGTCTGGGTCTGAAAAATCCTGATTTCGTCAGTTCTATGCGACTGGGCAAGCGGATAGGAAGCAATATACGTCATCTATGTATTCGTCTATCCTCTGATGATAATCGTAACTTTGTTTTGCGCAATGCTAAGAGTCTGCGACAAACTCCAAAATTTTCCTCTTGCTATATTAATCCTGATCTCACCGTTATACAGTGCCAAGTTGACTTTCAGCTACGAAAAGAGTTAAAGGGTTTGCGCGATGCTGGTCGCGATGTCGTGATATACAGGAGAAAGGTTGTTGAGAGACAAGAGATCAAGGGTTTTCATCAATGATTTTACGGAACAACAATAAAAAGCACTACTTTTTACAGAGTTCGTCCAATAATGTCGCTTTTCCCAGGTTATTTTTGACAAACATTAGATCACTGATTGGAAAGTTTGATGAGCTTAAGGCTACTGTTTTGTCGATGCGACGCGATGTTGCCTGTATAACTGAAACTTGATTAGATGATTCTATTGACAGTAACTCCATCGGCATTACAGATTTTAGCCTCTTACGACAAGATCGGCTATACCGCAAAGGAGGCGGAGTCATGTTGTATGTTCGACTAAGCCTTGCGTTTGAAAGACTGGAGATTTCTGAGCTGTTCCCGGATGAAACTGAAGTTATTGCGTTACAACTTCCGAATTCTTCGATACTTTTGATTGGACTCTATATACCTCCAAATATCTTACAGAC
Organism: Prostheceraeus crozeri; assembly: GCA_907163375.1. Lineage (NCBI taxonomy): Eukaryota > Metazoa > Platyhelminthes > Polycladida > Euryleptidae > Prostheceraeus > Prostheceraeus crozeri. The sequence continues at coordinate 47,128 of CAJQUW010007833.1, forward strand.
ATTGTTAAAGTCAATAAGGGAGACTCTTTGTGCTACAGTGGATGCATTCTTAATTGACAATCCCAGTTATAACATCGGAATTATGGGTGATCTTAATCGATTCAAGTGTGAAGATATATGTATGGATTTAGTGTTATGTGACATTGTAACACAGCCTACTCGAGGTGGAAATCTTTCAGATCATATTTTTGTCTCTGAGCCTATTTTTGGAATTTACGAGAGAGATGTGACCTTTTATATTCCCATTGGCAACTCTGACCATGGATTACTGCTGGTCCTTTGCTCGATTGATTGGGAAGCTTTCTTCAGTTCGATAGAAGTGAGTCTTGCCTTCAACAATTTAATGTTGACTATGATAAATGACTGCATTCCTAAACGTGAAGTTCAAATGTCAAATAAAGACAAGGAGTGGCTTACTCCTCTTACTGAGAGTCTCATCGATCAAAGGTGGGAAGCGTATCGTAATAGAGAATGGGACAAATATAACCAACTGAAAGTCAAAGTTAAATCAGAAAAACAAAAGTCTAAGCAACTATTTATTGGAAAAATTAAGAATGACAGACAACGCGTGTGGGAAGTTCTAAAGCAAGTAACGGGTCAAAAAACAATGCATAAATGGCACAACGAAATTCAAACATTCGGCAATGCAGGAGTTTTAGCCAATATGTTGTGCGATAAACTGGCAAGTGTATATCGTACTAACGCTGAATCATCAATATCTGCTTTCTATTCAGAGACTCCGAATTTGCTGGCTTTTGACTGGGATATTACTATTTCTGAGGATCTTGTCATTAAACTTCTCAAACGGTTGTCTCCGAGGAAGTCTTTTGGTTCAGATGTAATACCAACTATAATTTACATTGAGTTAGCCGACGTTTTAGTGACCCCTCTGAAGATCATGTTCACAAACTCAATCACTCAAAAGAAATTTCCTTCTTTATGGAAACATGCAATTATATCGCCTATCCCAAAATCCACTCCTCCGAACATCAAACAGTTTCGTCCTATATCTGTTCTACCAACCCAAGCTAAGCTATTTGAGCGGATAATCGTGGGATCTATGCGTGATGCATTTGAATGTCGTTATGGGTCTACGCAACACGGGTTCCGAAGTAATCATTCTACTTCCACTGCTGTTATTGAAATGTATGAAAAAACGACCGAACTTTTCGATGATCACAGTTCTGTTGGAGCAGCCATTATGTCTTTTGATATGTCAAGTATGCAGATGATGCACATGTTGTAATACCACTTTTGAAGAGATCGACTGAAATGGATGTACAGAATGAAATAACGAGATCAAATGCATGGTGAACTGGTGCAGAAACAACGACTTGGAATTAAACAAGAAGAAGTCGAGTATAATGATGTGTCTTAAAGGGAATGAAACACTGCGAAATCTTACGTTTGATATTCCCAAAACAGATCAGATGAATATTCTTGGTGTAACATTCAACAATCAGCTGACATGGACAGATCACGTTGATAATATCGTGAAAACATAAAAAAAGGCCTCGCGTCGTTTGTACATAATCCGTTGTTTACGTGATTCCGGGTGTAAAAACGATTTGATATCTGTTTATCACGCAATCATCACAGCATTGTTTATATATGCTTCTCCTGTATATGGTAATTTGTCTCTAGTTTTATTAAGTAAATTAAATCGCTTTCAGAAGAGGGCTCATCGCTTGATTTGCGGTCGTCATTGCTCGTGTAACATGTTTGACGATATCTCAGATACATTTCTTCAATGTGGCTTAAAATTGTTGCTGAATTGTGAAAATCCGTGTCATCCGCTTAGCACGTTCGTACCTAATCGTTTGTTGTATACTAGACATTTTATGTTACCAGTATCACACACTGCAAGGCGTTCGAATTCATTTTGTCCATGGTTTTGGGCAAAGTCAAATGAGCTTATGCGTAAACACTAGAATTTTTCTTGTAAGTATCAGATATTATTTGTCTTTTATATGATATGAATCCTGTCAGCGTTTGCGCATTACTTTTCTTTGTATTTATCGATTTTCATTATTTCAAATATATACACTTTTTCTCTCTTTTTCTCTTCTCTCTTTCTCAAAACATGCAACCGACGTTTATACATCCTATGAAAGTCGAAGAAGCTGGTTTCAAATCGTGAACTCCAACAAATGTATAATGCAATAATTTTGTCGCGGATTGAATACGCGTGCCCATTATTTGTGGGACTCCCCAAGACCTTGTCAGCAAAGCTTGAGCGAATACAGAGACGCGCATTTAAGATAATCAAAAATGATTTGACGGCAGAAGGACAGATATAGGTAAAGACTGTTCAAGAAGATTTTGATAAACAAGACTCACCTCCTGTACAAATACTTACCAAAACGCATGCAGTATTCGGGACATTTTCTTGCTGCCCTATATCGTTTCCAGAAGAGAAGATGCTCCTTTTGCTCATGTTGCGAGATTGCTGAACAGTGATTTGTCTAAAAATCTACCTTAAACTTGTGACTTCAAATGATAATCGTATTCATATCAATGTATATGCACATGTCTATATGCTGCGATGACTGTCCTATTTCTATGTGTACATTATGATTTTCATTTACTTCAATATACACTATTATTATTTTTTTATTTTATTTTTTTAGTCACCATCTCATACATTCAGATCAGTATGAACCCATGTTCTCGGAGACTTACCAAGCCTCAGGGAGATCAAGGGTGCTACGTAATATATGGGCACTACCAAGGAGTGCTGATTTTAACAAGTCTGGTATGTGGTGGTCACCGGGGATCATGTCTAGATATGTCTTCAATCTTGGTGTATGGGCACCTAATGAGCCGACGATTATCGGCACGACTTTGGCATCTGTGTTCCACAGCTTCTTTATTTCTAACTTCAGATCTTGGTACTTTGTAATCTTTTCTTTCTCCTTTTCTTGTATATTTCGGTCATCAGGAACTGCGATCTCTATAATGAGCGTCTTCTTCTGGGTCTCATCTACCACTATGATGTCCGGTCTTCTTGCTTGAATGTAGTGATCCGTGCGTATCTTAGTGTCGTTTGTCTCTATCACTGTTTCAGGCTCATGTTTCCAATATTGTTCCTCAACTCTGATTCCTTTCTCCTTGCAAATTGCTCTGTGAATCGATCTAGCAACGTCATTGTGTCTGCGAAGATACTCCGTTCCTGCTAGTTTCGAGCAACCGTTTAGGATATGAGAGACCGTTTCATCTCCTGCTTTGCATAGTCTGCATTTGGGATCAGTACTTGTTTACTTGTATTTATTAATATTATTATTTAACCTAAAATTATTCCCCGACAAAGAAGTTGGTGATAGAATATTTTGTTCTGATCATTAGTTGGTCTGTCACAGATAAACAAAGTATATTTATTTCAGTGGTCTAAGCGAAGAGCACTGAGTATGACAATGTTATGACTGTAGGTGCGAGCTGTGACATCTTCGGGCATCTTTTTATTGCTGCTGCATAATGAGATTTCGCGGAATGTAGAATGGAGCACTACAAAGTACAATTGGGTTGAATTGTTTTCTTTGACTTCCGTAAATCCACCAGTGGCGAATCAGACACCCTTGGATTTCCTCCGAGAACAAACAGCGACTGTGCTCGTTTTTATAGATTGAGTTCTCTAAAGTAAATAAAAAGGCATTGCTTCTTACTAGTTATTTGACTATGCAGCCGAAATGGCGTTTCATACGTTCAGTTATAATGCATTCGGAAAGTTGGAAACAGAATGAATGAATAGTCCACGTGACCTTAAACAATGAAAACATGACATGTTATCTACGGTTATAACTGTATTTGCGGAAGTAAATACATAGGCAGGACAGGGAGAAGATTATCTGATCGCATTCGGGAGCACTTACCTATATGGTCGAAGAAGCAGCCTCCGAGTGCGATAGCAAGACATCTACAGGAATGTTATGCCGCTTATGACGACGCTCAGAATTCTTTCAGAGTTCTCTTAAGATGCACAACCAGCACTCTTTGAAGGTAATTGAAGCGCTGACCATTCATTCTACCTGACAAGCCGGACATTAGCGTACAGAAGGAGACTTTACTATCATTGATTTTGCCGTGGTAACTTCATCTCTTTTTCATATTTGGTCATCATTATCATGTTACTCACTTCTTGGCCTTCCAGTATTATATAGTTTACGTATAAATTGTTCCAGATTCATATCTTCTCTTCACAGAATTAGATTGTTTAATCGTATCACTTTGCTAGAAGTGCAAACTGATTCAAACAGATAGCACATGCAGGAACTTAATAAGTGGGCAAAAAGAAATTTTTAATACCTTGCAGAGATAGGAAAAATAGTCGTGCGTCGCTTGCGGATTGCTGTGAATTCCTTCAAAATGCTCCGATCGCCACGACTCCTTCAGATTCGGAAATTCAGATAATTGCGCAAAAGTCTTCTCGATAATGTTGGGCCCTCCGATCATTTTAAAAAAGCTAGGAGGCGCATGAAAAAACGTTCACAAACTTCTCTGTAGAACTTGATATCGTGTGTGTCTCTTTGCTGTGTGATCCGGTTGATAACAGTCACTGAAACTTCGCACAATTTGGCGTGCTTAATGTTGAACTGGCTGATTATTGTTCGATTGCTATGGTATTTAGTCAGGAGATTGTGCCATTTCATTTACGTTACATGTTCCAATGCTTCCCTTCTAGTCAAACGGAAGAAGAGACGACCTGTCTAATTCTGTGCTTCTCTTAGCTTCAATATCTGTTGTACCGTCCAATTTCATTGTATCAAATAACATCGTTCACTTCTTGTTCACTAAATTTCATTCCTGTGTACGGCACCGACTGAGAGCATGTGAAATATATCTGCCACTAATTCATCTTGCGATTTTTCTGTATAAAATTATTCCGGGACATCAATGTTTCGAAAACATAACAATTAAATTAAGTTGTCAGCACTATGTCGCAACCTGTCATTGATTCGCAAAAAAGCAATTGAGGCGAACTTTATAAAATCTGAGAGTAATCAATTGTTTTCACATTTATTTCAGTGACAATCAATCGAATGCAAATTGCATCACGTCATTTTTATCCATTAGAAATGAAGATTCCGATGTGTTTTGAATGAGATAGGGATGCAGTTTGATAACTGACTTTAATGCCGCTTCATGAGAAGGCTTTTCATGCGACAAAATTGTTTACTCTGGATATTGGATGAATCGCTTGAGCTTCGTAATTTGATGTTCTATTTCTCAACAGGATTTACTACGATTGAAGGAGCTATCACCGATGTTCGGGATAACATCAATTCCACAGCTGAGCAAGCAAAGGTACGTTTCCGTTGTGATTGTGAGCGTCGACAATGAATTTCCTGATGTATTCTTATGCACTCATTCATTAATCTGATTTATGCTACCAGAAGTCACTATTACATGTAATTAGAACTTCAAGTATTTCAGATCTTCAGGCCTTAGTTTTCCAAATTTTCAAGAATTGTGTCAAATATCTTCTTGCGATGATGATAAACCGCGGTATCTGTGAATACAATGGTGTGCGCATGTTTTATTGGCTCTCATCTACATTTGAAACTTTTGCAAGTATTTTGTGAACGAAAAGATGCAATGTTAATGCATCTCTTTTTTAATGCTACCATGATAAATAGAATTCTTAACTATGCATACTACTAAAATAGTCTGTATTTCATTAGCAAGTAGCGTGACAGTCCGATATTATTCTAGAAAAGCTTTTCAGGCGGGACAAAAAGCACGAAAACATGAAAACATAATGATGTCTCTATATAATAACATCATATCTTTATAATATAAGACTATAACTAACACCTCCGCATCATCATAGCAAAATCGCATGACCTGCGGCGAAATAAATTGTAAAGAAGTCTAGGAGCTATGAGGCGAAAGCTATCAAAGGTAATCTTTTCCCTTACTGCTCAGTATTGAAGAGAAAACATGGAAATATCCTTTTAATGTGGAATTTGTTGAACTCTCACCTAAGAAGGTCGATCTCTAAATGAAAGTATGCGTATTAATAAAATTATGACTTCTAGAAATTGTTCTCGACATAAAATTGATTATCAGAGCTGATTTTGTTACAAGAGCCCAACTTATTAGTTCACGAAGATTTATTTATCTGTCTCTTGTTCCAATTTTATTCTTGCCCAAAAGTGTAGTCTCTGCGTTAACAGGCCGCATTATTCATGAAATTTTCTAACAATATTAGGCCTAATTGCTTCAGTTTACTAGAAGTAAAGACTAATTCAAAACTATAGTGCATGCTGGAACTTACTAAGCGAGCAAAAAGGAATTCCGAATACCCCACAGAGATAGGAAGAACGGTCGAGCGTCGCTTGAGGATTGCTGTAAATTCCCTCAAAATGCTTCGATTGCCACGATTCCTTCAGATTCGAAGAATTCAGATCATTGCGCACAAGTTTTCTCGATCATATTGGTCCGTCAGATTCTTTGTTTAGAAGTTGACAGGCGTGAGAAAGTCAGTTCACTCCATCTCTTCGTAGGGATTTATCATTGAATGGTTGTGACAGCCGCGAAGTGTGACCGAACGAAGAACTTGATGTGTATGACACGCACGCCACTGGCTGCTGTCTGAGGCTCACTGTTTATTCAGTGACGACTTATTGTTGTGGGTGCCACTTCATTATCGCATGCGACGTAATGAATCTGCCCTTCCGGGAAACGACCACGGAGGAACGAGCAGTCGAATTCTGTGGATTATTCCGAACGAATGCGATCCGACATATTTTCAAAATCTGAATCGGATCTGACATTCATATAATCCAACGAATCAGAAAGAATTTTCCCAGCACGCCCAGTCTACATCGTACATGATGTGTTCTTCCCACTTCTGATTAATTGCTCATGCTTTGTATGTCTCTAACTGAACAATATTGGGGATATCATTTTTGGTATATTTTTCCTCATCTCAAGAATATCACGAGATATGCAAGCTAGACCCTTGTTGGCTGCTCCTAATGTTGAAATTTAGGCAACTGTTGTTTAGATTAAGGATGCTTGAAAGTAATATGTTTAGGAGGTAAAACAAGGATAGGAATAATAATAAAGTATAACTGTCAATAGAAATAGCAATGCACACGTTGAAAATGACATCAGCTAATTTTCTCGTCCGTAAATGAATACATATTCTTCTATAGCATGGTTTTATAATTCACCTGAGACTTCGTAACTAAATAGATGTTGTTTGTAATCAAATTATTGACATAAATTTAACAAAATGCTCTTTGGAATGAAGCGAGCAATCTACTCACTTTTTTGTGAATATACATGCACAAGCTATTTAATAGATCTAATCAGGTTATATCTCAGAATTAGATTTATCTGTGCGCGCGGTTTCGGTTTCTAGAATGGAGGTATCGCATGTGTCGTTAACATCGAAATGGAAAATCACAGAATTAGACAACTTGCTCCTTTAGTGTTTCTCGAATGGATAATATCGCCTGCTATTGGAAATGGCAGACACCGTCTCAAACAAGAAGCTTTTGGACACCAGAGCCAGTGAGTGAGTGGCATGCATGTTGTGACATCACTTCGTACACACCAAAACACACATCACTGTCTAGCTGCATTCAGTGTATGCAGTGATGAATGGATGAATGCTGAGGAGAGGATGGTGAAATCATCAAGTGAAATATTTCTCGTACGCCTGCTACTTTCTTTAATAATGATCGGAAGGGCCAACATTATGGAGAAAACTTGTGCACAATGATATGAATTCTTCGAATCTGAAGGAATTGTGGCAATTGAAGCACTTTGCTGGAACTCAAATTAATCCGCAAGCGACGCACGACCTTTTTTCCTATTTCTGTAAGGTATCAGGAATTCCTTTTTGCCTACTTACTCGGAATGTTTCTTAATTGAAGATTATTCTGCTCTGAAGCAAACGATGCTACGGAGCAGATTTACTCCTCAGGAGCAAATGACGGTTTCTGAATTGAAGATTAGCTGTGGATTATTTTTGCTCCAGAGCTATTTCAACATACGTAATGATGATGCTTTCGCAATAATGACTGACGTAATTGAATTACGCTGACCTATAGAAATTAGGGAATTCCAATTCCAATCTTAGTTTCTAGACGAAATCTACAAATACGCAGACACTAGTGTTAGAGAGCAGTGCAAATCAATGATTATGTTACGTAATTTCGCTTGATAGATAACCGCTACTTAATAAGAGCTCTATAAAATGACCCTTGGGTGGTTGTGATGCCAAGCAATCGTTTAGTTGACTGAAGAAATAATATATCTTAATGATATAATGAAAGGAATCAGTGAACCAATAGAATATATATAATGGGCGCTAGAACGTTTTGATAGTCAATAATCCACAGCTTAAACCCTGCCTCCACTGAGGATTATTAATGAATAGGTGAGGAGTACAATTTGCTCCGAAGCAAATGACCATTTAACCCACACCTCAACATAGAAACGACAATTTGCTCCGGAGCAATAATTTTGCACTGTAGATTATCTGATTTTCAATAATCCTCAACTCAGAAACGCATTTTCGTAGCTCCGGAGTAAAATCTGCTCCGGAGCTACGATAATCCGCAATTCAGAAATTACGTTCTGAATTACAGCACTTAGTTCCACCATGTGCGATCGTTTTGAATTAGTCTTCACTTCTAGTAAAATGAAGGAGTTAAACAATCCAATTCTGTGGGATAGTAATCTCACTGCATGTAGTAATTAAATGTGAAATTCACTGTCTTTGGTGCCAGTTGCATTGTAGGTTTTCACTTAGTGACCACCTGGCATCCGCACTGTGGTTGGGAATCACTGATTGATATGCTGATTTGGTGCTATAGTGTTCCTATTTTCAGCAATTTATTTCAACAAGATCGTGTGTGATTGCCCTTTTTCACGTAGGATCTACAGGAAGTATGGCAGCCAAAGAGACATGTGAAGTTGAATATGAGAGGCTACAGATATTTCTATGCCTCCCACGGGTGCTTTGTTACTATCCTCAAAGACGGAAATCCAATGATTTCTCGCATCAAAAGCACTCAGACGCCCGACGTCCTATTTTCTCTTCAGATATCAATACTAATGGTTTTCTCCCGAAGTCAACTAATATCTTTGTCTGCTTAATAAGTGACATAGGACTTGAACTTTCCCATCTCCAATTTCAGACGGTGAATCCGGAGTTATTTTCCCAACTGATCGCTTTCTCTGCCAAACTATCGGCTCTGATAATCGGGGATGAGCCGTTTGAATTGGTGAGTTCAAGCTGCCTGCGATCATGTACTTGTCTATTTCTACTCGAATTTGATGGAGGGGTGTCCGCTACAAATTTGACCTCATAGATTTTGTATCTCCTGCCAGTATCGACCAATGTTACATTAGAAATTGATTTGACGATGTGCACGAACAATACAATCAAATGTTGGATCAAAAATTTTTCCGCCATGATTCTCCCGGGATCCATTGCCTAAAAGGGAAATGCTCTTCAATTGACGCATAAACTACTGTGGATAGAGAATGAATCAGATCAGTTTGCGATAAATCTTCAATTTCAGTCGCCTCAGATGATGAATTGTAGTGAATTAACCTTTATTGCAGTCATTGTGTGAAGCAAGTGACATCAAAATGAATGAGTCTTCGTCATGTAGCAGATTTTTCGGTATTTAAACATTTATGTCGGCATCGTCTGAACTCGGAAATTGATGCGCACATTGGCTCAATTTGCTTTTTAGATCGAGTGATTTTTGTGATTTTTTCTAATGATCTGATAAGACCATGATTGACAAAAGCTTCAAATCAATGAACGATAAATTTGCTTGTACCGGTATATTGTGTAAACAGGACTGTAACCTTGAAAACATTGAAAGACCTTAGCATCAAACCTTGAAAAATGAACAAAAATAATTGAAGCAATGTCTGACGTAAATTTGTAGACTGCAAATATGAAATTTTACATGAAATGTAAAATAAGTCACAAAGGAAAAAGTAAAAGTAACACGCGAACGTTTCTCCCGGCTCCTCAGAAGGGTAGACTGACACTAAAGTCTCGTTTACACTAGGCCACTGAGTGTCGGGATAGTTGACTTGAAATGAATATGAGCTAACTAAGGTCAATGCAAGAAAATCTGCAGGTTGTGATGGGATACCTACCATCATTTGGTCAAAGCTTGCCTCGGCTTTGGCAAAACCTCTGTGTGCATTATTCAACCGTTGTATGTATGAAGCCGTGTGCATTATTCAACCGTTGTATGTATGAAGCCAACTTACCTGTTTTATGGAAATGTGCTGCCATTGTGCCTGTACCGAAATCGTCACCTCCTAAACTGAGCGATACACAACGATCTCCATTGTTCCCATTCCAGTCCGCATTCTTGAGAGTCATATTCTGAACTATTACAAGACTATCCTTCTCAAAAATTTTGATAAATACCAGTTTGGATTTCGTTCAAAGAGTTTAACGTTGTGTGCTCTTCTAAAGATTGAAGACTTTTTGAGCAACAGGCTTCAATGCAGGGACACGACTGCTTTACATCTCCTTGCTGTTGACCTAACAAAGGGCTCTGATAGAATATCGCATAGTTTATTAGTGGAAAAGTTGATATGTATGAATATTAATAGCTATTTTGTCAGTTTTGTTTCACATTATTTATGTAAGAGATACCAAAGAGTACGCTGGAATAACAAATTCAGTTCTTTTCTCTCTGTAAAAAGTGCTGTTCCTCAGGGATCTGCGATTGGTCCCATACTTTTTGCATTATTTGTTGCAGACTTCTCTTTGGACAATGATGATGCATGTTTAATTAAGTACGCAGATGATTTTACATTGTGTTGCTCTGTCTATAGGAACGCTGACTCTACTCTCATGCTGAATCATTATGACCAACTCATGGCTTGGTCTTCTATGAATAAAATGTCAATAAATGTTAATAAATGCAAGCAGATGTTTATTACTTTAAATCCGAATTTTGACTGTGAAAGATATCATCTGTCATCAATTGAGACTGTACATAGTTTAAGATTACTCGGTGTGATCATTGATAGCAGATTGACGTGGAGAGAACATGTATTGTTTATTGCAAAGAAAGCGTCGTCAAAGATTTATGTGATACGCCAGTTGAAAATTTTTTATTGGAGCGTTTACAAAATCGCTGTCATCGTATTATCTGCGAAAAATCTGATTGTAGCTGTGTAAGATTCGTTCCACTAAGTTATCGACGTATGATCCAGGGATACTCGTTCTTTTTGAAGATTGTTCATGATGAGGACCATCCTTAGCATCATTTGCTGCCTGAGAGGTTACGCTACTCAAACAGATTTTTGATTCCTCTGTGTGCCACAGCAATGAGAAGCAATAGCTATTTATAACTATGGCTAAGCTATTAAATGACGGATTTACTATGTGATGACCATCTTATATATTTCATATTGCACCATTTCCGACGACCTGCTGCTTATTTTTTGCTTTGTGATTAAAGTATGATTTTTTTCTTCTTAAGTTCTTGTATTGCTTTGTAAGTATATTTGTCTTTGTATATGACGACCCCACGATTTTCATTTGGGGTGTTTGAAATAAACGTCTTATTATTATTATTATTATGATACGGATTCTTGCCACATAAAAGCACGCGCGCGACGCCCCTCGATACGCCATCGCAGTGGCCTGTCGCGCTGACGCGCTCTCCAAATGTATTCATTGCCAACATAGAAACTAATAGTCAACGAGCATTTAAAGAATGATGGACATCATAGTCGCCAAAACAAAATAGCCCATTGACATTACAATTAGGCTACTCGAATTATCATAACGTGAATATTCATGTAGTAATAGGCCTACATGTTTTACTACAACTCTTATTGCTTGAATGATGAAACAAGAGATTCTATGGTAGCACGTCATTGATATCTTTGAGATGGTTCAAATTCTATAAATATCAATTCAAACAGGCAATTCCCCATTGAGTTAATGTATTTACACAGATATGTGATTTGGCCTCTCATTGAACCAATGCTTAACACTAGATATTTCTACTACCCTACCCGCCAGAAGTTTGGCCTTCGGCCAACTGTCATCCAATGATTCTTGCCACATAAAAGCACGCGCGCGACGCCCCTCGATACGCCATCGCAGTGACCTGTCGTAGGCATAGAAATTAACAATACCATAGAAAGTCCTAGAATGGAAAATGTATGAAAATTATGGCACACGCCGGGGGAACTTAGTTGGGGCAAAATACAAATTGTACGAGCTGGTTTCCAAGTTTTCTGATTGACATTTATATTTATCAAGCCAATTTGTGATGTGGATTGTTGCCCCTTGTCCAAAGATCATGTACACAAAAGCAATAATGAATTTACGAAATACGGCGGCGACAGGATGACAAAGAAGGAAATCCTTTAAAACGTTCTGTACGTTCATCATTTTGAAATATCGCTCCGATAATCTATCAATAGTATAATCAGACTCCTATGCAACTTGTAATGTCGATTTACAGAACATACATTACTCCATCTTGAAATCAGAGGCCAATAAATCTTCGAGTATTCATTTTACTTCAAAGGGCTCCCCTGTTCTTTATATTTGAACAGTTTTCGAAATCTCTGCATGCATTTGAATATCTGCTGCCAAAATATCATCACACTATATCACATAAGTCATTCAATGATTAATTGATGATTTCCAGCGACATTCTATCTATCTGAGAAATGATTGAAGGTAAAGAAGCTTTCAGTGTGTTTATTCCAGAAAAGTGCAAGGTTTCTTAACCGCTTGACGGAGAAATTATCCAATAATTGGAAATTTTATCTGTGAATTCTTGACATGCTCTTTCGACCAGTACACCGACCACTTTCAATTATAACTGTGAACCAAATTTCCATTCGTATTCCAGTATTGAAAAATTGTTTAACAGCTGTCATTGACTGCTACAAATAGATACAGTATATTAAACCATGGAATAGTAGGCTATTTCACATGAAACAATGCAGCCATCTCACTTAAAATTCTCTTCATGAAAATCCTGTAATTTGCTGTCAACAACTTCCACAACCAACTTGGCAAATACTTTGACTATGATACAATGTTTAAGATCGAATCTGATCTGCAGACCATAGATTTTTCCATGTGCCATCATTGTACATAGGCAAGATATCAAACTTCCATTCTAGTGTACTATTATCTACTTCTATGGTCGTAGGTGTATACACGATTGTTTTGAAGTTGCAAGACACTAGACTATTGAGACTCTTTTATGAACAGTTTTGATAATGTCAGACGAACTTTTACTGGCTGCTTCAAATGTCCTGATGGAAATCGCGCGAATAAAAGAAAAAAAGGATTTGGACTCGGAAATGACCAAGTTCACCATGGACTCACCATGACTAGGTTGGATTCAGTCTGACCACCACCACTGGATTTTGAAATAAATTGGTCCGCCAGTGCAAACCATGCTGATTTGGGAACGTATACATTCTCAGTTCCTGCTCCCGATTTCATTGATTTGTTAACTTTCCTCTTCTCGTTCCAATAAGTGCTTCGTAGAGTTTTTATCTTCTTTCTTATTAGGCTTAAGTCCACGCCTTACATGTCCAATGTGTCGACAATGCTTTTCAATGCGGCATTCTGAATGTCTCTAATCTTATAATCTGTCGATTCGGCATTCCAAACAGGGGTCATCAAAAATTAATTGAACCTCAATTGATTGATGTCAATTGATTGATTGCGCTGAATTTCATTTATCAATTAATTGATTGTTTTCAATTCCAATTATCAATTAATTGATTGCTGTATGTCCCAATATAAATTGATTGATTGATTGATTCATAATCAATTAATTGGTTCAATTATTTTATCAAGTTTCACTCCATTGTAATATACAGCATTACAATTCACCTAAGATTTTCGCTTCTTAATTCCTGCGCATCCACTATACAAAATTCATTCTGCTGACTGAATCTGAGACCTCTCAACTCTCTGATCTACTGTATATTCTTCAACATGATTGCCCTTACTTGTCAAGCTTCGAAAGTCATTATCCATGGTATTTGAAATTATGTTGATAAAGTAGCCTAGTATTAAGCTGAGAGTTCATAAAACGATGATAATTATTGAAATCGGAATCAGTAAAATCAGTGAACATCAAAACTATGGGGATGCACAATGATCATACAATATTAATACCGGCATTTTAACCGATTGAATTGAGTTCCAATATGAATACAATTATTTTAGGCTAACTCTATTTTATAAAAATATAGGCCTACATGTTTTCCATTGACTAATTAATAATTATCGATCAGTTAATTGATAAATTCAATTATCAATTAATTGATTGGATACATTTCAATATCAATTAATTGATTGTCTGTAATTCCAATTACCAATTAATTGATTGCCCAGGAGTCCAATGCCAATTAATTGATTGGACTGAGCAATTTAATTGCAATCAATTTTTGATGACCCCTGATTCCAAAGGCATGGATGCTGGAAATACAGCTCGACTAAGGTCACTGTCTGTGCGGTGCTCATCCATTTTAGGAGAAAATGACTCTTCCGAATCACCAACATCCCTTTTTGATTCATCTTAACGCTTAAATTGTAATGGTAATAAAGGATTGACATAGAATTGAATTTTCATGCTACTGTTAGATAGTTGTGTAATGTGAACGAAGCACCAAGTTATCCGTTGATTAGGAAATTTGCAATGACTTAGCTGATTTTCATAATCGTACCCGTCTGTCTACAAGGATTATAACGCAGTTTAGATCGTCGAAATCTGTTCTGTATTAGCGGAGAAATCACAAAAATACATTTTGAACACATAACTTGATGAACAGTTAACTAATTAAAAAACGTAAAACAATGTCACAGTCGTTGAAGACCACAGAAGTCATTGTAATGCATAACTTTCCATTTACAGTATCGATTTCAATGAAACTAACTTCATTTTGATAAGTACGAGATAACAAATACATTGACCGTATCGAACATACATTTCTACGAGAATTTTTATACCGCGAACGCTTCATAATCATTTAGTGTCCTCTTCAAGTTGTACCACCCTGCAACTCAATTTAGTGTCTCGATTCTCTAGTCGACAAGTTCCTTCACGTCACGCCCCCACCCATTTCTCGTGTGAGACCGCAGGTGCGCGCGTGTGACGACGAAGACTGACGCTCCAAATCTAATGTCCCGACACTCAGTGTCCTAGTGTAAACGAGGCTTAATGCAATAATAATAATAATAATAATAGTGTTTATTTCACAAAAGTAATGGAAATCATAAGTTACATTAAGAGTCGGACTTTACAGTATGAAGGTTAAAAAGGCAGTACAATTGTTTCTCAAGAAGAGGACAAAATTCAAAGTTCCATGCATGCAAAGTCTTGCAAATATAGCAATCAGCATCATATTATTTCCGATTCATGATTGTTGAAGTCAGTGGAAAAAATGATAGTCTGTATCTTTCTGTTCGGGTCAGTTGTAATCGGTAATGCTTTGAATGAAGTAAACGTTTTGGTACGTACTTGTGAAGAATATGGTTCTTGTTATCAGCCAATTTCCTGAATAGCCTCTTGCTGATTAATTCCCGTCGATGTTGCAGACGAAAGTAGCTATGTTGCTGACGGTGGATCTTTGTGTTTCCGGTACCTTGATTTATAAGTTTAAAAGCTCGATAATCAACACTTTCAATTTTTCTTTCCAGTCTTTTAGGCAAGTGAATGAAAATTGGGCAAGCATATTCGAGTGTCGACTGAATCATGCCCGAGTAGACCATCTTCAGATCGGCGACATTTACAAAACGCTTCAACTTTCGCAAGATGAAAAACCGGCGATTGCATTTCTTCACTACGTTTGCGATATGGTGGTCCCATGTCAACTTATTGTTCAAGATAACGCCGAGTACATTCATCTCAGTCACTATTGGCAAGGGCAATCGGTCATGAACAGCTGAAGTGCTACGTTGACAGAGCAGTATCTTCGATTTGTCTTTATTTAATATGATTCTGTTGTCTTTGCACCATTCTTCCGTGCTTTCCAATTCAATCTGAATGTAATCGGAAATGTTCTTGTCTCGAAAAATCGGCAATATAGAGTAAATGTCATCAGCATACTTTACTTGCTTAGTCGACGAAAGTTGAGGACTCATATCATTTGTAAAGATGGAAAATAAGGTCGGCCCAAATACTGAGCCCTGAGGAATTCCATTTCTCATGACATTTGGATTTGAAAATGATCCCCGTATTTTGACCGTAAAATGTCTGTCTTGAAGATAGGAAAAGAGCCAGCGAATGAAATCCTGATGGTAATTTCAACTGTTGCAACTTTTGTATCAACAGATTGTAATTTATTGAATCAAATGCTGAGGTCATATCCAAGGACATAATGGCCACGCCATTTGTTGCAGAGTCATCATAATAATGGAACGCATTTTCTGTTATATCAATCAATGCAGTGGTGGTAGAGTGCTGTGGTCGAAATCCGTGCTGATCTTCTCCCAGAGATGGTTCTATAGTCTTCCACATTTTGTTCAACACAATCCTTTCAAAAACCTTTGATATCACTGGAAAAGTACTTATGGGTCGAATTTTATCAACTGTGGGGGGAGTTGTCTTCGGAACTGGGGTAATAATTGCCGTCTTCCAAGTTTGAGGAAAGCAGCGTTGCTTTATGGAAGCATCATATATTCCTTTCAATGGTTTAGCAATGAGATCAGCTGTTTCAGAATATATCCTTGTTGGGATATTTTCAATGCCGGTCGATTTCTTCCATGACAAAGACTTTAATCCATTAAATACCTCTTCTTCACTGATATTCACATTCCAATTATCATCAAGTAAAGTGACATCAGCATTGTATGCGCTTGATGGTTCATCATATTTGCACTTTAACATTTTAGCAATATCATTTGATAATTTTTCCGAATTTTCCTCTTGATTCAACAGACAGCTCCAAATTCAGTATTATTTTTACCGTTTATGTCTTTTACTATCTTCCAAATACCATGTCTTGTCTGTTTCATTTTATCAGCAAACATTTGTTTCGATTTGCAGATTTCAGATCTAACTTTCATTTTCAAGTAGTTATATTTTTCCCAATCACCAGCACGGTAAGCTTGCCAACGTTGGTCTATCAAGGACTTAGTCAGAGGCGATAGCCATTCCTTATCACGACTTGTCATACAGACAAATCTTTGAGGTATAGTGCAGTCAACAGCAAGAGTTAATACGTAATGGAACATTTCAAAAAGTTCATTTACATCAATATCGGGGTTCATGAATATATCCCAGTCAATCTCTGATAAGCAACTTCTCAGATTTTTCAGGTTAGAATGCCTGTAATCGTAGATTCGGTGTGATGTAGAAATAGCAGAATTGGGTATAGCTTTGCTTGATATGGGATCAGCACAGATTGTGACATGGTCAGAATTGCCAATAGGAGCACTGAATTTCACATTTTCAGTCAGATAAATGTCTTTTAAATTTCTGGAAATAACAATGTGGTCGAGAATACTCTTGCCTCTTGTAGGCCTTGTAACAATGTCTTTCAGATCGAGGATATTACAAAGATATGTTACATTCAAATGATTAAAATCCCCAAGAATTATCAAATCAAAGTTCGGACTTTCATATAAAAGTTTGTCAATAAAATGTACAATGGATTCACGAATTTCGTTCGTTCTGACGCGAGAGATATTTGGGGGAATGTACAAACAAAACATAATGATATTACAGCTTATCAGTTTCATAATGACAAATTCCATTTCTTCAATCAAAAGCTGATGATTTATCAAACGATAAATAACTCTGTCATTTATATAAACAGCAACTCCGCCACCTTTTCGAATTAAGCGATCAGATCGAACCAACATGTAGCCAGGTATACTAATAGTCTTCGAGTCGACATCATCGCTCAACCAAGACTCGGTCACACAAATTACATCAGGAGTGGTCGCTAACGTCATCGAAGAAAATTCGTCGAATTTTCCTATAAGAGAGCGGATATTCGTAAGAAAAATATTCGGATAAGAAAAATTGTTTTTGTCTAAAATCCGTCTCGAAAATGGTGTACCCTATCTAATCCAGAAGACAGGTCATCAAAGAAAACAATTTTGCCATGTCGAATAATCGCTTTTTTGCTTTCGCTGTTGATCACTTTGAGTTCTTCACGCAGTATTCTGTCACATTTTTGCTGCTCTTTTGTTAAGTCAGGATTTATGTAGACACCTTTGTATGCATTATGACGCATCAGTTGTTTAGATTTATACAGAATCTCGTTACGCGTTTTGATGTCTGGACATTTTACCCTCAACAAGCGATGTCGGTTTGGCACTATCTTGCCCAATCGATTTACTTCTTTGATGTGAGAAAAATCAACTTGTAAAATAGTAAATAAACTTTGTAATATACAGGGTGTTTCACTTACTTGGGCCGCTCTTTGGATGAATATATCTAAGCTTTCCCCTTGTCTTCTGAGACAACAATCATGAAAAACATGACAAAAGTGAGTCATTAATGTAATTCAACAATAAAATCAGCAATATTACAAGAGATTTTCGATGTGGCGGCCATTATTTGAGTAACACAGTCGGCACCGCTTCCGAAAAGAATCATAGCACTTTCGCACTTCACGAATGTCTATTCTGTCTAAGAAATCGGATATCCTTGACTCCAGTTCTTCCAACGACGTTGGTCTTGGTGCACCGTAGACACTGTTTCGAACACAACCCCACAGACAGAAATCATTTATCGTGAGATCAGGGCTGCAGGGAGGCCATTCAAGGAAGGAGCTACCCCGACCGATCCATCGATTGCGGAGTTTGGTATCCAAAACGGCCCGCGCACGCAATGAGAAATGCGCAGGAGCACCATCTTGTTGAAATATCAGCGATCTTCTTTGGCTGGATGAAGGGAACAACACATTCTTCCAGTAAAGAGGCGTAGTTTTCAGAATTAACAGTGTCGTGGATCACACGATAGGTCAGTCCGTGTTGATGCGAGATCATCACCCAGAAAGTGATTGCTGCTGACTTCATGGGCTTTTCCGTCGTCAATCGCGGATTTTCGGAGGCATAATAAAAAGATTTGTGCAAGTTCACCTGGCCGTTAAGGTGGAAGCTGGCCTCGTCGCTGAAGACGATGTTGTTGCTCCAACTCGGACGTTCTTCTTCGCGCTGAATAATTTGAGAGCAGAAGAAATGTCTCTTTGGATAGTCCGTGTCTTTCAGCTGCGGAACTGGAGTGAACTTCCATGGTCGAAGACCTTCGCTTTTGAGAATGCGGTTGACCGATGGCAAGGAAACGCCAACCTCGCGAGACACCTGCCGTTGAGAGCTGCAGGGTTCATCATGGAACGAATTTATCACGGATTGACGCTGTTCATCCGACACACGGCGATGACTTTGATCGGCCCCACTCTTCCTTGGATGAACGGATAGGGTCTCTAAAAAACGTTGACACCATTTGCGTAATGTCCTGACGTGGGGTCCTTCCTTGTTGAATTTTGTGGTGAATTGCCTTAATGCTTCTTCACAATTATCAAAAGTTATTGCATACGAGACAACGGTCGCGATCTCTTCATTTGTGAAGTCATCCATCTCGAGTTTTGAGAGTGATGCTGTACCGTGCTTTTGTCTTTATGATGAGAGTAGAATTTAACTGAATTTAAAAATTTCATTGTGTCCGTGAAAATCATGGATATCTAACTCCCTCATCATTTCATTCATGACAGCAACTAATCAAATCAATAATTGCCTTTCAATAGACATGCAGAAACATGATTCAATATTCATTCGAAGAGCGGCCCAAGTAAGTGAAACACCCTGTACTCCGATCATAGTTGCATCTTTCAGCAGTGTTACCATCACTAGATTCAGCTAGTCCAGAAATAACAAGACATTTTCTCTTCGCCTGTCTCAACTCAAACTCATTCATGATGCTGCTACTGAATTCATGGTTGATTTGAGCTTGAGGTGGATAATGATTAGCATTAGCCAGTTCTGATGTTACTTTGAGCAAGTTTTGCTTGTATTCGGCCTGTTCCTTTTTAATAACGTCAAGCTGTGATTCGACTTTGTCAACTCGACGGCATAAATGTTGAATATTGTCTTCAATGCGATTGATTTGAGCAGTAAAAGAGAATATGATGTCATCTTTTGCACTCTGTATTAGTTGTTTTACATCCTCTAAGGTACAAGCAAGTGACTTGGTGGAGCGTGTATTCTTTCTTACTGGTGTAGCCATGGACAATCGATGTAAGAAGATCACAATGAACGTTGTCTAATTTTAGCGTACGAGGATTCACGTAAAAATGGAAACGTCGCAGGTCACGTGCAAAAATCAATAATGCGAAATATTTTGGCGAGAGTTTGTTCTAGCTCGATTGTAATAACAGCTGATTTTAATGATAGCTGACAGTACCAGCTACTACACTCAGTCAAACACAGCAACACAAATCAATAATCGAGACACATGGAAATCCAAAGGTGTGACGAAGATATTTAGGTGTACCGAATTGATGGCGAGACACTACAGATATCCGTCATAGATATCTCATAAGATCAGATGCTAGTGACGCAATGCAAATCCGAATCCGAACAATACATGCACCAATTGAAAGCCAAATCGCTATAGTGAGCAACACTCCAGCCAAAAACACAAAAAATGAGAATACCGAATCTCCAATAAGTCAGATTGCAAAACCAACCAAACCAAAAGATTAACCGAAACCAGACGAACACACAGATACCAAATTTTGTGTTGTAAAGGTGGACCAAACCCAACTGATCAAGGATGTTACGCATCGATAGTGAGAGAACAGCAGAGACACGACCAGCACGTTTAGCGAGACAGTTAGTAACGACGTTAGTGACGTTAGCAATCGACACTGACACAGCGAAATGACTCAAAAGGACGGAATAACGGATGGAACTTACATTGATATCTATCTACCAGGGCAAAGCAAGCGAGAAAATGAATTGTTTTTGGATACACAAGGCAGGTTTGTACAATTTGATTAGTAGTGCTTCCAAAATGCTTTTCTTTCTTTGGCTTGTGAAGATGTGCGTGTGGTGATTATTGATGTGAGATTGTTTAGGGTCGTCCATGTTGTGTGTAGTTCAATTTTGCCTACTGGCGATAAATATGTCTGGAGAAGAGTTTTGTTTGTTGTGGGCCGAAGGGAGGCGTGTATGCGTGTTTGTGTTGAGTGTGGTGTAGTCGGTTGTGGCCATGAAATCGCCGATTTCATCTCCTCTGCTGTCATTGACAGCTGAAAACCATGTGAGTGAGGGCACGTTTGCATCTGTGAGGATGAGATTTGTTGCGTTGGTTGTATGGTAGATAGGAAAGTGGTTGATTTCTGTGTTGGTTTCTTGAGTGATTGCCTTGGGGGGGGGGGGATACGCGTTTGTGATGAGGAATTGCTTGTTTTGTGCGTGATGTATTTTGAGGTATTGCTGTTCTAGGTGTTTGTATGGAATTTGATGGAATTTTGTATGTTGGTGAGGAGGCCGCTGCCTTTTTTGTGTTTTCGATATGTGCGAATGGTGGTGTAATTGGGGATTGTTGGGTCTTTTATGTTTTTTTGGGTCTAGGATGAGCTCTGTGAGTTCTGAAATTTTGTTTTGGATGCCGTTGATGTTGAGCTGTATGTTAGTGAGGGTGTTATTTCTATGTTGTTGGTTTGAGATCTTGTGGCACCTTTGATGAGTTGTTGTCTGGAGGTGCTGTGTTGAGGGTTGGGGGTAGAAGAGAAGGGTAGTGGTTGTGATGTGGGTGGGAGTAGGGATGAGGAGAGGGTGGGGGTTGGCGTGGGAACTGTGATGGGTTTGTTTTGATTGTTCGTGATGGTGGTGCTCTGTCTGTGTTTGGTACAAATCCAGCGTGTGTTGTATTGGGTGAGTGTGATGTTTGTGGTGTTGCATGTGAGGGTGGGACCGGGGTTGCGTTCAATATCTCCCGCCAGAAGGATGAAGAGCGCCAGCTACCACGCGGGAACAGTCGGCCTGCCCACCAAAAATCCGACGACTCCGCGGTCCTCTTTCGAGGCAGGTGTTGAGGGATAGGCTTTGCTCCCCGGTCGGGGAGGCGGATCGCACCTCGTGCAGGCCACATCCTTGGCAATCCAATGAAGAGGTGGTTCTCCTCGTGCGCGGATTCAAGTTTCAGAAATGACAGTTCAGATATTTCAACGGTCACCAAATGCTTATTGCAGTCGTACGAACTGTCGGCTGTTCGCTTTAATTAATCATGCACATAGAGTGATAACTAAAGATCAAATCAGAATTTATACTAATAATCGCACAGAAATTGATTCATTTGCATGTGGGTTAGTCTAGAGCGGACATAATCCAATCTTAGCCACTACATGCGATGGTAGGAAGCTATACAGATTGACATAGATATTCGTCTCTCTCTTCGGCTCGCGTGATTGGCCAAGCGCGCGCATTACAAAATTAGCTATTATCAGAGAATCCATTAACTTCAACCACAGAATTAGATTGTTTAATCGTATCACTTTGCTAGAAGTGCAAACTGATTCAAACAGATGGCACATGCAGGAACTTAATAAGTGGGCAAAAAGAAGTTTTTAATACCTTACAGAGATAGGAAAAATAGTCGTGCGTCGCTTGCGGATTGCTGTGAATTCCTTCAAAATGATCCGATCGCCACGACTCCTTCAGATTCGAAAATTCAGATCATTGCGCAAAAGTCTTCTCGATAATGTTGGGCAGTCCGATCATTTTAAAAAAAGTTAGCAGGCGCACGAAAAAACGTTCACAAACTTCTCTGTAGAACTTGACATCGTCTGTCTCTTTGCTGCGTGATCCGGTTGATAGCAGTCACTGAAACTTTGCACAATTTGGCGTGTTTAATGTTGAACTGTCTGCTCATTGTTCGATTGCTATGGTATTATGTCAGCAGATTGTGCCATTTCATTTACGTTACATGTTCCAATGCTTCCTTTCTAGACAAACAGAGGAAGAGGCCAGGGTTGGTCAGTCCATTTATCCCTCCCGGTCCGAACGTGGAGGGATCCACGTGGATCCACGTGGATAAAAGAACCCATTTATCCCGGTTCCGGGATTTTTATGTGGATCAATTAGAAAGCACATTTTATGAAGGTCGTGTCAGTCAGATTTTTGTTTCCTCATTGTTGAGTGTCACTTCCTGGCGACGGCGAGGCAGTGAGACCAAGTAGGATCCCTGAAGTACCTCGAATTTCACTTCAAGTACAAGTACTCTAAAGAATATCCACGACAATTACCGTATTCATTTTCATGCAGAAAAATGCATGTATCGCTTATCGAGTCGACAGCAACTCCGCTGCTCTGCTGATGTTCTTATTGTGTTTATTGCCCCCTTATTGATGACGCCGTCGTGCGTCAGTTTTCCTGAACTGATTCGCACGCTCGTCGGCTCTCTAGACTAACTAATAATAGACTATCAAACCTCTTTGGCAATCAGCCGTCAGTGTGATGATGTGTAAGATCCAAAAATATCAGCCAATGAGGTTGCTCTCTGAAATTCTTAAGTAGTAATACGCAATTGCCATTATTCAGAGTGGACTGTCAAGGCAAGAAAAAAGACAAAAGGGCTGATCTATATGTGTACGTGGTATGGTGAGCTCATGTGCTTTCTGCATGCAGGCATGTGTCGGCATCATCCTTACTTCCACGACACCGACACACCAACAGACAGCTCCGCTAGCGGCAGTCGAGGCAAGAAGCTATGCCTCGCATTGCTTGAATGAAAGGCATGAGTGAACTTCACAGTTTTCGATCAACATGCACTTCATGCGAGCATAAACCGCTTTGAAAACTAAACAGAATGACGACAATATATATGGAACGCTTGGTTTCTATCACTAGATTGCATTACCTGCATTGATCCACATTTATCCACATCCACGTGGATAAATGAAATCCACGTGGATCTGACCAACCCTGGAAGAGGCG
>CAJQUW010007834.1:0-5000 GCA_907163375.1 Prostheceraeus crozeri
GGGGGGGGGGGGGGGGGGGGGGGGGGGGGGGGGGGGGGGGGGGGGGGGGGGGGTGGGGGGGGGGGGGGGGGGGGGGGGGGGGGGGGGGGGGGGGGGGGGGGGGGGGGGGGGGGGGGGGGGGGGGGGGGGGGGGGGGGGGGGGGGGGGGGTGGGGGGGGGGGGGGGGGGGGGGGGGGGGGGGGGGGGGGGGGGGGGGGGGGGGGGGGGGGGGGGGGGGGGGGGGGGGGGGGGGGGGGGGGGGGGGGGGGGGGGGGGGGGGGGGGGGGGGGGGGGGGGGGGGGGGGGGGGGGGGGGGGGGGGGGGGGGGGGGGTGGGGGGGGGGGGGGGGGGGGGGGGGGGGGGGGGGGGGGGGGGGGGGGGGGGGGGGGGGTGGGGGGGGGGGGGGGGGGGGGGGGGGGGGGGGGGGGGGGGGGGGGGGGGGGGGGGGGGGGGGGGGGGGGGGGGGGGGGGGGGGGGGGGGGGGGGGGGGGGGGGGGGGGGGGGGGGGGGGGGGGGGGGGGGGGGGGGGGGGGGGGGGGGGGGGGGGGGGGGGGGGGGGGGGGGGGGGGGGGGGGGGGGGGGGGGGGGGGGGGGGGGGGGGGTGGGGGGGGGGGGGGGGGGGGGGGGGGGGGGGGGGGGGGGGGGGGGGGGGGGGGGGGGGGGGGGGGGGGGGGGGGGGGGGGGGGGGGGGGGGGGGGGGGGGGGGGTGGGGGGGGGGGGGGGGGGGGGGGGGGGGGGGGGGGGGGGGGGGGGGGGGGGGGGGGGGGGGGGGGGGGGGGGGGGGGGGGGGGGGGGGGGGGGGGGGGGGGGGGGGGGGGGGGGGGGGGGGGGGGGGGGGGGGGGGGGGGGGGGGGGGGGGGGGGGGGGGGGGGTGGGGGGGGGGGGGGGGGGGGGGGGGGGGGGGGGGGGGGGGGGGGGGGGGGGGGGGGGGGGGGGGGGGGGGGGGGGGGGGGGGGGGGGGGGGGGGGGGGGGGGGGGGGGGGTGGGGGGGGGGGGGGGGGGGGGGGGGGGGGGGGGGGGGGGGGGGTGGGGGGGGGGGGGGGGGGGGGGGGGGGGGGGGGGGGGGGGGGGGGGGGGTGGGGGGGGGGGGGGGGGGGGGGGGGGGGGGGGGGGGGGGGGGGGGGTGGGGGGGGGGGGGGGGGGGGGGGGGGGGGGGGGGGGGGGGGGGGGGGGGGGGGGTGGGGGGGGGGGGGGGGGGGGGGGGGGGGGGGGGGGGGGGGGGGGGGGGGGGGGGGGGGGGGGGGGGGGGGGGGGGGGGGGGGGGGTGGGGGGGGGGGGGGGGGGGGGGGGGGGGGGGGGTGGGGGGGGTGGGTGGGGGGGGGGGGGGGGGGGGGGGGGGGGGGGGGGGGGGGGGGGGGGGGGGGGGGGGGGGGGGGGGGGGGGGGGGGGGGGGGGGGGGGGGGGGGGGGGGGGGGGGGTGGGGGGGGGGGGGGGAGGGGGGGGGGTTGTTGGGGGGGGGGGGGGGGGGGGGGGGGGGGGGGGGGGGGGGGTGGTCGTTAGGGGGTGGTGTCTGGGGGGGGGGGGGGGGGGGGGGGGGGGGGGGGGGGGGGGGGGGGGGGGGGGGGGGGGGGGGGGGGGGGGGGGGGGGGGGGGGGGGGGGGGGGGGGGGGGGGGGGGGGGGGGGGGGGGGGGGGGGGGGGGGGGGGGGGGGGGGGGGGGGGGGGGGGGGGGGGGGGGGGGGGGGGGGGGGGGGGGGGGGGGGGGGGGGGGGGGGGGGGGGGGGGGGGGGGGGGGGGGGGGGGGGGGGGGGGGGGGGGGGGGGGGGGGGGGGGGGGGGGGGGGGGGGGGGGGGGGGGGGGGTGGGGGGGGGGGGGGGGGGGGGGGGGGGGGGGGGGGGGGGGGGGGGGGGGGGGGGGGGGGGGGGGGGGGGGGGGGGGGGGGGGGGGGGGGGGGGGGGGGGGGGGGGGGGGGGGGGGGGGGGGGGGGGGGGGGGGGGGGGGGGGGGGGGGGGGGGGGGGGGGGGGGGGGGGGGGGGGGGGGGGGGGGGGGGGGGGGGGGGGGGGGGGGGGGGGGGGGGGGGGGGGGGGGGGGGGGGGGGGGGGGGGGGGGGGGGGGGGGGGGGGGGGGGGGGGGGGGGGTGGGGGGGGGGGGGGGGGGGGGGGGGGGGGGGGGGGGGGGGGGGGGGGGGGGGGGGGGGGGGGGGGGGGGGGGGGGGGGGGGGGGGGGGGGGGGGGGGGGGGGTGGGGGGGGGGGGGGGGGGGGGGGGGGGGGGGGGGGGGGGGGGGGGGGGGGGGGGGGGGGGGGGGGGGGGGGGGGGGGGGGGGGGGGGGGGGGGGGGGGGGGGGGGGGGGGGGGGGGGGGGGGGGGTGGGGGGGGGGGGGGGGGGGGGGGGGGGGGGGGGGGGGGGGGGGGGGGGGGGGGGGGGGGGGGGGGTGGGGGGGGGGGGGGGGGGGGGGGGGGGGGGGGGGGGGGGGGGGGGGGGGGGGGGGGGGGGGGGGGGGGGGGGGGGGGGGGGGGGGGGGGGGGGGGGGGGGGGTGGGGGGGGGGGGGGGGGGGGGGGGGGGGGGGGGGGGGGGGGGGGGGGGGGGGGGGGGGGGGGGGGGGGGGGGGGGGGGGGGGGGGGGGGGGGGGGGGGGGGGGGGGGGGGGGGGGTGGGGGGGGGGGGGGGGGGGGGGGGGGGGGGGGGGGGGGGGGGGGGGGGGGGGGGGGGGGGTGGGGGGGGGGGGGGGGGGGGGGGGGGGGGGGGGGGGGGGTGGGGGGGGGGGGGGGGGGGGGGGGGGGGGGGGGGGGGGGGGGGTGGGGGGGGGGGGGGGGGGGGGGGGGGGGGGGGGGGGGGGGGGGGGGGGGGGGGGGGGGGGGGGGGGGGGGGGGGGGGGGGGGGGGGGGGGGGGGGGGGGGGGGGGGGGGGGGGGGGGGGGGGGGGGGGGGGGGGGGGGTGGGGGGGGGGGGGGGGGGGGGGGGGGGGGGGGGGGGGGGGGGGGGGGGGGGGGGGGGGGGGGGGGGGGGGGGGGGGGGGGGGGGGGGGGGGGGGGGGGGGGGGGGGGGGGGGGGGGGGGGGGGGGGGGGGGGGGGGGGGGGGGGGGGGGGGGGGGGGGTGGGGGGGGGGGGGGGGGGGGGGGGGGGGGGGGGGGGGGGGGGGGGGGGGGGGGGGGGGGGGGGGGGGGGGGGGGGGGGGGGGGGTGGGGGGGGGGGGGGGGGGGGGGGGGGGGGGGGGGGGGGGGGGGGGGGGGGGGGGGGGGGGGGGGGGGGGGGGGGGGGGGGGGGGGGGGGGGGGGGGGGGGGGGGGGGGGGGTGGGGGGGGGGGGGGGGGGGGGGGGGGGGGGGGGGGGGGGGGGGGGGGGGGGGGGGGGGGGGGGGGGGGGGGGGGGGGGGGGGGGGGGGGGGGGGGGGGGGGGGGGGGGGGGGGGGGGGGGGGGGGGGGGGGGGGGGGGGGGGGGGGGGGGGGGGGGGGGGGGGGGGGGGGGGGGGGGGGGGGGGGGGGGGGGGGGGGGGGGGGGGGGGGGGGGGGGGGGGGGGGGGGGGGGGGGGGGGGGGGGGGGGGGGGGGGGGGGGGGGGGGGGGGGGGGGGGGGGGGGGGGGGGGGGGGGGGGGGGGGGGGGGGGGGGGGGGGGGGGGGGGGGGGGGGGGGGGGGGGGGGGGGGGGGGGGGGGGGGGGGGGGGGGGGGGGGGGGGGGGGGGGGGGGGGGGGGGGGGGGGGGGGGGGGGGGGGGGGGGGGGGGGGGGGGGGGGGGGGGGGGGGGGGGGGGGGGGGGGGGGGGGGGGGGGGGGGGGGGGGGGGGGGGGGGGGGGGGGGGGGGGGGGGGGGGGGGGGGGGGGGGGGGTGGGGGGGGGGGGGGGGGGGGGGGGGGGGGGGGGGGGGGGGGGGGGGGGGGGGGGGGGGGGGGGGGGGGGGGGGGGGGGGGGGGGGGGGGGGGGGGGGGGGGGGGGGGGGGGGGGGGGGGGGGGGGGGGGGGGGGGGGGGGGGGGGGGGGGGGGGGGGGGGGGGGGGGGGGGGGGGGGGGGGGGGGGGGGAGGGGGGGGGGGGGGGGGGGGGGAGGGGGGGGGGGGGGGGGGGGGGGGGGGGGGGGGGGGGGGGGGGGGGGGGGGGGGGGGGGGGGGGGGGGGGGGGGGGGGGGGGGGGGGGGGGGGGGGGGGGGGGGGGGGGGGGGGGGGGGGGGGGGGGGGGGGGGGGGGGGGGGGGGGGGGGGGGGGGGGGGGGGGGGGGGGGGGGGGGGGGGGGGGGGGGGGGGGGGGGGGGGGGGGGGGGGGGGGGGGGGGGGGGGGGGGGGGGGGGGGGGGGGGGGGGGGGGGGGGGGGGGGGGGGGGGGGGGGGGGGGGGGGGGGGGGGGGGGGGGGGGGGGGGGGGGGGGGGGGGGGGGGGGGGGGGGGGGGGGGGGGGGGGGGGGGGGGGGGGGGGGGGGGGGGGGGGGGGGGGGGGGTGGGGGGGGGGGGGGGGGGGGGGGGGGGGGGGGGGGGGGGGGGGGGGGGGGGGGGGGGGGGGGGGGGGGGGGGGGGGGGGGGGGGGGGGGGGGGGGGGGGGGGGGGGGGGGGGGGGGGGGGGGGGGGGGGGGGGGGGGGGGGGGGGGGGGGGGGGGGGGGGGGGGGGGGGGGGGGGGGGGGGGGGGGGGGGGGGGGGGGGGGGGGGGGGGGGGGGGGGGGGGGGGGGGGGTGGGGGGGGGGGGGGGGGGGGGGGGGGGGGGGGGGGGGGGGGGGGGGGGGGGGGGGGGGGGGGGGGGGGGGGGGGGGGGGGGGGGGGGGGGGGGGGGGGGGGGGGGGGGGGGGGGGGGGGGGGGGGGGGGGGGGGGGGGGGGGGGGGGGGGGGGGGGGGGGGGGGGGGGGGGGGGGGGGGGGGGGGGGGGGGGGGGGGGGGGGGGGGGGGGGGGGGGGGGGGGGGGGGGGGGGGGGGGGGGGGGTGGGGGGGGGGGGGGGGGGGGGGGGGGGGGGGGGGGGGGGGGGGGGGGGGGGGGGGGGGGGGGGGGGGGTGGGGGGGGGGGGGGGGGGGGGGGGGGGGGGGGGGGGGGGGGGGGGGGGGGGGGGGGGGGGGGGGGGGGGGGGGGGGTGGGGGGGGGGGGGTGGGGGGGGGGGGGGGGGGGGGGGGGGGG